>RAHM01000097.1:564066-648874 GCA_003713295.1 Parotia lawesii
TTTTTTTCTTTTTTCTTTTTCCTTTTTTCTTTTTCCTTTTTTCTTTTTTTCTCTTTTTTCTTTTTTCTTTTTTCTTTTTTCTTTTTTCTTTTTTTATTGTTACTAATAAATGAACAGAATAGCAATATTTACAAATGCAGATGGCAGTTATTTTCCATAAGTGTAAGAGTTAATATTAGTAGCAGTAGGTCTCAGACATAGCCACCGTTTTTGTACAACTCCAAACAGATTAAGCCTTGAAATCTGATTGTCTTGTTAAACAGGCTCTATTAAGAAACTGTAAAACAATTTGCATCACTTAATCTTTTGGGTCCAGATGAGGTGGTGAACAATGATAACCATTTACTGTGGGTGCATAATATATCAAGAAGCCTGATGCATTCAATTAAGAGTCAAGTAAGTCAATATACCTTTTCTAGCACAAACAAAATATTACAAAAATAGCTAAACAACTTACATAGCACATGAGGAAAACAGCTGATTGTTCTGGAAAAAATATTGTTTCATTATGTGGTAGCCTGAGACACAAAAGAACCTCAGGAAATCCCCTCTCAGGATTAAAGCACAGAGTATTTGGCCATAGCTTAGACTGCAAGTTTACAAGGAAACTTGAGGGAAACTGAGTGCAAATTCTTCATGCCATGGGCTAGTATCCAACTAACATGTGACATGTTTGCACTGACAAACTTCACAAGACTTTTCTTTTTATCCATTTTTCAATCACAGACAGATTTTATCAGCTTCATTTCTGGTGAAAATAAGGTATTGAGAGGTTTGAGAGGAACAAGTACACAATAAAATATAGATACAAACAGTGTTTCTGTGTGGGGAGGGGCAGTATTTAAATAACGAGTCCCTAACACCTTTTGAAAGCTGTGCCCATTGAATACTGTATCCATCTGGAAACACAAGGTTTTCTTAAATTAGTTTGCAGAATCAGGTAAAAGGAGAAACATAAAAGGAAGCAAATATAAATTTTGAAATAAATATTTCTGAAGTTCGTTATGCTTCAGGCATAAAACGAAGAAAAAAGTTGAATCCAGAGAAGGTGAAGCACAAAACTATTTTATGCTCAAAATATACAAGACAATACTTTTCCAAAGAATTCCAATTTGTGATTTCTGAAAATTAGCAGGTTAGACCTACAAATGACAACCAGCACAAGTATAAAAAACTCTTCTCTTTTTGTTCTTTACCACTTGCTTTTAGAGAAAACAAGGGGAATTAAAATACAATGAAGTGTTACATGTAGAAAAATGAGTCTTCTTCATTAGGGGAAAATTGATATCAAGTTCGAAACAGTGAAAATAATATCATGACAGTTAAATGTTAAATAGAAAGGTAACCAGCTGGTAAACCACTAAACTGTGATTTTTATGAGCTGTGAATTTGATCCACAGACAGTTTAAACAAATAATCTTTGAAATCAAATACATGTTTCTTAATTCAAAAGCACATAGAAACATTCTTACTTGTTTTACTTATTCTACTTAGCACACGATCAGAACACACATCATATTTAGGAAGAGGCTCTTCACAGAAAGGGTGACTAGATATTGGCTCCCCAAGGAGGTGGTGGAGTCACTGTCCCCGGAGGTGTTTAAGGAAGTACTGGATGCTGCATTAAGTGCCCCGGTCTTATTGATGGGATGGTGTTCAGCCATAATCTGGACTTAAGGTCTTTTCCAACCTAACTGGTTCTGTGATTCTGTGATTCTGTGAGATGTTATTCAATTCTCATCTGAGATACATCCCAAGCTAGAACAACAAGCACATCAACATTTTCAGAATTGGAGACTAAAGAAGAGGAAAACATAATTTTGCAGAGAAGGAGGTGAAACATGGCTGAAGGAGTACTGGTTCCTACTTTATAGACTTCATTTAGTTTTGTAACTCTTCTATTAGTGAGGTGCACATTCAGGTTAAAGTAATTGAAATGTTTAGTAATTATGGTGAAAGCTAGGAGACCAAAAAAGAAGTTTCAATAAACCTGGCAGTTCATGACTTTATATTTGAGATAGGACCAAGCACTGCGAAATTGTACCAATTTTGTGTTCCAAGTTCTAAAAATTTATTACACTACTAAATGTCATAAATTTGTCAACATAACTTTAAATAATATTTGAGTAGAACAGCTACCTTCAAGAAAAAAACAATGCTTTTGAGACTAGCAGCTACTGTGCACCGCAGATCAATATTTGATGATGGCCAGCAAGTCTAAAGAGAAACATGTCAGATGGTAGTTGACTTTAAATGTGATTTCTGACACTGTCAAGGTCACTTGACAAGGGCTACTGCTATGGCAATGGGCTTCCCTCACTCTTCCATTCGTATCCACCTCTCTATTCCTTTCTACACTACAATTTCCTAGCCTCATTTTCTCAGTCCACCTTTTGTGTATGTGTATCTACTTGCTTTGTACATGTTCATCTGTGAAGAAAACTAGGAAAAAAATAAATGTGATGGAGGTGAAAAATTCATTGCCACTGATCTATAAAAGACACCTGCTATGAATAGTGTTTGATTTACTTAAGTCTTGAACGGGTCTCCTTTGTGAATACTGTAAGCAATTATTTTTAGTGTAAAAATTGACAAAGTGGAGCTGCAGCTCCTGTTCATAAATACAATTGATCATCCGATTCAAAATTATGAGAAAGTGAAGAATAGTAAATTCAGATGTTATAAAAAAAAAAACTGCTTTCACACCATACACAGTTCTGATTCAAACTTTTCTGCAGCAGAATGGCTTTGAGGTAAAAAAAATCCAAATAAAGGTTTATATGCCCAATAAGATATGTAACCAGAACAGAAGTTAATGATGGAAAGAGTCTCTCTGCTTTCCACTAATAGATCTGGAACTGACCACTGCCAGAGACAAGTAAATCCTGAATTACATGATATGGCTTATTACTTACATCTCTTATTATTCTCTGAACTGCCATAAAGGGACAAGTACTCTGTCAGCAGGTTGTCATCTCTATTTTTGCTACACTGTGTATGCTTCCCGTAAAATGCTACCAGGATCTGGAATGCCACAACACTTATAGACTTGAGTGATTCTTAATGACAATATTTAGAAACCAGAAATGGTGTCAAAAGTGTTAGAACAATAAAGACCTTCTAGATGCATTGTAGAGGCCAAAAAATATCCTACCTGAAATTATAAAACCAACTTGTAGCCATCATGCTACAACCTGCCCTGTTTGACTCTTGTTAGAAATTCTGATAACTTGATAGCAAGCCTGGAAGCAGATGAAGCTGATACTTGTTGTATCAGACTTTTCCACCTCAGTGCACAGAATGTCACACACTGAGGCATTTATTTGCGATATGGGAAACTCATTACCCACTTCTGCTATATAGAGTAGGTATTGACCCAATTTTCCCAATCCTTTGCCAAGTTTCACAACCACCCATGCAGAATTTTTCACACATGCAATATTCCTGTTTTTCTGTTCTCTGGTTGATCGAATGGTTAATTTTATTTTCCAGTTCAGTGGGTGATATTAAGCAAAGATGATCCAAAGACTGTTCCAAGATCAAGTGGACTCCTGAATTTGAACCCTAAACTCCTGTACTTCATTAGACCCCAAGATATGATCAAGGGAAGAGGATTTTTTTTCTTGATTTTAAAACTTCTTATAATTCAGAAAATTTTCTTCATGCTACATGTTTCAATCTTATCTTCCACCAGATAGATTTTTTAATTTATATAAAACCACGGTCTCTATTACCAAGGCATTTTGCCTTTTTTATCTTGATGTTTATTAGACAATATTTTTGGGGGAGGAGGCGGCTGCTTTATTTCTTTTTCCTTCCTATTTCTTTTTCCTTCTATGTTTTTAAGTGTTTGGATTTTTGCTCTCCAAATGACAAGATAACTTCAGCATGAATTTTAAAGTTGTTACAAATAATCAAATTTTAGTGTTAATTTATTTAATGCAAAATCTGACTTTGCATCATAGAATAGCAGTGTAAGTTTCTGCTATCCCTAGCAATCCAATGAAAAAGTAATTCATACAAATCATTTACTGTTTAAAACTTTTGAATAAAACATGTTAACCTTGTCATACTAAGTGACAGATAGAAATGTCACCATTGTTTGCCTTGGACAAATAATCCATGTACTTTATGTATAATTCATCTGATCTTTAAGAATGTTTAACACTATTGAATTTAGATAAATTTCAATACTATGGTGCATCAAACCCCTTTATCAATTTACATCTGCACCTCATCAATTTAAGTCTGTGTCTATATCACTCTAGCTCCATATTAACCCCCATGGGTTTGGAGGTTGTTTCTATTATAGCAGAGAGACACTGACATTACCCAAACTGCACCATTCTGCATCCTCCTTGTGGCCTTCTTACCACCGTTCTGAATTTGAGAACCCACAACAAACCAAGTCTGTACGTCTATCACAGTGGCATTAGCTGCAGGGACACCTATCTAGTAGTGCTTTGTCTCAGAGCCCTCAGATTCTGAAAAGGGATTGAAACACCAGTACAGATAAGATTTAAATCTCCTGGCCAAAATAAGATTCCAATCCCTTCCTAAAACTTCCTGCACATCAAACTTGAAAAAGAACAAATCTGAAAACAAAGTCTCTTGAATTGCAGGGAGAGAGAAAGATGTTCCATAATAAAAGTCACATATGCACACAGATATATACACACACTGATGTGTGCAGAGTCCTGCTGGTAATCCTCAGCAGCAGAAAGAAAAACATGTGAGCTTGGTAGCTTTTAAGTTATCATTTTTGTGAAAAGTACGAGCCCTGTACTTTCCATTTTACATCAACCCAGAGCCAACACTTAGAGGGCTCTGATATGGCAGGATCAGAACCTGAGAGTTGTGCATGGACATTTGTAAAATAGAGTGATTTTTTTTCCTTGAGACACCCAGCTGCTCTTAAGAGGCTTATGTATGCTTTTTTATTTACCAAAAGCAGTTAATCATGAATAGGTTATCTTTTTTCCAGTGCTTAACAAGTTTGCATGATGAATATAGCAATCCACAGGCATGTACTGGCATGGAGAGAATCTTTGTTGTGGTAAACAATGTTTGTTCTAAAATCATTTTTTACCCAAATAGCTTTTGAACTTGACAAAACCTTGCTACCTCACTATGTTTCTGTTTCCCTGATGCCATAACCAAAGAAACAAAAGAAGGCAAATCTGCAAAGAAGCACTGCCCAGTGTCTTCAGATATTTTTATCGCCGTCTCCTAGATGGAGAAAATATAGTCCAAATGAACATATAGAAAGGGTTGTACCTCCAGGTTTGAGCCTTTTAGACAACAGGGACCTGGCATATGAATTAAGCTTACCACCAAACTTTTCAAAGTAGCATGAATTATGTTGTATTTTACTAAAGTGCATTCTGCTTCTATGTAAAAGAAAGAAAGAAACAGAAAAAGATAAAGCTTTACTGTTTCGGGGTTTTATTTTCCCCACTTACACACAAAAAGATTACTGGCTCCTTTCTGTGAAGCTTGACTTAGATTTGACATGAATTTCATCTAGAAGTAGCTCTGCACCAGAAAATGTCAATAATTCTTCAAGTTTCCCAGAGTCAATAGCCCACTTTGTGAAACACTTTTCCTCACTATTATTATTACATGTATGCCAGTTCCAGCAGATGTGCAGAAATTGAAGGTTACAAGTACACATGAAGAAGCGGTATCAATATTTACTATCATCACCAAAGGAAAAGAAAGAAGCAAATAAAAATATTTAAAAAAACAGTTTTCTTTAAATGAAACCTTATGAAACTAGTTAAGAGAGTGATGCAACTTGTGTAACAGAGTGGCAAGGAGGGAGAGAGAATAGCAAGGATTATTCTTACATGTCTCTTCCCTGAACATTTGTTACAATTTTCCACCTAGGAATAAACTCACCTGAATTTGAAACGCATATATGAATTGTTGAAAGATTTCTTACCCTTCTATTTTGACATATTTAAGTAAGAAGAACAGTTATAATTAGAAATCAAGATTCTTGGTGTATCAAGGACCTCAGAATTACACATATCCCTTAACGCAAACTGGCCAAATAATCCAACTTGGTTCTGAAAGCCTTAAATATATAAAGATCAGCAAGATTTCATTTCCCTCTTCCTCTTTCAAAACTTTGTTTTGATTTGCAGCCAGGGTACATGGAGGCTGCCAGCAATTCTAATACCTCTGAATTATGGTGCTGGTATTTGCTGATCTGGACAAACTCAAAACCAGAAGGTGAAGGTGAAGGAGAGAGACTGTTTCTGCATACAAATTTAGATGTGACTGCAAGTCTGTTTGGGTCATCTGCAGGCATATAAACAGAGATGGGAAATGATTTCTACACTTCACACAAAATCTGATGCTTGGATTTCCACCTCCCCTAGTGTAACAAGGTCAGGTTAGTGCACGGGGTAAAAAACCATTTGTGTTATTAAAAACCTCTTCTGTTATATGAATAGTTATGGAAGTAAATTAGCACATGTAAAGGGCCTTTAAAATTTTTAATTAAAGACTCTAAACATTAAGTCCAGGACAAAAATTAATTATTTTAGTTGAGATCATCTTACCTGTCTGAACACAAGCATACTAAATAATGTAAATCTGAGCTGAGTGCACCATTATTCCTTCTCACTTAGCAGTCACATTCAAGTTAAAAGACAAGAAAATGCTCAAAAATGCAGCAAACTGCGACAACAGTTGTCTTTATTGTACAATAAACAACTAAGATTCAGAAAACTAAATCAGAGAGCTTTATAACTTTTATTTTTTCACATTAATTTCTCTTTCCTATCATAAACTACCTCACCTGCTGAACTACTTTACTTTTGTCAGTGGCAACACACTTTTCCACAGCAGATCAATAGCAGATAAAGAAGGTCAGCTTATTATAAAATGCTAAAACAACTGTCAACATTTCTATTCAGAAGAGATTTTTAGATGGGTTAGTTTTCCTTTATAAAGAGATCACATTATGGTTTGCTGTCAGGAGAAATCTCAGACGTTCAACAGCTTTCCTTTAGCAATTTGGTAGGGATAGCAAACAATACGAGTAACAATGCGTTAATAAATTTTGATTAGATCCTCAAAATGTAATTATTGCTCCTTGAAATTAGAGTAACATTCTTACATTAGTTGCAATTATGTTACTTTCAAGAATAAAAGACCAAAACAGATGGAATTTTTAAAATTGATTTTAATTTTTTTTTGTATTAAGTTCTTCCTGATAATATACTGTAATCACTGCATCCTTGAAAATTTGGTCTGCCTCTACAGAAGCATCACATAAAACTTTTACTTATAGAAACTTAGCCTTTATAATATTAATAACAAAAGTAATAATGGGTGTCTGAATCAAATTTAATAATTGGAAAATACTAACTCTCGTATTGAGTTTCCACTATAAGTTTTAGAAAGGGCTGTAAAGTAGAACTTAATATTTCAGTTTCCTTCTTGAAATTTTTATTGAAACTTCTGCTGGGCCTGGCAAAAACAAATTTGAAAGTGGATGACTTATTTTCTAAGTGTAGTGTAGAATATATGTGTGCATATAGTTAGCAATATATACACATACAGAGCAAGGAATAATTAAGGCTTTTGTGGTTTCAGAAAATAGTGCTGCATTGAATTAAAGAAAATAACCTTCTTCTAGGGATTATTACTCATAACACTTCTTTACCTTTACCATCTGCATCAGTACGAAACACAGAGCTATGTATATCCAGGCAGGAATATGCTTTCCGAGCCGTGGGAGAAAGTAAAACTACTACATCATGCTCTTCTTTTTTTTCTTTTTTTTTTGACTTCTTTGTCTCATTCATATTACTCAGCAGTTTCCTTGGATAAAAGCACGAACAGATTTGTAAGAATTCCCTTTAAGAATTTAATGAGAAAGGCACAAAGAGAAACCAGAAGAGAATACTTATATTTCTGCATTCATCTTTTCAGACAGAACAACTCAGGACCCCAAAATTCTCTAGTCTGTGAGGGTGGACATGAGCAATTAATCTGAGGAAAATCACCTTATTTCTCTTTCTCCTGCAGCTGGAAATTTGTATGGAAAATCACTGCCCTAGACATCAGTGAAAAGGAGAAAAAGGACCTGCAATATTTAAAACATGTAGCAAAGAACAATTTCAGAAATGAGTGCTAAGTCTTGCGTCTGATCCAGAGATGGAGGGCCTTCAGCTAAGGCCATGCTTTGTGTCGCAATCATCCTGGAAAACTGAAAAAATGCTGCCAAACAAACCAAGGCCAACTGTTTATATGCACAGTTTCTTTAAAAAGTATAGAAATTTTTACTGAGAGGCAAATCCATTTTTGTTACTCATGTAAATATTAATGTCTTTTTCTCCAAGGGTTGCCCAGCTTTTGAGCCTATTACCCAAAAATCTATGTTTGGACATTCTTGGCAAGACTTAGCTTTTCATCTCAAGGCATTATCAAAATATTAAATCTAGTTTCTCAGTATGGGAGGGGAACAGGTCACGGAGAACTATTGCCCTTTACTAGGTGAAATGATAACTCAAAATTCCTCACTGCAGTTGTGTGATTCTCAGTCAGATTAATTTTTAATTCTTTAATTTTGTAAAGAGCAAACTTTAAAAGTATTTTTTCCATCTTCTACAATGTATAAAATTTAAAAAATGCCGTGGTCATCAATCAAACAGCAATAACTACACAAGTGTATGACTTCTGCTCTTGGTTCAAATTCAAATATCTCAGTGCTGGGTAAGTAATGATTGTAAAAAGAATGGCTGATATGTACTCTTTCAGTAGCTCATTAAAATAGCAATAGTCATTATATATTTCTTTTTTAAAAAGCCATATAATTCACTTTTAAAAGCATATATTTATGCAATATATATCTTACACACTCCCCAATACAACAAGAAAACAGATGCACAGACATGTCTTACACCTTTTTAACACATGTAATGTATATTTTTAACGTATGTCATTAACAAGAGTCAATGAAGTTATTTCAAACCAACATAAATATAACTACAGAGTCTGGGCATGGGGTTTTAAAACAGTGAATGGTTTCTGATTCATTTCCTCACATTAACTCTAAAAAAATTCACAGCACAAACAGAAGAGTGAGGGGCAGTCTATTTTCAGCACAGCTGTAGCTGCCCCTGTGAGGAACAATTACTTTATCCTGGTTTTGCCAGGGACCTCCTCAGAGCACTAAGAAGCTATGAATCATGCTGTCCGAAAACATTGTTTTGGCCTTCCATGGTATTTCTTTCCTTTTTTTTGCTTCTCAAGTGTTGCAGTCCTTCTCAAATGTTAGTGTTTCAGACTCTTGGTGCCTGTCATGCTTCTAGCCACTCTGTCCCAGACAACTATAGATTTTTCCAGCTAAATTTGGTTACAGTATTTAATATAAAAATACACCCAGGGAAAAAAATGTCATTTACAGAGGGTACTACTTTATCTCCTTCATAAAGAAGCCCTAATAATTACACACAAACACTCTCTCTCTCTCTCTCTCTCTCTCTCTCCTACAGGTGGTCATCTTTCAACTGTTCTATAATGATTTTACCATCCACAAGTACACAAACACAATGAAGTGTCTGCATTCTTTCAGTCATAAGGAAAAACGAGAAGTTCTCTTGTCAGTTCATTGAGGACTTACAGGGAAATTTCTAAATCCTCTGTGCTATGTTAGTGGTGTGTTTTAAAGTTCAAAGAACTCAAAAAATTTAACAACCTGACATAAAGGAGCCATCAAGAACAAAGAACATTGAAAGCTCAAAAATACCAAATCAGAAAGTTATTTCAGAGAACTCTAAATAAGCTTAAAATAATTTCTTACACCTCTCCATATTGATTATACAGTTGGCCCTTCACATGTCACTTTTACAAGCTGGCAAATATTCTACACAGCAAAGATTATCTACAAAATTAATTAAAGATCAACTTGAACATTATTTTCAAGATTGATATGTTAAAGATCTATTATTTCATCCTTAAAATAATTTACTATTTCATTTCCTTTATAATTTATGACACTGTTTTCATAGCACTTAATCATAATCATCTGTGTCAAATAATGTACTAGATTAGCCTTTTATAAGCATTTTAGCTGACATGGGGATCCAGATTTTTTAAACAAAGTTGCATCAGAACTTTTAAGCTGTAGCCAGAAAGGAAAGTCTTAGGGGGAGTTTAACTCTTCAGATGTTTTCAGAAAACAATAATAAAATATTGAGGTATTTGTTAATAAAGAATTTTTTTCTAAATCAATTTACCCAATTTTTCAAAGAATAGGATTTTTTTTCTTTATTTTAAAAAGACTCTGGTGTGCTGGTCTACACACAGGTAAATAAATAGGCTCCCTAAAATCCATTTTAGTGGATTGGAAAGGGCCTACATTTGGACACTTATGAAATAAAATTAATTTGGATTAGACCAAAAAAAAAAGTATTCTCACTAGCTTTATGTATCTTATCAGTGCTTAATTCCGAGATCAAAACTCCATATAATTAGTAGAAAATGTAAGTGTCTTGTCTTAAGGTGTTCTGATGAGCTACCTTCAGAGAACTCTGTGAAATGAGTGTGTTCCTCATACTTGTTCCGAGTGCTTTCATTTAGAAGAGAAAAGACTGTCTACAGTCGACATGAGATGCTAAAGAATTTTGAATCCTTGGCATAAAGGATAAAAATTGACTAAGCATAGAGAGTAAACTTTCTGTTTAGTTAATGGTTGTATTCCATATTACATCTTACTTGTAAGTCTTTCTGTGAGAGGCATCTTAATCATGCTTTTGACTAGATGCTAAAAAACTATTGATCCTCACAAATAGGATACACCGATGTATGAGCTCAATATTGGAAGTCATGGACCTTAGTGGGATTTTTTTTTTTAACTGTGTGTTTTATAAAATATATTACTGAGGGGGGAAATATACTGAAATCAATAAAAACCCCACAAAAAATTAATTTATTTAAGAATGTGGTGAAAAGATGCAAAGCAAATTTAGTCAGTATCTACAGTTCTAAAAGAAATTATCTTTTTTGCATTATGAGAGTTATAATGAGAAAGGAGAAACTTACAGATCCAATATGATGGACTTTGTTTCACTCAAGTCAAGCTAAGCTAGCTATAAAGCTCAAGAACTAAAGTTTCAGGAAATTTCCTCAGTGCATCCTGAATTACTTGTCTTATCTATAACTTGTGGAAACACGGCACCGGAGGAAGTCTAATGGAGAGAAAAATCCTACGCTTAAAAATAAAAATGTCTTTAATTTTTTCATGTACAGAGACTTCTCTAAACAAAAAGTAGTGAGGGGCATACAGACTAGACTAAACCTAAGTCTAGACTAAACCCTAAACAAACTGAATACTAAATAAGGCTTGCTTTTTGTCAAACTCCTTGGAAATAGCACAGCTAAGTGTTTCTGCCACTCTTTCCCACATCCATGGTAAGCATATTTTCTAAAGGAAATATTCATATCCTGCTACCTCCCTTTTGTGACCAATAGCTGAGTGATAAATCCTCAGGTTCCTTTGTCCTCTGTAGTTTTTGAGACCAAAACTAGATCTGCTGTTCCCTATAAATACTTTAAATCATCCATTCTATTCCTTACTCTTTCCCCCAGCCCAGTGCTTATAAAAAGCAAAGAAATTGTCTTTTATTTTTCTTAAATAGCAATATAAAACTATCAATATGTTCAGTTCTCAACCCCTAATTATTCACAAGGCTGAGGTTTTCTTGGATGACATTTTTTAAATTTCTATTTGTAAAACTTATCTGCATGTTCTTTTATATTAAAAAGCCATCAAAGCACACAAAAATCAATACAATACCAGCATTTTGATTTCTGCAAAACAATACTTATGTGTCCAATGATTTCTTATCTGCTGAAATATGTTTATTATATAATGCACACAGGAAAAAAAAGGCACTCCTACCTCATAAAAGCTACATAAACAGGAAAAAAAGACCTTGAAACTAAGTGGTAAATTAATCTGAGATTCTTACTTCTTGCCTTGAATCTATCATTGGTGAAACGGAAAATTATGTTATTGTCACAGAGGAGAAAAAGCTGAGAGCTTGCTTTGATTGAAAACTCTATTTAATTTACCACCCTGTGAATTAATATTGTGCAGTTTGGTACTGAATCTTAACTCAAAAGCTGCAGCATTCCTCAAAATCTCTTTGGGTCTGTATGCGTATTATCTACTACCAGGTACTCTTCAAAAGTGTTGCTTGTTATTGACACACTATTTGAAGTCTGTACAGGAGCACCAATATGCAAAAAATGTATAATAAAAAAACCTCACTCATGAGCCCTAACTTTGATGTTTGATGGCTTATAAAGTACCAATAACCGTATTCCGTGAAATCAGAAGCCAGCCCTGTAAAAATAATAGTTGTTCTCCTCAAACTACTACATGATTAAGCAGTGCATTCTTTCCAGAGATGCCCTTTCAGTTTCTGCTATACTTTAAAATGGCCACTGATAAGGATTAAGATATGAGCGAAAAACAAATACATATACATACATATACACATATATATATACACAAATATATATATATGACCTTCAGGTAGTACTAGTCAAAGGTCAGGAAATGGTTCAATATATATTGTTTCTTCTCAAAGGAGACAGCCCTTAAGACTGGACAAATAGCAATAATTTTAAAATACACTAATATCTATAAAGATTTGAAATCTGCAGTAAATAAGCTTTCTCGAAGTCTAAGTTTCTATACTTTCCAGGGATAATGAGAAAAATCATATGGAAGTGGGCAAAACTTGAGTAAAAATATTCCAAAGATCTTTCTCTATACTACTTGTATCACGATGTGAAAACAATATCTATTTAGAATTTATATTGAAATCTGAAACTTTATTCTTCAATTTTTTTTTATTTTAATTAAAAACCTTCATCAGTAATTACATATGTGAACTAAATGCTCTCGTATAACACCGTCAACTCCCATTTTAAGGTTTTCCCATGAAGAAAATCTTCATTTATTTGTGGGGGGAAAAAAGAAAGAGATCAGAAGCATGAAAAACTGATAGTCTTTTCTATCAGTTGATAGAAACTGCTAGTCTTTTCTGTTTTTCAGGGGCTTGTTATAGTCCTAGGTACTTTCTGAAAATAGATTAATGAGAAAAATAGCAGCTGATTTCGTCTGGACTATGTAATATATATGTGTGATTATCTGAGGAATGTAGTGAGACTCAAGTGACATTTTAAAAGTTCACATGTATTACGCAGAAGACTTATGAACATAATGCACTTATTTGGGTTTTTTTCACCCAAGGCTGTCAAGGAGCTCTTTGTTCTGAACTTTTCTTTATATATACTTCTCATCTTCCCTGCTCATTTTCAGTGCCCTACAAAAATAAACTTGCTAATTCATTTTAAATACACAAATATCATAAACTGTAAGAAAAATAACCCAAAGCAACACTGTCTTGAATCTACTGTTTAATAACATCAGTATTACAGTAGATAACATGAACAAGCACCAAAGCAAATGTGAAAACTGACCCATTTGTTGCTGACTCCTGCTATGAGATTACTACCTGGTCCATCATTTTTGATTCTCTATCTTGACCTGATGTCCTCACATACATGTTTACCACTACTTAAGAATTTTCTTGTTCATCCTCTGACATGGCTTTGTTGAGTCACTCTGATTCAGCTCAAAGCATTTAATTTTGGTCCAATGAGTGCTCTATACAGTCAGGTGAAGGGACAAAGAAGTGACCAACAAAATAATCGAAACAAGAATGGTAATTTTGAGCAGTTGAGAGCTATGACCTCTGAATCCAAGCCCTACTCAGCAAGAGCTTGCTTGAAAACAGAATAATATATAGAGATGTCACATTTACTTAATGTCCTCAACACACCTTTCAAAAGTAGGTTCCTTTTGTTTCCACAAAAATAAACAAACATGATAACTTTTTAGGACTGGTTGTCACAGACTCCATTCTGCAAAACTGAAGTTTAGAATTTAATTGATATTACTGCCTTTCAGAGATTGTAAGATTAGAATTTTAGCCACAGTGAAGTTAACCTTTTCATAAAATTCTGATTTAACACTGCAGTGAAAACTTCATGATTAACAAGACCATAAATCTTCAATGTCTAAGAATTTCTCTGCAGCCTATGGCTTCGTCAGCATTCCAACCAGCAGTCTACTTCTTCCACATCAAGATTTATGTGACTGAGAGAAAATTCATAAGATAGCACAAAATGCTGCACAAAGCCCACTCCTTTTTTTTTTTTTCCTGAAATGTATTTGTCTGCATACAGTTGATTAAAAACAAACAAGCAAAGAAACAAAAAACCCACCCAAAACATGAACCTAGAATCTTAAATCTAGACCATAGAATTTTGTTAAGTTCTTAGAGCAAAAAAGTACTATTACTCTCAAATAATAAAATTCTTTCTTGTAAAAAACTTTAATTTTGCATTACAGGTTTTTTTGGATAAACTTCCTTCTAAAGTCTATGCAAAAATATTATACAGAGCATTCCAAGCACATATATGTAACTTTCTACATACCAATACGTATTTTGTATGTGTGAATATTTTATCTAGCGTTAGTAACCAGAAACTGTTTAGAAAAATCTTACAGGGCATCAAATGCAATTTATGGTATAAGTTCCTTAGCATTGGACATTTAAAAGATAGAAAATTAGATGCATGAACAGTCATGGGTTTCCTAGTGCTAACTCCAGAATTTTATTTTCAATTATTAAATAAGATGTAAAACTAATCTGGTTCATTTTCTCATTAGAGAAATGAGATAATGTTCAAAATCAACATAATCAGGCTCAACCCTGTTAGAACAGTTTTTAGCTACTATACATCTCTATCTTATTGATGCTAATCTGGTACCTGGAAGTGGAAGAATTTACAAAAATTTTAAACGTCACCATGGCATTATATCTCCCACTGCTTGGTGATGGTGTTGCTTCGAGGTTAATTTGAATCTGGAAAACATCGTTATAAAAAGTTTCCCAATAATAATCCAGACTTGATACGTCACATGCAAGGTACTGAAAACCACAAAAGTTATAATAGTGTGTCAGAAATCCACATTTAACCGATAGACTTTTTGAAAATTATATTTCCATGAAGGCCAGCTGAATCACCAAAGCACAATCACTGTAATTCTGAGATGTCTGCTTGGCTCGGCAATTTTATTATACAGATCAATTTTGCATTACCTCCTTCTGGCTGTGAGTGCCTGCAAGTGCTCATAGAGGGAGGTTATAAAACATTTATAGGCCTAAGAATGTAAAGTGCAGCAAAGAGTGAATCCTCGATCTGTGGACAGACATTTGAAAGAGGTTTTTCTGAGAAGTCTGTGGTAATCATTTGCCCCATTCCACACCCTAAAAAAATTTCATTTAAATTTCTTTTACAGGGTTTATCTTTGATTAGTATTTGGGATTCTAAAATGTAACTGTAAATGATACACACACTGAAAATTATATGCAATAATTTTCTTATTGTTAACGTGCCATGTACCAAAAAAGGTGGAAAAATAAACAATGTTTCAGTTCTTCTCTAAGTGATAAAGCCAACAGACAATTAAAGAACAAAACCAGAAAGATTAGACTGAATAAAGAGTATATAGTAGAACTTTGCAACAAAAGAGCTAGTGTATTTCAGATTAAATAGGAACAGAAAAATGGTTTATTTAGTTTTATTTCACACTACAAAACTCACATTGAGTGCTAAAAATGTCCAACTTCTCCCTCAATATTTTGTCAGCAAAATAAGAATTTTTTTTCAGTTAAACATGCTATGGTCATTGGTCTCCTAATTAAGAAGTCCATTTAAGGCCTTTGACCTCACAGCAGAAACACTCGATACTTTCTGAAAGTCTACAGTATAAAAATAGAACAAAGACTTCAAGCCGAGAAAGAAGCAGTAATTCAGTAATGAGAAACCCACAGAATTCTCAGACTCCTTGTGTAGGGTCGTCTTACATGAATTTTGGAATAGTTTACTAATACAACAAAAGGGATAAACTCAGCTGAATAGAGAGGAGCATTCCTCCTATCAATCATTAATCATGGTTGTGACCTTTGTCACAAATCAGTGCTGAAACTATTCTATGAAAAAATGAGAACCAAGGAGAAAATAAACCATGAAATAGTTATAAAAATCCTGTGTTTAACCATAATGACCTAGCAGGTTGCAGGTACTGTCCACAACACACAATTCTATTGCAAAGAAACTACGAATTAAGAAAGGTAAAAAAGTCAATAGTGCTGACAAATTAAATCAGGAGAACAACAAATGCAATATACATCTTTATTCATGGCAGAGGACTGATATACATATACATGAGAAAACTGAGTATTCTGTCCTACTGAAACCATGCTTTGACCTTCTCTCTCACAAATGTTACAAAGCTAAGTTATTCATTCAAGAACCAGAAAAGTGCTAGTTTTGAATCTGATTATAACCAAATGATGAAGCAGCAGGCAGGTATTCTATGCATATATATATGTTTTTAGGCATATATACATATTTTTATGCATATACACATGGAGACTTTTTTTGAAGGCTTTGTTGTTACAGAATCACACAGAAGTTGAACTTAGAAGGAACCTTCCGAGATGTTTTCGTACAATTCATGCACTTTTTTTCACACACCCAGTTGCAACTGAATTTTATTCTTCATCAATACCTAAGCTGTTCCTTTCAATCCACCTCATGCAAAGCAAACAGTACATTCCTATAATCAAGTGAACAGAATTCAAGAGGAAAAATAATCACCAATTTGCAGCTCAGTTACAGTGACATTTATTAAGCTCTGAAGGTCTCATCTGAGTGCCAGTGAATGTCATACGCTGATTTTATAATATTTACTTCTTATATACTTTGTAGGTTGAAATGGCATTTATATGTCTTGGTTTCTACGATACTGAAAATTAAAATTTAATATCTGAAACATCTAACTTTTTTTTCCACAACTTAACGATAAAATTCAGGACCTTTAACCGCAGCTTGAGTTTGGCCTTAGAAATTACAGACCAAACCTTGAATATCTGTGTAGGGCAGGTACTGGAAATATATTCAAATGCATAAATGTAGGACACAGAACATTGAATTTCTCTCCTTACCAATACCAAGGATTTTTGTTTCTTTCAAATTTGGAAGTCATTAAGTCTTATCTGCATAATGGAGAGAAAAGGTGCTTGACAGGGTGCTCCATAACAGATTCCACTCTTCGATCCCTGGTGATGCAAATAACAATTACACACCTTTCTTCCTCCATCACCTCCAGCCTTCTGCAATGAGTTACCACCTCCAGCTCAGCTCCTTACCTCTCTCATCCCAATCTGCCACAGTCTTTCCTTGCCGCCAAACTTTTCATCTCAGTACTTGTTCTTGCTGAGCTCTTTCCAAGGACTCATCACTTATCTGCCTTTCTGGATTCTGTTCTCTCCTGTGGCAGCAAAACAAACACAACAACAAAAGCAAAAGTTTTCCTTTTAAGCTCCAAGATGAAACACTTACAGAACAATCCATTTTTCTGTAACATCACAAAATTAAATGCTACATTCTAAAATTAAAATCTTCATGAACCACGTGAAAACTGCGGGGCTGGTTGATTGGTTGGTTGGTTGGTTAGTTGGTTAGTTGGTTGGTTGGTCTGAGAGAAACAAATAATCTAAATTAAATATCCACAAAATTACACAAAACTTAAAAAGAGTAGTTCAAAAGTTAAGTCTGCTATTAGAGGTAATGTGGTTACCTGAACCTGCCATATATGGCAGATCATAATTTTCTGTAAGAAGAGAGATGCACTCTACAAATGTCTATGAGTTGACTTTTAATACTTTTCGAAGTTAAAATATTAATTTTTTTCTGACTGTATAATGAGGTCAGAAAGGTAAGGATGTGGAACTAATACAGTATTTTTGCAGAAAAATCTGGAGCAAATAAATGAGTGAAGTTTTCGCACTTGTATATTCTGATCCTGAACACCAGAGTCTTTAGTAAAAAAAATATATGTTTCTTTGGCATTAGTAGTGGTACTGTCTGCAAGTGCTGATTTTTGTCCATCACAGCACATCGTTCAGATTCTGTACTCTTGTTCGTCTCCTAAAGCTACAGTTAATGTAAAGCATTCAAGATTATGATTAATTTCTACAACTAACACCAACGGATTGTTCCACATCTAATTGCATTCCCCACTTGCTCTTCGTTGAGAGGCAGGGCTTTTTGATCCCTCCAGATTATTTCCACACTTTGTCAAAAATTAGACAGTGGAAGCAGGGCAATGCATGCTTATAACTAACTAAACAAGAACATCATATTTCAGAGCTTTGAGATGAATCATGAAGTGCCTGTAACTGTGAGAATCAGGACAGAATATCACAGAAAAGCTGTACAGAGTCCAGAGGTGCGACAACTTTAGTTGCAGGCAGTTTTGCTCCAAGAAAATAATGAATGATGACTTATAAGACTATGTTTAGGATTTCTTTGGTCAAGGTAAGTCTTATGCTAGCATTTCTTCATTATTGGTACCAGATGTGATATTCTAGCAAAGATGGAGCTGGAGTATTGTGTTTGTAGCCTTTATATCAGGGAGCATCTTATGTTATGAGATCTTATGTTATCTTATAAGATTTTATGTTATCTTATGTTATGAGATTAGGGTAGAAAATGAATACACAGGTCTAGGAACAGAAGATAATTTTTTAAATTTTGATTTCTGAGCTGAACTTTCTGAGAATCTTGGCAACTTCGCAGGTATTGTCTGTTAATTGATCTTACACAAGCAGATTAGCATTAACAAGTATTTCTCCAGCTGCACCAGCAAAATCATAATACCACTGTAATTCACACATGGAAGATGTGTCATGTTATCATGGAATTTTGCATAATAACATAGAAGCAACATTTCACTCTGAATTGCAAGTGGATGCCCACAGCCTTTGGTAATTCAGTAGGTAAAGAAAGGTAGAAAGGATGAATGATGACTCATGACGCTACTGTTTCAATAAATGGAACAAGCTGATAGGAGGTATATTTTGATATGGGAGGAGGCATGGAGACATGGTGGAGGAGCAGAAGTATCTTCCCACAGAATTCAACCTCTTCTCTTTGCTAAACAAAGCTGAATTAACCCAGTGTTGCTCCCTGTAGAAACTACCCAAGAACATCAAGTCAAATATGACGTTTCCTGGGGAGAAGGAAAAGACACTGGAGAAATATTTTATAAACAGTAGCAATGAATTGGTAAATAAATTGAAACTGAATGAGGTTTCATTTTTATTGCTTACACGGCAGTTTAACTTGCTCTTAGTCACTGCAGCATGAAAATATAAATATTCCACAGGATTTTTATGAACACCATATTATGTTTTTCATTTCCTCTGGCTTACTTCTGTTTTATGTCTAATATTTCTGAAAAACTCTTACCTGATATGAGTTTATCTCCATTTTGCCTTGTGGGGTTCATGTTGATTATATAGCAGGGTTTCCAGTAGGTCTCTTCCTTTCTTTTTTTCCAACCAAAATTCATTATTATAAAGCAATATCAAACACTTATTTAGCAGAAATCTACAAGTACCACTAAATGGAAGAGCAGCTTTTGCTTTTTCTTTAACTATACACAAGTAAATGGGTTCTCTGTCTTCCATTTAGTCTGATATTTTCTTATTTTGTATTGTGCTCTCTTTTTTGTGGGTTAATCTTTCCTTATGACTCATGTGTGCATTTCTGGGATTCTCTGAGTCTTTCTCTTATTCAGCTCTTTATGACATAAAATGTTAACTCATAGAAGTACATACCATGAGATACCATAGAGAAAACAACAATAAAATTTACTTTTTAAATGTATAATAAGAAAACTCCAAAGTCTAATTTGTGTTTCTCTTAAATGTATTCCCTGGAGGGTAAACAAGACAATTATAAATTCTTCTCTTGAAGGCTCTTTCACATCTTTCTATCTCCAATCTTTTTTGTTTATTCTTCTGAACCGGAGAATACATGAAGCGAACAATAAAATAATATGTTCTGTGGACTTCTTTAACATTTCTTGCCTATTTCTAAGCAAAATAAAAGTATCCCTAGTATTTTATAAACAGGTTATTTATACACACATTGTGTACTAATTTTCTTTCTGACGGAATGAAACTGATAAGAGTGGTATTCTCATATCTAAGTAATAGCTATGTAAATACATAAATATGTAAATAGCTAGCTGTTAGGGTAAAAGGATGGCCATATGTATTCCAAGTAATTCTGATTCTGTAGCCTGTATCTACTATTTTCCTGCACTTCAAGAAGGATGGGAGGAATTAGTTTCCCTAGTCTTTCACTGTAGTTTCATCCAGAAACACTACTGAATTGATAATGGTTATACAACTCTTGAGTTATCTACTCTATGGATGATGCACACTGCAGTACAGCCAACAAGCATAAAGGTATCAGTGTAAGCTAGAAAAGAAATTAATTCTCTGAGGTTCAAGTTGTGCAGGCATGAAAACCTTAAAAGAAAAAGGCGAAGGGAGCAGGAATCTAATCCTTAATGATTATAACTAGTGACTGCAACAGTGCTTTAGTGAAAAGGTCAAAAGACTATTTAGCATATAAAGAGATAAAACCTACCCAATGTATAGCAATTATTTTCTCACTTAGACTTGTGTATAGTGTTCAGTATCCCTCGTAAGCATGCCACCTTCTCATGGGTAATAGGTTTCATTCTGCCTTACTCACATTTCTAGCAGGTCTTGTCAGTAGTCCAAGCAAAAAAAAAAATATCCAATCCACATCTGACACTGCACACCTGGGGTGATGTTACTTTGGATTCATTAAATGCTATACTGGAGCAGATCTTCTTACCCTTTAAAAAGGTTATATACATCTGATGACAGCTTCTGCATCTTGTTCTGTGATGCACCAGGAAAGAAAATAAGCTAATTCCTTTCTTCTTTCCAACTTTATTTCTAGGAACCTGAGCTCCAGTGATAATAACTCCTTATTATTAAGCAAATGAAGCATTTTACTAGATAAGCTGGATACATGTTAATTTTGTATGACTAGTCTGCACATACTTTTCTATGTGAGTGTTAATTTAGTCATTTTGTTGTTGTTTAAAGACTTCTTGTTTTACTTTGCAATTGCATTTTTTCTTCTTTTTTTCTTCTTTTTTTGATTGGGTTTTATATTTTTGATGATTTTGAAGGTTAACATATTTTAATCTGTCTTGGGATTTATGACGTTAGCTTAGTTGTTAGTGTTTACAGTGAAAATGGGTTTTTTAAAACTCACAGGAAATTCTTTTCATTCACATGCTAGTGATGCCAAAGTGTTGTGACCTGTGTGTTTGTGCAAGGTGCCATTACTAGTCAATCTCCCTCCCCAGCTGACACACTTCAGTTTTACTCAAAGTCAGCCTGTGTGAGAAAAAATTGCTTCATATTAAAAAAATCTGACACTTTTTTCTGTAAGAGTGCTAAATTTTGAGCTGGAGCTAGAAGTTTGCAGCTCAACTTTGGAAGATTATTTCTTTGTCAGAAAGGGAAAATTGACATTTCTGTATAAATTTGCTAATGCAAAGATACGAAACTCTCTTGCTCTTTTGGTACCTGTGACAGCTTCAGACACAGACTTAGAAAAAGGAAAGCTGTCACTTTTGCTCTCAGTGTATCTTATCAGACATCGGAAGATTGAAAGAAAGAGAATAGCTCAATTTGAATAAAAGTGAATGAAGAAGGCTGCTCTGGAAAGACTAACATAATTACTAGGAACCTGGGAAGCCCGGGGAGAAAGTCTATCGGGAGGAATGGATAACTTCTGACAACAGTGGAAAAACAGGCCTGAGGAAGGGTTGATGGGGCTAGAAGGAAAAGAAGCAGGGAGGAAGACATGTCACCAAGCTGTCTTGTATAAGTGCTGGTACCAGACTGACTCTGGCTGGTACCCCTTTCCTAGCATAATTCCTTACAGAAGCACTAAAAATGCAGAGGAACCAGACTGAAATAAGGTATATCAGTTCTTGCATCTATTTCCACTAAAATTAAAGGGATTTAGGCAAAGGACATTGTATCTAGGCTTCTACAATCTCATGATTCCAAGCAAATTACGATATCTGTTCTGTAGAGCTGGATTTGAGACTAATTGGGAATAACAGAGAAACAGCTCCAAAATCCAATTAAAAATATCCCTCTTTCATCTACTCTATGCTACAAACTACCTGTTAAGTTCTGTTTTATTGGTGGCATCTCCTGATTTGTGCTACCTGGCATCTAGCAGCCCTGTTAAGAGCTGACTGAAAGAAACAGCAAACTGACTACGTATCTGTACATTTGCTGGTAAAGGACTCAGCAAAGAGGAGTGTATCTAAAAGACTGAGGGAGAGGCAGATAATCTGTGCTGGACTAAGAAAAAGTTGTGTGATTACAGGCTGTCACTATGTATTCCAGTGAGAGGCTGGGCTTTCTCCATGTCACTGACTTTGGCCTCAACTTGTCACTGCATTCAAATGTGAAAATGTTGTCAGCAGATTTAGTGTAGATTCCCCTGAGCAGCAACAGTGGAAGGGGATGAAGAAATATTAAGCAAACTCAATCTGGCCTGTCTAGGTTTTTGGTTAACTCTCTTGTTTACAACACCAACTCTTACTTTCTCCAGATTTATAGAATCACAGAATCATAAAAACACTAAAATTGGAGAAGATCGTTAAGTCAAACCACTATCCCAGCACCTTTGTTGTCACCACGACATCATGCGCCCAAGTGTCACATCCACATTCCTTTTGAATACATCCAGGGATGTGATTTCACAACTTCCCTGAGCAATGCCTGACCGCTTTTTCAGTGCAGAAATAATTTCCAATATCCAATCTAGATCTTTCTTGGTGCAACTTGAGGGCAAGTTCTGTCTTTCCCTTGTTCTGTCTCCTTTCACATAGTTGTAAAGAGTGATGAGGTCTCCCCTGAGACTTCTTTTTTCCAGGCCAAACAACCTCAGTTTCCCTAACTGGTCCTCATCAGACCTGTGCTGCAGACCTTTTACCAGCTCTGCTGCCCTTGTCTTGACACACTCCAGCACTTCAATATTTCCTTGTAATGATGGGATAAGGACTGAACACAAGAATTCAAGACGTAACCTCACCAATACTGACCACACCATTTCTGATACAGGCCAGGATACCATTGGCCTTCTTGGCCACCTGGTAACCAGCATATTTAAAGACAAGGCATGTGATTTTGTCTTCCTTCTCATCTTCTGCAAATATTTGATACTATCATGTAGGTGTGGTATTTTAAAAAGAAAAAACAAAAATGAAGACACTTCATTTCCTAAAGTCGTATCAAAAGTATAAGCCACTATCCAGAAATAAAATATATCCCTGGAAAGCATATTTTAAAGTGCAAAATGTACAACCCTCCTTTTAGTCTTAATTGAACCCTCAGATTTCAGTATTCTGTCTGAAATACAATCTTACCTTTGCCTATTTTATGTTTTTCTTGCAATTTCTTTCCTTTAATTTCTTTCCTTTCTTCCTTGTAGTGTCAAAGATTTTCCCCAGCACATAAGCAGCAATGTGTGGTACTAGTGTATGCCATACAAGTACCAAAAACTTGATTGTTTTAAAACTAATTGGGTCCAAAATCTGATACTTTTTTCTTTAATCTTGTCTTTCCCAAATAAAAAAAAACTGTAATCAGTACAGTCACATTCAAGAATCTGGAACTTCAGCAGCTATGGAGGTTTGCTTCAAAGTTTCTGTTCTGTCATCTCATTGCTTTTTCCAAACCTCTGTCTTTAGTTTTTCTTCATTTATTAGCTTTCTAGATGATTGTTGTAATCTAGTTTACACATGATTTTCCATAAACAAGATGAACCAAACCCATCCTCAGGTTTATATAAATGGTGTTATATGACTCAGAAATTATAGTTATGTTACACAGCACCGGAGGCGCCTTATTGCCTTAGCTAAGGGCCAACAGTTTGCAGCTCTGTAAACTTGAACCAGGCTGCTGTTGTCAAGAGTATTTCAGTTTTTCCACACGTTTCTTTCCATGAAATGAAGACACAATTAATTCTCTTCCCTACGCCGTTTAATAAACAAATAGGCAATCTTTAGTTCTAGAGGCTGGACAAGTGTACCATTTACTTTTATCATTAAAAGTTAGACCGATGCTCTTTCCTGCTACAAGAGCTGGATGGTGTATCTGTCTATAATTTGTATAGCTTGAAAGAAAAGGCAGCGTTTGTAACAAGTTTATAGTTTCAGTGAATGATGACTGAACTCATCCAGCAAATGAGCCGGAGTGTGGACTCGAACACTTTTCAAAAACATTGCAAACCACCATAATTGTCAACTCTAAACAGAAAAGAAGCATCAGCAGACCTGATGGGCTTTTTTTCATCTTCTAATGTGCTTAGAGAAATACAGAAAATTGATGTAAGTCAGAAACACAGATAGGAATCAGAAATGGTTACAAAAGCTTTTTGATGTGTAGGACTGATGTTTCTCCAGAAGCTAGAGTTCTTTAATTCATTTTTTGGAAGCACAAATGGATGCACCCATGACATTCTTCCGGTGGTTTATCAGCATAACATTTTCTGGTGAAATTTTTAGTCTTTAAACAAATATTGACTGTCTTTGAAACTTACTAGTCTTCCCTTTTCTTGATGCACTCCTCAGGACTTGTTGGCTGCTCACCACATCTCCACTGCCAGCTCGTTAGTTCAGTTCCTGGATGAGTTGCAACAAAGGCAGAGGTTTAAAGCTTGCAAATCACTGATTAATTTCCACTCTCATCCACATCACTTTTTTTCTTTGTCCTTTTATTTTTTTTAATAAAGTGCACGTTTGAAGTACTTATCAGCTTCTTCTTTTTAAACACTGCCATTGCTCTTTGTGGCAAAAATTATATATAAAATAGCTATGCAACATAGTTCCTTTTTCTGCTCTGCAGAAAAAGCAAGGTTTATTCAAATTATAAGACACATGCAAGTTGGTTTTAGTGATTCAGGTCAGTATGAAACCTCCAAATGCTCAGTTAATTTCAGCTGTTCCTACTGAGCTGTCAGTACATCTCATCCCAAATGGAAGACATTTATTCCACTGTGCTCCTGGCAGGACACATACATTCCTCAGATGCTCCCTTCCTTACTTCTTTAAAAGGCAGCTGTCATCATAAATAGTGAACAACCTCGTCTCTTCTGAGAGATGAGTGTTCTTGACCAGGAAGGTGCAGTAAAGACAAAATTAGCATCTGTTTTCTTTTCATAGATAGTGTATGAAAAAAAGGAAAGTTTCCCCCCCTGCAAATAAACCATGTGGACTGCCACAGTGCTTTCAGTGTGAAATTGGATGGATTTGTCTGGTAACAGGGTAAAACAACACTTCATTTTTTTGGTAAATTCATCATGTTTCTATTTTTTTAATTATAAGACACTGCCTTGAAAATTATAAACGTAAAAAAAAAAAAAAAACAACAAACCAAACCAAAGACCAAACCAACCAAAAAAAACCCCCAAAAAACCAAGAAAAACCACCCCACAAAAAACCCAAAGCAAAACAAAACCCAAAACCAACTAACCAAACCACAAAACAAAACTAAAAAAAACCCCAAACAAGTAAAAAACCTCACCCTGAAAGGGAAATATCTTATTTTTAATCCCGATGTATCTCAAACGTCTTGCGTTTATCACGTACTGCAAAAGTGTTCCTCAGCAAAGTTTCAGCATTTTAGAAGCCAGTGAAAATAGATGACCTGTGGCCTTATTATCAATAAATATCTCTAAATAATCTGAGACCGATGCACACAGAAGAATTAGTACACACTGTGAATATGAAAGCAGAAGCTTACCAGAGCTGCCCCAGCGAAGGGTTCCAAAGGTGGTGAAGGGACTGAAGCTTCTCTCATGCGTGGACAGGCTGAGAGAGCTGGGACTCCTCTGGCTGGAGAAGAAAAGACTCAGGAGTTTTATCCATCTGTGGAAATACTTAATGAAGAGGAGTAAAGAAGATGGAGTAAATGTAGTGCCCAATGACAGGACAAGGGGCAATAGACACATATTGAAATACAGGATATTATTTAAACATAAGAAAAGTCTTTTTTACTGTAAGGATGGTCAAGCATTGAAGAGTTTATCCACAGAGGGTGTGGAATCTCCATCTTCGAAGCTGTTCAAAACCCCTTGAAGCATCACAGAAACATCACAAAATATTCTGAGTTAGAAGGGACCTATAAGGATCATCAAGTCCAACTCTTAAGTGAAAGGTCCATATGGGGATTGAACCCATGACTTGGGCGTAACTCAAGTGCACACAGCTCTCAACTTGAGAATCTCCTTGATTGGAGGAGAGGAGCAGAGAGTGGGAGGGAACTGAGCAATGTCGTCTACAAAGTGCCATCCCGGCCTTTGTACTTATTTGATTCAGTGGAAGCAAAGTTTAAAACTGTCCCCTGTTGGAGTCCAAAGTGCAGGGAATATTTCTCTGTCTGTTTTGAAGAGTTTTACCCCCCTGGACAACCCTTTCTTTGACCTTCGTCCACGGAGAAAATTACTTACCCTCTGGGAAGAAGCAGAATCTACACTGATGTGAATCAGATGATAGAACAATATGTAAGATTGTCACAGGGTGAAAATTTAGAGGTGTTGGGTTTGTTAATATAGTAAATAGATAAGAAGCACAGACTCTAAGATGGAGGATTGTTGTTGTTCTAGGCCTTCTTCTTTCTTCTTTCTCTACTCCATGTTTGCGGCAAAAGTGGATTGAAATGATTGGGTGAAAAATGCCGCCGTTCCTTTCATGTGACAGAAAGATTTACTGAACATTGGTAGAAAAGTAAAAATATCTTTCATTTCCGGCTTTTGTTGGGTAATTTACCTTTAAAAGAACGGTGTTATCTTGATAATTCGGCTTCTCCTTTGCATGCTCTAAGGGGAGTCACGCTGTGGCTGAGCTCCCTCTTGATAAGACTTAATAAACAACTATCTAAAAGCAAAAAGCGCAGAAAAGTCCCATTCGTCTGCAGAGCCCACGTAAGGGCTCTGGAAATTCTCCTCCATCCGGGGAGACATAATTAAGGTGCAGTAAAGCGTCAGTCCCCTTAAAAGTACAACAAAAAAAAGTACAAAACAAAAAGACTAGGAATAGGACAGAAATTATCAATACCTTCTTCCTAGATGCAAGAGTCTGTACCAACTTTAGGTGATTTGCTTTATCCTTCTGAACATTTGATGTAACAATAGTTAGAGTGCCCATGCTTAATAGTAGTAGTTCCTTCATTCTGATGAATATAAGACTTTTTATATTCCTAACCTTTCTTTCTATGTGTGTATCTAGTAGAAAAATCACCACTACTATTTACAGAGGCTTGAAAATAATAAATCAAATGCCTATTTCTAAAACATGTTTTCTTGGATTTAGCGCACATGAATGATAAGGAAATCAGCTGAGTCAGGACCACACTAAAGGACCTACTGTTTCCACCACAAGCATCATAAACTGAATGATGAGTATTTGGGAACTTTAGATGAGAAAAACTGGAAGTCAGAAAATTAAATTCACCTAAGCTTCTACAGGAGGTAATGGGAGTCAGAACTGAAAAATGGGGAAGCTAAAACTTTGAGATAAAACCTTCAAGACTGATTATCAGGCAGAACCTGAAGATTCAGAGAATCTCATATTTATAATGTCTGTAGGCAAACATGAAATTTGTCTGCAACTTTTCATTTATGGATACCGTGAAGAAGCAGCCATTCGGGCAATGGCAGGAAAGGTGTTTTACTTTTGAGTGTTATATGTGACACTTCAGATAAACTTAGCTTTGAGTTATGAGAAGCTGTTAATTTTGTATCATCATCCTTGAATTTACACAATTTATGTTTTATACATTATAAGGCAAAACCAGATAATTTCAGATAATTCTTTTTCCTCATCAAAATAATTGTGTTCATTTTTCCCTTATTTATATTTTCCCTTACTAATTCTGCATTGTGATCATCAGAATTTCTCTCCCATCACACTTTTTCACACTAAAACACGGGCATCACACATCTATCTTTCTATCTCTTCCTTTGCCTGTCTTGCAGCTCTAGCCTCCAATATCTCTTATCCTTCTTCACATATCCTCCACTACCACCAACTGAACTGCTGTTGAAGGCAGTGTTCATTTCTATCCCACTTGGATTTTCCTGGAGGGAGAAAGAGAAGTATGTGAGGGAAGACATTTCTTTCTCCTTTCTCCTGTCCCCTGGGGAGAATTACTATCAATCTTTTCTTCACTTTCATACAATAAATGTTAATTAATTTTAACATCCCTGCAGCACAGAGAGGGAATTGTTCCAAACTACGCAGTGACCCCTTCCATTTTTTTCTTGCCAGCCTTTTGCTCTCAACTTTCATTGCTCCACTTTCTGAAATTGGACCTGATGCAGCAAATGATAAAATAGAATGGGAGAAAGACAAAAATAAACTCTTTGACTCCTTCCTTATCTATTCTTAAACCAATTCCAGGGCAAAAATTTTCAGTCAGCAAATAGGATGCCTTTACTGCCCTAAAGCAGGAATAATCCCTCAAATAAAATCAAACATGGCTCTGTAGAATGGAGAATCCTCCAAAGACCTCTTATATCATACGAGCAAGCTTTACCCTGACAGGACTCAGAGACACTGGAAAATAACTAATGCCTATTTTAGTATGTTCAAGCAAATGAGCATATACTAATTAGAAACCAGTCCTGCTGAATTACAAAAATGCTCCATAAATATGGAGCATAACCTTTGGTAGAGGTAAAAATAAAGAAACACAACATTTGACAGATAATAGCATTGTCTAAACTGGGCTTCACTGCAAATATCGGAGCAACTGACATATTTGTAGAAGAGCACCAAGGAAAGTTTTACTGCCTTCCATGGAATTCTACCTTAGTAAACTCTAACAATTCTTTTTCTTATACTTCGTAGCACAGTGTTATTGGAATATCAATTCTGTTTTCACTAGTAAATCATATACACAAGGCATCTCTGTAACATCAACCGCAATTCAAGCTATCTTCACTTGAACCTTTTAGGAATAAATTGTTGAAATAGGAAGACAAGTGAACTAACAAATTAAGATTATGTTCTTTCTTGTGTTGGAGTTTTAGAGAATTTTCTGTAAGAAACAAAATTCTCTAAATTGCCCTCTACGCTGTACTTTGCTGTTTCCATATGAGGGCTAGAACTTCACTACCTTTCACTTCATTGCCACCATGATAACATCCTGGGTTCAACATAGCATTAGAAGTTTGCATTCTGTATTTAAGACAGTTTGACTGTGGTTTCTGTCTTACTCTAATCTTGCTAAAACACACATTTAAAATAAACCATATCTATTGCCTGTAACTAGGCAATAGATATTGCACTGTCTCTCAAACATTTGCTGAATAATTTGGTTTTTCTCAGATTTCATCTTTTCCTCTTATAATAGTATTTAATTTGACAATAAAAAAATTAGATCTCCCTTACTTGAATTTTTATTCCTCAGTCTTTTTATGATTTTCTCCGCTGTATCTAAGTTGCACTTATTTCTCTCAGTTGCCAACACAAAAATCCTAATCGTTCTAATGATCATTTAAATTTACCAATTATTTTGACTCTTGAAGTAAGGTCAGATAAGAATTTCCCATAAGCTCAACTTTCTGACATTCCCCACACCTGATTATTTTACTCTCACTTGCTCTCCTGAGCCCACAAGTTTCAAAAATTGTACCATGCTTTCACTAGAATAGAGAACCAGGCTAAAAGGACCTCTGAAATTAGAATCAAAGTCACAAAAGCTAAAGGAAATTTTAGGTTAAGGCTACCCAGTCAAGTATAAAAAAAATTATATTGTTTTCAGTCAGTGTAAGACTTTTAGGAGTACCATTTTAAATTAATTAACTTTTCATTTCTACTGAAAATATATTTTAAAGAATTCAATTTCAAAAATTCTGTCCTTGAAAAAATTATACCAATATTGAGGGTGAAAAATTTTTCAGAACAGAAGAATTGGACACTGGCAAAAACTATTCAGAAGAAAGATACACTGAAATTAACAGAGTGACAAAAATTCATAATCACATCCAGCCAAAAAAGCTGGCCTTCTATCCTCATAATCTGCCTTCAAAGTTGACCAGGATGTGTTACTTCACAGGGAAGTGGATTAAAAACAATGAGTATATTTTCAATTTGAAAATTTTACTGCAATGCCCAAAAAAGAATACTTCATTATATTACAAAGATCTAAGACAGCCCTAAAGTCACTCTTCTTTCCTTAAGTCAAGAATTTTTAACAGAGGATGACACAAAGTCCTTTGATTTGAGTACAAGGCCCATTTTTTTTCTTATTGTAGGTGGTAGACTTAGTTTTTAACAAGCATCTCTTGAAAGATTATTTTGATTTTCCTCTTTTCCCCTCAAATTTTGTTTTCTTTAGCTATTGATATAACACATAACATAATTTTAAGACAGCATCTCCCACTCAAACCTGTTTGTACTGTGGGCAGAACCACCACCTGCGTCCTCGAATTAGCTCTCACTTCATTGTCCACTTTCATCATATTTTGCTGTACTTTTTGCTGGATACTTTTGGAAGTACCAAAATTTCTCATTTCCTCTCTGAGGTCAAAAACTTGTGAAGCTATTGGCAAAAAGAAGCTAATCAGATGTTTATATTTACCACCTCTTGAGTTCTACTATTTATTTTTATTTAAAAAAAAAACCCAAAAAACAACGAAACAAAAAATTAGTATAAAAGCAAAGTTTACATTTTGAACACAGTGATGCAGTATCTTCTTAATTCTCTCAAAATGTTATTAAGACCAAAGTCTTAGGAGAGTTAAACATAAATAATTATACTTCTGCACGTATTATGAAAATACCAATATACTGAAAAAAGCCTCTAACAGTGCAGGAAGGTTATTTTGTTACAGAAAGCACAATCCCCATGTTTCAAAGGATGTGTCAGGAAAAGGTGTTTCTCACACAATACTCTGGTATTTCCGGCACTGTCAAGGAGATAACACCAGTGCAGGTAAATCAATGATCTTATTCACTATAGTAATGTCTGCATCTACAGCAGATTTTAACACGGCTAAGCCAAAAGGTAGCAAAAGGACAGTATATAAAACACAAAAAAAGTACACAAAAATTATCAGGCATATCAGGAAAAAGATCACTACAGAACTGAAAAAACCCAATGAATGCTCAGCTGCAGTCATATTACAGTGTAGTGTATATCAAGGAGAGCTGAAGTAAGGAGAGGGTGGTGAACAGAGAGAAAAAATCAGGCAGCTCATTATTAAGTCAAAAGTTTAATAAAAGCAGACCATATTTTATGAAAGCTTCTCAGTTTATCAATCAATTTAAATGAGACTCTTTCCATTACTATGAGAACAGTCAGCCTAAAATTATGACCACTGATTGATGGATTGAAAGTGGATTAATTTTAGGGTCGTAAGAAAAGCATAAAATGACTACTTCTCTTTATGTTATTTACCCCCTGAAGAAATGACAGATCTACTGCAATAAAATGAAAAAAGGAGCAAGGAAATTGGGAATAGGATTTTTTTTTTGAAGAGCCAAAATATGTACTCTTGAAGAAAATACTGTTTAATGTTTTTTTCTTCCAGCTTAACTCACTCACCAGTATTTATCACAATTATCTATGAACCACAATGTCTCGGGTTGTACACTTTATTCCATACATGGCAGTGACGTACACACAAGCCGGTTGTCATGCTCTGACAAATAGGTAGATCTAAGATAAACCTTCATTGTCTCAGTTTCCTGATATTGACTTGCCTTAAGGGAAACAAAAACTTAATAACTAATAAAAGAAGAATTAATTTATATTAATTACTATTATGCTAACCTGTGTTCCTAAGCAAGGTTCACTGATGGTTAATGATACATCAATGTTACGGAGAACAGAGATGCATCAAAATTCTGTAAACGAACATGACCTTACACAGAATTTTACACATCTACGTACACATATACACAGGTTTTGAACTGTCTGCCTACCGTCAGAAGGTGAAATTGGGCATCAAACTGGGTATTCCAAGTTGGGACTTCAGTCTTCGCTAGTAATGCTTGTTGCTCATTGATCGTGTAATGGTCTTTTGGCAGCCCCCACTCATGTGCCTGCCTTCCACGGGCATCATGCTTGCTCACACAGCTTTCTCCCTCTTCGACTGGTGCTCAGGTCCCAGATGATGAGTAGTTTAGATGGAGAGCCTGTAAAATGCTTCAAGTGACAGATTACGCTCGGAAGTCAGCTGTTCGTGTATTTTAGTAAATAGCAGGAAATCTTCAGAAAACTCATGGGTAAAAATCAGAAAGGTAGTGCTGGTATTTTCAGACACTGTTTTCAGTTTTAACTATTCTCATTAACAGGATGATTATGGCTTTTCACATGTCACCAGAAAAATGACCACATATATACCCTTTGCCACAAGGACAATGATACTGTGACCAATCAAATCATCTGACCTAGCAAAGAACATTTCATTTTGGTAACTGCTGCTAAGTATTCATGATATACATAGCCCTTCCACTCTAGAGCATTCCTCAAATTCATCCTTATTAGGGTTTCTTCAATATATACCAACCGGTAGCTTAAAAATATAACTTCTAATTTGTTTATAGTTTTATTAAATCATCCCTTCACTGTTTATTAATTTTTCAAATACAATAGCAGAAATCAAAAACAAATACAACAGATGAAGCATAATAGATTCATTCTGAGATACTATGGTTAAATATGTTTTCAAAAAAAATTAATTTTAATGATAAGAAATGTGTCAAGAGATTTAATTTTAGGTCTCAAAAATCATTTTTTCACCAAATAAAAGCAAATAAACCTACCTGTATTCAGACTGCTTTTATTTTCACTTTCAGAAAATACTATGGGTAATTTGGCTTCTGAGACTGAATAATTCTACAGTAAAATAACCACATATATTTTACAGATTAGAGATAGAAATACTTTTTGCACATCTTGTGTTCCATCAGGTACACATTTAAAATTGAAGTGTTGATTCAAGCCAATCACAAACAATAAACTCTTTTTATCAGGGAAGTCTCTTTGGCTTGGAAAATTGTTCTGAGCAAGGTCAAGAACATGCTTCTTGTAGATTTCTAAGGATCTGACAAAATTATGGTCTGACTAGGAAAATGAGTGCCTTTAGAAACTAAACTAAGAGGTGACTCTTAACACCTAACCTGTACTGTCAGCCCTCTCAATTTTATTCTGAAGGTTATAAAATTCTCCCTGAGTTCTGACTGCAGAAGTACCTGCATTCCAAATGTACTTTGTTTAATGTATAGTCTTATATTCCTCAAGAATGAAAGCTAAAAATAATACTACTTACCTCTCTATTAATCTTCTGGTTGCTTAAATTTGAACTACATGTTTTCCAAGGCTGCTAACTTCTGAGGCACAGCACACTGAATTCATGAGATGATGCTTCTGGTTCTAAACAGGCTAACATTTAAAACCACACTAGCTGGTTATCTTGTAAATCTAAGACACACATAGTTAGTCTGATTGCAGTTAGCTCCTATTTCATAGAGAGTATTAAGGCTTCTGTCATATCTTCTCTGCTAACTGCACTTTAAAATTATCCTTAACCTATCAGACAAGAAATAAGAAGGACGTGTAGTAGCACACAATGATAGAAAGAAATGAGTTACTTTTGATGACAATATTGGTTTCACATGTTGAAGGGTGCGGAAGGAGCAGCCAATCACACTCACACATCAACAGGTGGCAGGAGTTCAGTGCTACAAAATCTATCAGGGATGTAGAACCACCATCTACAGGTGCATTTCTAAAAAATAGGAGAGCTTATCCAATTAGCTTTCCTATCAAGACTCTTTTCTTGATCCAGTTAGTCCTGCTAAGGTGGTCCTGGCTCTTGAGAGAGAAAAAAGCACTTGTAGATACACGGTGACTTCTTACACTACCACTGATACAGTAGAATTAAGCTTCTTTAAGAGTCACAGGCAAATCTCAATTTGTAATTAGTTATAATTGCCAGCCTATTCTGGTAGTATTAAATTACCTCATTTTAAGATCTGATCCATTATGTTTCTAATTTTCCTCTGAGGATTTTTTCTGATAGTATTCATTTAGGAACCACAGATATGCTGAGAAAAAAATGACAAAACAATGAAACATAGACAAAACACTGGATTGTATCAAACCTCATCGAGACTAAAAGATATTTTGAAACTCAGAAGTCTAAACAAACAGCGTCCTATTGAGTTTTTGGGAATATTTCCCTATGGACATGGAAAAAAGTAGTCTGAAGAGAGCATTAGCTGTTATATACATCACTAATAAAACACATAGTTCATGTCCTCATGTCCTTATCATGTTTTTCACCCCCATAATCCATTCATACTGGAATCGTTTCAGCCCAGTAATACCTACCCATGACATAAATTATTAGAAATAGGATGTTTCCTATTGATATTCTTTGTTCTTACTCTTTTATCTAGTGGATGTCTTGCAACATAATATGAAAAGAAGGTGTTTATTTCCTTTTTCTTCATAGTAATCTGTACAGATGTTTATTTCCTTTTTCTTCATAGTAATCTGTACACATTTGACTTTCAGTTATACATTTTGTCAGATCTCCTGTCAGTAAATATCTTTTAACTGGTAGGGGAAGGGTGGTGTTTAATTTTTCCAACATTACTTTTAGTCTGTGTGTTTTAAATCTCCTTTAAAAAATAAGCAAATATGCCTACCTAGATAAGATTCTGTTATAATTGAGGGGAAGCTGAGTACTAATGAAAAACCGTACTGACTTCCCACGAGCAATAAAACACACTGCTCCAGAGCTCATCATTTAACTGACAAAAGACCAGAGCAAGATGAGCAACAGAACCTGGAGGGTCTTAATCAGTGGGATAGGGTCCAGTTGGAGGCCTGTTCCTAGTGGTGTCTCCCAAGGTTCAATACTGTGCCTGGTCTTGTTTAACTTATCCATCAATGACTTGGATGAAGGGGCAGAGGCCTCCTCAGCAGTGTCACTGACAACACAAAGCTGGGAGGAGTGGCCGATACCCCAGGGTACCGTGCAGCCCTTCAGAAGGACCTTGACAGGCTGGAGAGATGGGCAGAGAGGAACCTTCTGAAATTCAGCAGAGGCAAATGCAGGGTCCTGCACCTGGGGAGGAACAACCCCAGGCACCAGCACAGGCTGGGGTGACCTGCTGGAAAGCAGCTCTGTGGAGAAGGAGCTGGGGGTGGTGGTGGACAACAAGCTGTCTTGGTGACCAAGGCCAGTGACATCCTGGACTACATTCAGAAGAGCATTGCCAGCAGGTTGAGAGAGGTGGTCCTGCCCCTCTACTCAGCCCTGGTGAGGCCTCACCTGCAGTGCTGTGTCCAGTCCTGGGCTCCTCAGAAGACAGACATGGAGCTCCTGGAGCAGGTCCAGTGGAGGGCACTGGAAACAAAAAGATCAAAGAGAAATAAAAGCTAAGTGTTTATATTGGTCAAAGATATGTCCTGAAAATAAGATAAAAAATAAGATAGAAATCAGACAGACATAATAAATAACCAACAGAGCATTTCAAGTTTCAGGAGAGGAGAAAAAAGCCACTGCTACGCAGTAAGTATAATTCTGGTCATTTAGTGCTTCACATGTCTGAATGGCACTCTAAGTCTCTTTTCTGGTAATTATGTAATAAACAACTGGGACATGGTGTTTATTGTTATTTTTTCTCTTTTTAAAATCCATTGTAAAGACAGCCTAAACAAACCAAAATTCCAACTAAACTAAGAGGTAAAATAGTACAAGGATTGATATTCTGAAAAATATCTACATGCTTTCTGCTATGAAAGTGCTCTGAAAATAAATTCATTCTAACTAAGATCAGTGCCAATGAATGAAGCAAATCTTACTTCAAATGGTTATGATCTGTTAGTGTAGTTAATATGGTGACTATCAGGTTCTGGGACAAGTGAAAGAAGGAGAGCCTGAAAAAGAAAGGGAATCTGGCAGTTGATAGAAATAGGACAAATACTGTGACAAATCTGTCAAATGCAGATACTCTCACAATGAGCTAAAATACAATTAAATTAGAAATGGAAATGAGACAGTATTTAAGCAAAATTACAAGTGGAGAGGGAAAAGAGAATACCTGGTACCATGCCAAATGCAGCTTTCAGTTTTAGGAAGAACATTCATTAGATTCAGTAAGGACAGGGTCAAACACATACAGCAGTTTCCACAACAACTAAGAAAATGTAATATACTAGTAACTGTCAACATCAGCTTCAACTAAATTATTAGCTCTCTGGATACATGTATATTATAGATTTATGGCAAGAGAGTAAAATTACATTTAAGGTTGCGCTGGAGTTTTCATTTTACCAGGTTAATGTATAATTACAGATTGAGATTATTTTAATATGTGCATAAGTACAAATGTATATTAAATTACAGTTCATACTCATATTCATACTGAATTTTTTTGAAACACCTCTGTAAAATGCTTTTGATTTGCATGTTCCATTGCACAAAATGACATGAATTAATACATCTACAGATAAAGTAGAGGGGAGAGGCAGGGAAGATCAGAGAACGAAAAAGCAGAGAAAATATATCTGAATAAAAGGAAGTGAGAACAGGCCTGCCACATGGTAATAAGACTGGAAACACTATAAAGCAGCAACAGTCTAGGCAAACTGTGAAATTAAAAACCACAAATTGTTGTGGTGGTTATTATTGTTATGGAGCAGACGAAGTCACCAGAATGTAAAGGCTGCTCAAGGTAAGCAGAAGGGCATGAGAGCTGGGGAGAGGACCTGACCATGGTACTAAGACCGCATGAAAAAGAAAATGTCCTCAATTAACTGTAGGAGGAGTATTAAATTTCCCTGATTAAGGAGGCTTCATTACTTCTGTTCAGCTTACTCATCTATTCCAGACAGAATGAAGTACTCATCACAAAAGAAAACTTGAACTTTTGGGTTGGCTGAAGCAGAAAAATATCTCCAGATACACCATGATGAAGTTTTCCTAGAGCAAACTTTACATCTTTTAAACTATCTAAAACATAATGCAAATTCCAGACAGCAATCTCTTGAATTACAGTGTCACCAGTAAACAGCTGGGCTGGAAATTCTTCCAGTTTTCTATGCTTTGATTTGTAAGACTATTTGAGAGGTACCTACATCAGAGACCTGCACAAGTGACGTAGTCCTCTTTCCCAAAAAAACCCAACCCCATACAACCAAAGACAAACAAAACAAAACAAAACAAAACAAAACAGAACAACAAGGAAAAAACCCCCAAAACACGCATACATACACCACAAAAACCTGTCAAACTAACTCATACAGAAAATACTTCAGCAAGTCGGTGAATTTTCCTTCATTCCGGGACCTTGTAGTGTTTCCCCTAAAGGGTTGCCTGCACACATGACTTTTTTCCCTTTGAAGGAAACAAGTGCAGGCAGAATGCTTCCAGTGTTTTAGTTTCAACCTGGAGTCACACTTAATATCAGACTTTAAAAACGGAAACAGTGCATACTTTTTCTGGCAAATAAAAGGACAAGATTTTTTAATTACATAATCAGGAACAAGATTACAGAGAGTGAGAAACAACAAAATATAACCTCAGATTACCCCTAAAATTTTTAAGTAATTTTTTGTGAGATGTTTCAAAAAGGAAACAGATATTAATTTTACAGAAGCCAATTAAACGGGATTCTAGTGTCTTCCTTATGGGTGAATCTGAAAGTTACCCTTGCTAGCAGGAATCAGACATCCCGGTTCATACCCTCTTCCCAGTCAGCACTTCAAGACAAAATCCTTCTCCTCTTTTCACCTCTTTTAATTCCAAAGTTTATTTCTGATCCTTTCACCAGTGGACTGATATCTCATTAGAGGGAATGTGTCTGAACGTCTCTGAACTCCCTCACTTCATTGTAAACAAAAGTAATGCAAGAAAACCACAGCCCTGCCCAGAGCTTTTCACGATGGCCATCTTACTTTTGCTTTCTTTACTTGGGTTGTCTCTTCTATTTTAAATAGCTTTCTTGCTTGTCAAAATGTTTTCAATGCTGTCATAATATTTTTATAAGTGTTATGTCACAAAGAATATTTACTGTATGTACAGCTTTATCAAAACTGCAGTCTTTGATTTGGACAGATGCCCTGAATATTTAATCTAAAGCTTATGCTTTTAGAGTTGGATGCCATTTCAGTGGAGAAATTCCAGCGGAGAGCATCCCCCACACACCCCTCAGATGTGCAAACACAAACACACATACACTTATGGAATTTTATGGCTCTACAGGGTCACACTGTGGAATAAAAGCACTGTTCTTGCAGATACTCTAGTAAATCTTTGTGCCAAAAAACCAAACAGCCTCTTTCTCAAATACTGCAGAACAGTGAAGAAAAAAAAAATAGAAAGCAAGAGAAAAAGAAATTTGTCTTTGGAAGTTGTGAAGCTTCTGTTGTACAAAAACGTTGGAAGAGTAAAGAGATTTGGCTGTTTTCCTTTCTATATGTAGGCAGCTATACAGTTTAAGATGTTTACATGAGTCAGTGGGAATCTCCTTATCTGTGTATACATATAAATAGGCATGTAAATATAAAATAAGCATGATTTAGAAAACAGGAAGTTAGACAAAATATAATGTTGCTTTCTGTAGTTTAGGGTTCTGTCAATTTTTATTCCTCACAGTAAACAATGAGAATTCATGGAGGCAAAACATGCTTTGCAATCTTGTAAAAACTTCTAGTTCTTACCTATAGTAGAAAATACAATATCGCTTATAGTCTAAGAGCACATCATTAACTTAACTGCCTGAATGCTGGGGAAAAAGTACTGACAGCAAAGACATCTGGAACAACTCCATGCCACTTTTTCTTATCAGTCCTTTATTGCAGGAAGAAGCTAAACTGGGTAGCATGTGTACCCTTGATGAATGCAACATGAAAAGAAATTTTATGTATCAAACTTACATGCAGAATGGGAAAACAAATTTAAAATTATACTCATGGCCAAAAAGAGAAGTATCACCTCAGAAGACAATTGGCAAAAAGGGGAACAATCTAAAATAAATTATTTTTGTCCACTTTGGGAAAGGAAGCTCTTTTTCCGCTTTAAATGAAGTTCTTTTTTCTTACTGATGTAGTATCAGCCATTACATCCAAACACTTAGCTATCACTGCAGTCACTCTTTTTCTAAAAAATCATCAATTCTCTCAGTGTAATGACATTTCCCAGTAAGTGTTCTTTCTGCTTGTTGAAAAGAAAAAGGTACAGAATTATTGATGGGTACTCTTTGGTGTATTGTAAAAAAAAAAAACAAACCAAACAAACCAAGAACATTTTATCAATTCTTCTCTAGGCTGATACTCATTTTAGACAGTTGATTCATTATGCCATGCTGACAAAATCCTATCATCCTGTAGTGTGATGACAACATGTGATAAAACAATGTCTCCACAGATCTCCAGGTGCTTCACAGAACACCATGAACTGGAGACACACTGAAGAGAACTACGTGAGGTCGTGAGGTCATAGCGAAAAATTCAGAAAGAAACGTTGGCTCTCCTGAACTCCAAGTGCAAGGTCACACTATATGTTCACCTCCAGTTCTCTTCACAAATAACTGTAAACCCGTTGTGTCCCCACCATTCAGTCAGAGTGTAAGACATGAAAATCTTTCCATGTAACCAGAGACGTCCATCTCTTCAATACAGCAGTGTTATAACCTGACATAAAGCTAGGTAATAACAATTTTGCACTAATTTTGTCATGGGTGTTGCTGCAGTACACGTTCTTCACAAACAACGTAGTGCTATCAACAGAGCCATAATGAAAGAAGGTGGCAACACAGAGAAACTCAGGATATGTCATCAGCTATAAAACCATATCTGAAAAAAGTAGTCATTATGACAGATACTTTCTCCACAACAGGAAACATGAGGAGTGAAAGTCCAGGTTTTTGGAGTCTGTACCCTACCCCTCATATATCCAAGTAGGAATGAACAGAGCAGTAAAATTTAAGATATAGGTAAAATGGTTATCACCCCATCCAGCTTCTTATTCCCAGGAAACATTCATATTAAAAAAACCAGCCAACCTTGTAGCAATTACCTATCAAAAATTCAGGAGCAAATTTACTGTCTTGAAGAAGTCTCCCAAATCCCACTGCCAGGACAGAGAGACAGAGTTAGGGATGTATTAGCAGTGATCTCATTTCGGCAAAATTGTTAAATTAAAGGTGTTTTATAGAATTTAACTTTATTTAAAACTCTCAATATTCAATCAAAGTTTGTTCAGAGTGGAGAAGATATATTTTAAGCTAGTAAACATTCTCTATTTGATACACATATGCAAAAAGATTCTGCAGTTTAGTTCAGTAGACAAAAAGATTATATTCTGTTGTCTTTTTGTTGACAGAATGATATGAGCAAAATTGCATTCTATTGACAAAAGTGTTATGAAACTTAGTTGTAGAACACTTTGCAAAATGAATATATAAATAAACCATCCACAGAAGAGGAGTGACAGTTATTGAAAGCTTCTTTTGAAAGCAAGATACTTTAACTCACTGATGATTTTCACTAATCTCATAAAACTCCCTCAATTCAGAATATATTTTAGGTAAGAAAATTTAGTAGCAGTCTTCGTAGTGGTTAAGGAGAAAGTAAATTTAAGCCTGGCCATGACAATGTAATTTTAGGCTTTGGCAATGAAATTTCAAAGCATATTCAGGCTTCCATTTCTAAGTTCTAATATGTGTTGTGAGGGGGGTGGAAATGGAAATATCTGTTATTTCCATCTTAAACCAAAGAAAAAGATGAGTCTTTGGCTCTAGCTCCTTGTAAATGCCATTGTAGCACACATCAGGTAGATAAGTAGCTGCACCCAAGCATCTGAACCTCCTCTGTCTTTAATTTTTGAGGTTATTCAGTGACACTGGGAATGGACACATTGTCAGCCTATTTTAAAGCTCACCAGTTTAATGCACTGTGGTAGAATTAACTCTCTATTAAGCCAAACTCATTTTCACTGTTTCATTCAGTGCTGGTGCAAGTCTGTTCCACTTTGCTCATTTGGCAAGTTTACACACTAAACTCAAGGTACAGAAGAAAATAAAAAATTTGAAATATTTCTTTGAAATGGAACCTCAGTCCTGTAGCATCCACTTAGACTTCTGAAATAATAGATCTTTTGCCTGGTTGAAAAGTGCTGATAAGAGCCTTGCAAAATGAACATAAATTGAATAACCTGTCTAGGTTTGTTCTGCATGTGTTTTTTGTAAACACAGGTATGGATGAGGTTCTGATTAAAGAGGATACAAGAAAACTGGGGGAAGGAAGAAAACTGAAATATATCTTTAAAAGCCTTAATATAAACAGAAAATGTTTGCAGCTTCTGGTAGTAAATCTACAGCCGAGCAACCTTTTCAGTCATAAGCTGCTATATTCATTGTGACCACTTGGGACACTGTGACACACCTATTGACAAAAGCAATTTGGGTATGACTACTAGTGATCCACTCCTAGAAACCTATCAGACTAACTCTGTTTGCCATAAGCAGTCATGGCAGATTGATAGCCACACATTATACCCAAGAGAACAGAAAGTATACTCACATGCTTTATTATATTTGATAGAAATTAAATATGTCAAAATACAGAATCATCTTAAAAACAGGAAGAAGATGAAATCTAGCCTTTTTCTCTGGTAAAACCAAGACAGTGTTCTGTCTTGGTACACTTTTAGAGGTTTGTTACTAGATTATTTCATAATATTCTTCGGAAATTATAATATATGCACATGTTTGGCCAATGGCTCGCTGTGTACGAAACCTCGACTTTGTAGCACCCATGAAAAGAAAAGACCCAGGAAACTGTTGAAATTAGATATGGTAATTAGATCTAGCATGTACAAGAACAAACATGTTTTGCACATTTTCAGCAACCACATGGTCAAAAAGAGAAATGTGTACATGTATGTGTATAGATGCAGTTTTATATTCATACAGCATTATATTGTTGAGTTAAAATTCAAAAGAATGAAAAATGAAAGTATTAATACGTACTAAGTAATGCTGCATCTGAGATTTTTTGACATTTTCCTGTCCCAGTGTAAAAATGTATAAATACAGTGCAGCTAGTTCAGCTTGTCATAGAGATGTGTTACTCAAACTTCATGAGTTAACTGAGTGCAAACAGTCCTTCTCTTTCCACCTTCCCTCTTTTCCAGAGATATTGTGCATATTCTCTAAATTATGTCCTCCTCTCCTCTGACTGTTATGAGGCATTAATTCCTGTCTTCAGTGAGGATCTCCAGTGAAGCCTGAAGGGGTTCATGCTGTTTGGGAGGGACAGACCAGGAAGGCACAGTGGTGGGCTTGCGCTCTATGTCAGGCAACAATTGATATGTGTCAAGCTCTGTCGTGGAGTGGATGATGAGCAAGTCAAAAGCTTATGGGGCCAGATAAAAGGTCAGACTAGTCAAGGATGATGTTGTTGTGAGTTGTGCTACAGACTCCAGGAGGAAAAAGTGGATGAAATCATCTATGAGTCACTTGAATCAGTCTCAAAGACACAGGCACTAGAACTTTTAGCGGAGTTTAACTACCCAGACTGCTTCTGGAGAAGAAGCCTAGCAAAGCACAAATAGTCCAGGAGGTTCCTGGAAATCCTTGATGACAACTTCCTGCTGCAGGTAGTGGAGGATCCCACAAAGAATGATGTGCTGCTCAACCCCATACAGAACAATAGGGAAGGCCTCCCTGGAGATATGAGGATTGGGAGCAGCTTGGCTGTGGCGACCATGGCATGGTAGAGTTCATTATTAGGTGATGATTAAGCAAGGCAGAAATTAAGAGTGTAACAGGTATCTTCTTGGAAGCATCCCATGGAAACAGGCCCTGCAGAGAAGGGTGATGCAACAAAGCTGTTTTATATACAAGAATCACTTCCTTCAGGCTCAAGAACAATGCATCCCAATGAGCAAGATATCAGGAAAAGCAGGCAAGAGACCTGCATGGATGAATAAGGAACAGTCAGACACAAAAAAGAAAGAGATGGGAGATGGAAACAGAGTCAGGCCACTCTGCATGACTCTAAAGAGTTGTCAGATTAAGTAGAAAGAATTCCAGGCCATCTGGAATTAAATCTGGCTACAGATGCTCAGAACAACAAGATGGGCTTCTTAAATACACCAATTAAAAAAGGAAAACAAAGATAATGTGGACCCTTTACCAAATGGAGAGGGGACTCTGGTAACAGAAGATGCAGAAAAGGCAGAATTACAGAATGCCACCCACCATTGCATCGGCCTTCACTGACAAGACCTTCCTTCAATTAGGTACCAAAAATTGAAGACAACATAGATACATCAAAAATACCATTTTTGTGGTAGCTTCAGGCACCCTCAGGCTGACAGAATGATCTTTCAAATAACTTTTATTTTATAGTATCCCTGATGTGTTTTGGTGACCCAAAGGTTATGCTTAGCCTTACATTGTTTCGGCATTTTTTGTGAGAAATAAATGCAAGGCACGTGTAAATTACAAATGTATGTGCAGTTTCTAAAAACAGTTGGGATTTTGTTACTGCCATAACAAGTACAGATTAGAAACAACTTGACAAACTTCAGTAAATAAGTGATCGCTATTGGTAACTGGATAAACAGAGAGAAAAAATAAATGAAAGAGCAACAAGCAGAATCAATGCTTCAAAGAGGCTGCATAAAAGCTTAGAATGAGGGAATAAATGAAAAGGATTGAGAATGTGGTGATGAAAATGAAGGAAAGAAAAAGCATAGGGTGAAATGATAAATAATAAATGATTTTGCAAACATATAAAAATTAAGAAGTTGGCAAGGATTCCTTGTGGGAAGGTGAAAAAATAAAACATCAGGAAATGTAAATATTGCTGGAAAATGTAATGCTAGAATGAGAGAAAGATATTCAAGGTGAAATGAAAAACAACTAAAAATGGAGCTAAAGAGTGTACCAGAAAAAATAACATGGAAGAAAGAAAGGTTTTGTATTATATTATATAATATGAATAGAATAGAATAGAATAGAATAATTTGGTAAAACTAAAAATGCAACCTGTCTCAGTAACCATGAGACAGATCATCCCAAAAATTCAAAGCAAAGACCAGGTGAGAGACAAATCCCCCCAAACCCCTCAAGATGGGAATTACTGACCTTATGTTTATTTACTCCTATAAAAGGCAGAGTAATGTCCTACTCCATAGGTATGAATGGATGAGCAGTGATGCAAATTAATACATGTAATCATAGTAAAGATGATTCAAAAGGACATAAAAGAAGAAATCAGAAGATTGAATTTGGTTGGTTTAAACTGGAGCAACTATGGCTTTCTGCTAATCAATTCTGATTTATTTTGAGTCTGAATTCCTTCCTGGTATTTTAAGAATTTGGGTTTAAGAATCTTCATTCTGCCTCTGATTTCTTGCATTCCTGAGACTTAATGTCTCATCTTCATATTTAAAAATGAAAATAAAAATAAAAGCATGACAAAATGTTCTCTATTGTTTCTAACCTCACACAAAGCCCACTGCATGATGATGATTTCTATTTTGATCAGAGCTGACAGAGCTGACAGGCATTGTTTCAGACAGCTGATCTATGAGTAGCTGAAGGAGTCTTACAATTTTTTTTTCTACCATTTGGACTATAGATTGTGTTCCTCAGATGTATGAAGACATTTGTATGGCTCCTTCACCTGAGACACCTTAATTAACTCTTCTGATACCACTAATCAAATTTACATTATTACTGAGACCTTCTCTTTGGGAGTCCTTAGTTTTGGCCCTCATAATAATCTTACTGAAAAGTATTTTTGGAAATGAGGTTCATTCTGTCACTAGAAGCTTCAGTAGGGATGCACCAAATTGTGTTTTCTGTAGTTTTTTATTGGGGATTAAACCTACCTCTTACTTTGGAAAGAAGGTATGAAGTAATCTCAAGGCCACCATGGTATTGAACTTACTTTCACATACACCTAAGATTGTTGTAGCTAAAGAAACCACAGCCATGGGAAACCACTAAAGAGGGAACCATTTTGCATTTTGGCAGCAAAATTGAGCCACTGTTTTGAAGCCAGGTGACCTAATTCCTTATTAGTCAACATATTCTTCTAGGTCATAAACAAAGGTGGAGGTGCCCAGGTGAAATTAATGTTGCACTATTAATGTTACTATATCATTTATCATGATAGAAGAGGTATCAATTCTGCAATTCTTGCAGGAATACATTGAGTTCTCTCAAGAGGTGTAGTCTTCCTTTCAATAACAGGAAGGTAACATAGGAAGTATTCATCTTATAAGAATTTCATTGCTTTTTAGCACTAATATATGGAAAGATACAGGTTTTATAATAATGTATGTTTATATTTTTACTTCAGGCATAGAAAACTTCCACAAACCTGTAAATTACCTTCTTATACTGACTGTCATCAATTATAGTCCCATGTAAAATGTGTGCAGATATTTAGCATTTTTCTCTTTAAATAATTCAATCTGTGTGTAAAAACTGCATTACTACTGTCCATTGCCTGGACTACCAGGAGTCTGCACAGGTTACAAGTCTTTATCATTTTATGGTATTACCTTTCAACTGCAAAACTTTAAGATATATTTCTCGCCTCACAGAATAATAGAGGAGATTGCGACCTATCCATCTATCTCTATCTATCTAGCTTGAGTTACAATACTTGAGCTAAATGCCCCCACCTCATTTTAAAAGTAAGATGGTTGATATTCTCAGAAAATTCAAAGCAAGTTTGGAAGAACTTTTTCAAATATTTTTACATTTCCTTAAATATTTCATTTCCAAGATTCAGTTATAAATTCTACCCAACTTTCAAAGTGGAAAATGTTGAAGATTACAACAAAAAGGGGGAGGCAAAGAAATATCTTTGGTATTCAAGAGTCTCATGCAATCTAGTAATGCAATTAATTAATTAATCAAATTAATCAATTAGTTTGATTAGGAAGTGCAACAGCCGTATGTATGTGTCCACTGCTTTGGAGAGGTTCCTTTTTAAAAGCTAAAAAAACATTACATGAGCAGTATCCCAGTACATTATCCCATCCCCAAAGTTATGTACTGATAGGTCTGTTCAATCAGAGAGCAGCTGAAAAATTTATTTCTTTCAGAAGGAAATGTAACCTCTCACAAGGTGCATTTGATTTCATAACGATCTAGAATTTTTTTTTAAAAACATAGTTTGTATGATTTATTCAGTATGTTGGGGGATGAACAGCAGGGGTTGAAGAAGATTTTTAAAGTACTAGTGCAACACATTATTTCAAAATTATGGTCTCCTAGAGGGACTGACTCAGATAAGTACTCATATTGTGGAAAAACACATTTAAATGAATTTTCTCAGGGCTGAAGTTATGTGCTGTACCAGCATAGCCTTTTCTTTTTGAGACTATAATGTATTAGGTGAATTTCAATTTGCGATTTGAAAGGTTTATTTTCTTAAAAATAAATCCTTTACTTTTCAGATTATCTTATTAATATAATTAAAATTAGACTCTTGTTCACACCATACATTCATTTTTTTCAATTGAATTTTAACCTAAATAATGCCAGGATTTTAAAGTATTCACATTAATTCAGGTCCAATTATTGTTTGCAGTGGCAAAGAAATTTTACAATACTCCATAGGGCCACTGTAGATAAGGTGGTGTAATAATTTAGTTCCCTACTTTTTGGAAGGCCATAGCACCCCTAGGAGGCTGTTTCTTGGGGCTTTTTTTAACGCCTTGTGGTCTGGAAAGCCCAATGTAAATGTCTTTCTCTCAGTGTTTACTCCAAATATATTTTACATATCTTTACCCATGTTTTAGTCCGGGATGGGTAGTTCAAAACTCAGGTGTTCGAAGGGCAAGAGATGGCGGAGAACATTTCTGTTGCAGAGATGTTGGGCAGTGTGACAAACAGAGCCTCCAAAGATCATGGGCTCAAGAGCCTTCATACTTCACACTTCATCTTCTAGAGTTCTTCACACTTAAGAGAACAAAGAGTTCAAGAAAATTTGTATTGCCTTTTACAAGAACAGAGTGTATTTTCACTTTGCTGTAAATTTGACCTCTTCTTACAATACTGACTTTCACTACAGTTTTCTGCCATTGTGTTTCCCATGAAAATATCTTTCACTTCCCTTCCCCGCTCCTCTTCCAAGAGAGGGACAGCACTTCAGTCTTCATATTTATTGTAACATGAAGTATTTTAGCAAGGAGATGGAATGCTCAGAAATGCTACAATTGAAGCTGACCATGATTTTAACACTGGCCCTTTCTTGCTGCACACTTCAGTGGAATTACTCAAAGAATCAACTTGAAAGAGCAATGATGTAACCTAGGAATTAAACTAGAGGGTTGCATTTATATCTGAGAGGAGTAGAAATGATAGATATGCTCAGTGAATTACAAATAATCAAAGGTGTTAGCTTCTAATTTTTTTAAGATTTGCTGTAGTAGACTCTTAGTAAAGACAGAGTAAGAAGATGCCTTGGCAAATGTTGATTTTAGAAGCTTTGCCTTTAAGTTATTCTGAGCTTAATGTGGGGCTTTTTATCCTGTATTTTTAATTTTCTATGTCAATAGCTGCCAAAATCTAGATGTAACCCAAGGAGCCAGGAACAGAAGACCTTGTCTCAGTCCCTCCTTAGGCTTCTTCCCACCTCCACTCACCCGGAAATTTCTCATTTTTCTGGGACACAAGAGAGGTGAACGTCAACAATGCGTGCTATGGTTCTATGTCTGACCTGTGCTATGGTCTGTAAGATAGTAACACTTAAAAATTTTAAACCTGTTACATATACTCTGGTATTTCTATTCTGCTGTTGAAGGAATCTAGAGTTTCGAATGAAAAAAGTACATACTAATTTAACTAAAATCAAATCACAGTGTGCAGGATAGAGCTATGATAGATGGTGAGGGACCAGAAATGTTTCAACAAGAAAACTCAACCTTCATTTTTCCAACCTATAAAGCCGAATTATTTAACCTTACAGTTCTTTTTCTAATAGCTTATGTATAATATTGCATAACCAGATGCATGCCAAATTGAGTTACTCCAAATTTTCACAGAAAGCATAGAAATACAGAGCTTGAAGGAATCCAAAAAATACATACTTCTGTTCTGAGACAGAATTAGATATGACTAAAATAATCTCTCACAATCAGTTCTGCCATCTGAGTCATTTTCACTTTAAGAATGCCTCATATTTGCTTTTCCTTTCTGGGCTTTAAAAATAAATAAATAATTGAAGAGAGACAGAAACCATAGGAATAAAAATATTTTCCAATTGCTAATAGAGAATTGAGAGAAGATAATAACAGGTATTTGATGTTAATATTCCCTGCCAATTTTCCTTTCCTTAAAAAAACCGGACAGTGTGAAATCCAAATTATTTACTTAAGGAGAATTCTCTAGAGAGTCAATCAGCTCTAAAAATATTAGGAATTTGAAAGAAATACCACTAGAATAGCATAAATAGCTTAGATAGCAAACATGCAATTTTCTTTTAAAATTGTCAATGTATAGTTATTAGTTCTTCATATCCATAAAATCAAATATTGTAGGACCCATTTTAAAAGCTTATTTGTGGAAGAGAGGTGAATATTTACAGGAGGATAACTACAGAAGAATAAATCAAGCTTATTTAATAAAGTTTGTGAAGGAAAATTTGGCTAAAAAAGAGTATACTCTTAGGAAAAAATAATCAGGATATTACTTAAAATATGGCTACAATAACAATGATGAGACAGAAGAAAAAAGTATAAATGCAGGCCTTGCTTCAGAAGACTGCAATGTATGTTAAACTACGTCTAGTGACACTATAGAGAGGGAAGAAGAGAGAGAAGAAACCTATAAAACTGCTGAGATATAGGAGTTTTAATTTATATGTATATATAGGCCTCTACATATAAACATGTACTTAAAAATAAAACATACATATAACGTAAAGACTGCAAAAGAATCTGTTTTAAAAGAGAGGACTATACAGCAGAATGTACTAGAATTTGCAGTTGGGGTAATTTCAAGCAAGAATTTACTTTGTTAAATGCATCTTTAAAGAAACTCTGTCTGAAGTACCACTATTTTTGTCAGAGCCACTGCAAGTAGTGTAGAAGAGATGCATACAGAGTTTCTTTGTAATGTAGAATCTTTTACTTTCTCTATTTTCTCAGTCATTCAGTAGAATTCTTGGTATGAAAAAGAGAAGCCCAAGGCACCGTGGCCTTCATCTCTCCCTGCTCTTTACCTACAAATCCCCCACAGAGACTGAAGGTAAGAGCAGTTTTCCAGCTCTCCTAGATGTCTGCTGGCAACACCAGCACAACTGGCCACAACCACAAGTGCAAGGGCAATTTCAGATCCTGGCCACATCAGACAGGAACCGGGCTCCACAGGTGTTCCTAATACTCTCCAGTCCCCAGCTGAAAATGCATATCCTAGTTTCCCTTGCTGAAAATAAAGTGTGTTTCATATTAAAGGTCAGTGAATTAGGTTAGCACAATGAGCAAAACAGTAATAAATGCTAAGTTATGTCAGAGTTGTCCAAGTGCCTGGCTAATTACTGAACATTCTGCTCTTTTGAGCTCCATATTTAACAAAGTTACAGAGGTTTAGTACCTCACTGCAGACAAAAGTCATTACAAAAGACAATTCCATGCATGGACAGCACTGATGTTACCCTCTCTGCATAGCGTTTAAACTGGAACTGCCATCTTTCTCAGCCTTCTCAAATGCAGGTTAATAAATGAACAAAAGCATTTAGCTCCACTTTAGAGGAATCATGTTATTTTGTGGCTTTTGCTTCAGGGGGAATAGAGAGACATAATCACAGAATGGCTGAGCAGGTACTTTAGAACTGTGATGATGTTTAACTGTTGGAGTATAAAATTATTAGGAAGGAACACAATTGCCTAAAAAGGTAAACAAGGAAGCAACACATTTCAATTTAGTAAAACAACATAAAAGAAAAACACTGCAAATTGTTATAGTTCAGTGAGAACATCTTTTGTGACTCAGAGGTTACAAAGAATAAAATCTTTCCACAAACATGCTTAATCAATAAACCAAAACATAAAACACTGTAATAATCATAATGGGAAGATTAGCTGGCCATAATGATGAAGATGCTACTTTTGTCTCTGCTTCCTTTTTAAAAAAAGTAAGACACCACCATCTTTGTTTCCATTACCCAGTTGTAGTATAAATGGAGGCAGAAGCTGAAGGACAAAGAATATATACGTACACATATTCTAATCTTTACCAGAAATTAGAATTTGGGTCAGAGGGTTAGGTTGGTTCATTAGATTCTTATTATGTAAATATAAAATTTAGATATGTCAATACCCACACAGAACTGAGCAACATAGTTTTGTTTCCATCCCATTTATGCCTGACCCATGAAAGGTAAGGTCTTCCATTATATACAGACTGTGTATGCATGCACTGTATGGTGTGTTCCTGTAAATGCTGATGAATACAGTTTTCTGTTTCTTTGGTGCTGAAAGAAAATATGTGTACCATTAATTTCCATTTAAACAATCAGCATCACATTCAAAGTTTAGAATGCATATAATAATTTAAATTGACAACTCATGGATAAGAATTTTAACCACAACAAAAATGGCCAGAAAAAATTGTTTAAACACAGGCAGGAATCCAAACCATAAGTTAAATAATATTCCACTTATACTTGTCAACACCTTGAAGCCTCAGCACATACATAGTCTCAAAAGATAAACCTAACCTTTAAGAACTTTAGAATAATTTTTAAAAGAGGTTGAACTAGATATCAGAACAAAGATGCCACCAGGCATAATGTCCTGCCAATAGTGACTTTCCCTGTGAATCAACACCATTTAAGTGCTTTATCTCCAACCAGCATCTCAAACTCTCAGCAGATATCTGCTAGTAGATGACACAACAGAGCAAATGGGTTGCCATTTTTACAGATGCACTGAAGAAACTGAGTAATGCATTTAGCACCAGCTTCCACTTCTGGATGAACTTGGGGCACTGGCTCAAAGAGAGCACATGTAGGGTAATTTATTTTTGGGAAAGAAAATGTCACAACCTACTACTCAAGCAGAAATGGCTAAAGAGTTGACCTTGCTGCTAAAATAATGCAGCAGTGTAAATGAAAGGGATGATCTGAAGTCACTCCAAAATTCTACACTGAGCAACTCTCTGAGTCATTGAACACCTTGACCCTCATATGGCTGTGTTGTGCATACAACAGGTAAACTCTATGCCAGTGCCAAAAGAGTTCCAGTCGCAGCTTAAGGCTTTTGGTTATAACATTTGACTTACATACAGCAGCCTTGAATTTGGATATCATTTACAGGCTAGACATATTGCACTGTCTTGCATTTATTCAGTTGTAACAGGAAGGGCAGCATGATGCAATGCTGTGATGTCAGGCCCTATTAAGGCTGCTGGGAGTAGCAGCAAAAGAGGATTTGGACGAACCAGCTATGCTGAACTGCTGAAAGAGTAAAAGGCAGTCTTGCCTGCGTGAACCAAGAACTGAATGGACACTGCATACTAAATAATTATTCATTACCTTCAAAGTGATCCTGCCACAAGTATTTTGGGCACAACTTATTTATATTATCATTGCCTCAGATAAGCTTGGTTTTGTATTTGTGGGAATTCTGTTCTCATAGAACCAAACAAAGAAGAAGGTTTTATGAATGCTAAAATAAACAAGCAAGAAAATACTCAGTTCACTCGAACCAGCCTCTCAATAGTAACAAAATAAAATCTATACGAGATTAAGCCCACAAACTTGTCCTTCTCCCTATGGTTGCTAAAAGCTTCCTGTTCTCAAATAGCTATGAAACGTGAGGTCTCTAGAAGTGCCTATCATTCATGGAGACATATAAATATATAAATAACACATAAATATTCAGGGTACTCAAGTTACATTAAAGTAAGATCATTTTTAAAACAATGTTTACTTTTAATGTTCCAACATAACAACATCATATCATGACCGTTTTGTGGAGAAATTCTGCCTCTCTCTTTCTCACCCCCAACATTTTTTCCCTTACTTGTTTTCACACTATCATTTGCTATAAGGTTTTCCCAAACCTACCCTTAAGACACAAGTCCATCTTCTGGCTTCTGAAAATAAGGAATACCAGTTCTAGTCTTCAGTAGTGTCCGGCTTGACCAAGCAAGGTCGGTTCAAACCACACCAGCACGTAAAGGGAGACACCTAAGCCTACAAAGCAGGTTTTGCAGGGTTTTGGAAGATGTTAGCAGTTTCTTTCAAGCTAACTACTGAGCAGGATGATACATGTGAAGAGTTAAGAGTTGTAGTGTAGTGCAAGTGCCAACCCTGCAAGACTGGGATATGTAAGAAGTGAAAAGTTCTAAACACTTCAGGTACATACAGGAACCAGTACAGTGCTCTCAGAAGGTGAGAAGCTAGCACAGCAATTTCATACTTGTTTTTGTACCCCTAAGAGTCATAACCAGTGCACGCAGTTAACAGATCAATATGTATAGTGAGGTTGGTGGAACCCAACCTGCCTGTGATGACTGCCTAGACTAACTTAATTTTTCTTACCATTATTGAAGAAATAGATACTTACAGGTATCTATCTATCTATATACACTATTTGTGTGGAGTTCTAAGACACGTATTTTGGTCCCTCAAGCACCAAAACAAGCACATAGCTCCACTCAATTCCGTTTGACTCTGCTAAGCCCTTCCTCCACAAAACACGCAGATCTCACCACCTGTATTGTTTAAGAAGCCCAGGAGAGTTCATTAAATCAGCTGTCGAACATTAATGTATTATCAACTGATTAAAGGTTATGTAAAGGTGCTGTTTACCAGCTAAGTAGCTCAGAGAAGCTCTCCTGCTGACTGCTGTTGGCAGAAATCCATGCTAATAGAGTATTGCCTGCTAAAGAGTATTGTTGCCTTTTTTCTGTGGCTGCCATGAAGGCACAGATTGCAAAAGCAAAAACCAGGTGCACAAAAGAATTTCTGGAAGAAAGAAGACGGGCCATGCAAAGAGTTTGACTGAAGTGTGATATTTAAAATTTGTTCTTCCTTTAGCCTTGGCCTTTTTCTTCTCTTCTCTGTCTCCTCCAGGAAACTATGTCTTGCCTTCCCATGAGTATCTTTTCCTTGCAACACAGGACAAAGTATGCAGGATTCACCAATCCTAGTAAGTGCCAACGCCAGCACATAAGTATCCTCTTGCTTGGAAAAAAAATCATCTCTAAGGCTTCAGTGCTACAACCAGATGATTTCCAGGTGGAAAGGCATCAAGACTTTGCTCTGGCAGAGCACAATCATCTGGGTTTCCAGAAAGCAGTTTTCATACTACAAATTGTCCCAGAGACCACCTGCACCTTCCCACGACACAACTGGCACGGTAAAATGGTCATGGGCATCTGGGTCCTTAGCATTTCGCCTTCTCATTTACTGACGCTAATAATCTAATAACTGAGGCAAATCTAGAGATCCTTGGACAGTTTCTGTCTGATCCAACATTCATAGAGACCAGTGGTAGATGTCAGAAGTTAGAAAACTGCATTTCCTCATATATAATCAAATTCACAATGTTTTTACAATTATCATATTTTGTTTCAGCAGGCAACCCTTGCCAGTGACAATAGTGCTATAATTATTCAGCTGGCTACCAGCAAGCTCCTAAGCATAATGATGTAATTTGCACTCAAGTCAGGTGGAGTGAGATAACATGCACTCAAATAAAATGAAGTCCATCCCACTAATTTGGTACCCATAGTAAGGAAATCTAAAAGAAAGCAATACAAGCTGTGGAATAAAAGATAAGGAACAAGTGTAATGGATCAAACAAGTAATATCAGGAAAGCAAATCATGACTGTTTACCACTCATGATTTAACATTTGAAACTGATGTTCTGCAATTCAGGCCAATTCACAGTTCTCCCCTGACAGATTACATATAGACAAAGCTGTCCAGTTAATAGGTTTCACAACAACCAGAGCACTGCCCTATCATTTAATCTTAATACAGGGATGCAGATGGATCCCTTCCATTCTGTGATATTTTTTGATTGGGATTTCTGATTCAGAACTAAACATGACGCTCCAGTAAACATCACAAGAATCACGGTTTGATTAGTTACATCATTTGCCTGATTAATTTGCACCCTTGCTTCACATTTTCTTTCTCTGATTTATAATGTATATTACAAATCATAAGATTTGCCTCTGGTTACATTAAATAGATACTACAGATTCTGCTTCTCTGTCTTCTTTGTCAAATGGTCTTCACAGAGAGACAGAAAGCTTTAGACGAGAAATTAGAGAGATGTTGGGTATAGAATTTCAGTGACTTCATCTCTGCAGATAGCTGAAGGGTGAAGGTTTTCACTTCAGTGTTTTCTATTCCACAGAATTCTCTGGAGTCCCATTTACTCCTGATAGTTTTGAAATGGCTCAAAACCAGTAGTTAATAGTCTTCTTCCACTCTTATGTTGAAAAGAGATTAAATTTTTGCTTTAGCACAGAACTTTGTGTAATGCCGTGTAAATAGACCCATTAGAAAGGGTCTGAGCCAGAAATAACCTGCAAATTTTACACCACATTTGTATTTCTGCATTTGCTGGGACTTTCACCAGGGGTTACTGGAGAGTATACAGAAGAGGTCTGACAACTGGCTGGCAATGCTGTGTGTCCATCTGTGAGGCAATATGGTAAAATATTCCTGGATGGGAGGGTACTGGTGACTGCTGAAGGAGGACCACCATGACACAAAGACAGGGTGGAAGCAGAGATCTGAAATGCTGCTTTGCCAGACCTGTACATTTATAGAGTTTCACTAAAATTTATTAAAAACACGTCAGAGACTGATAAGGTATTAAAGGAGCTGATTCAACAAGCTAGTTCAACTAGACCAGGTGCTTCATCCTGCACTCTGGCTACAAAAATCCCATGCAGCACAACAGGTTTGACAAAGAGTGGCTGCAAAACTGTCCAGCAGAAAAGGGTCTGGGGCTGCTGGTCAGCAGTGGCTGAACACGAGCCAAGAACGTGTCCAGGCAGCCAAGAAGGCCAACGGCATCCTGGCCTTTATCAGCAATATTGTGGCCAGCAGGACCAGGGCAGTGATTGTCCCCCTGTACTTGGCAATGGTGAGGCCACACCTCAAATCTTGTGCCCTGTTCTGGGCCCCTCAGCTCAAGGAAGACACTGAGGTGCGGGAGAGTAACCAGTGTCTCCACTCCACTCCAGAGAAAGGCAGTGGAGCTGGCAAAGGGCAACAGAGGTTGATGAGGAGCTGCTGAGGCAGCTAGGGGTGTTACTTTGGAGAAAAAGAGGCTCAGTGGAGAGCTTACAGCTCTCTACAACCACCTGAAAGGAGACTCTTCTCCCAGGTAACCAGTGACAGGACAACAGGGTCCTCAGTCTGCTCCAGGGGATACTGTGGTTAAACATCAGGAGGAATTTCTTCCCTGAAAGAGTTGTCAAGCAGTGGAATAGGCTATCCAGGAAGGTGAAGGAGTCACCATCCCTGGGGTTGTTCAAGAAGTGACTGAGTGTGACATTTAGTGCCACGGTGTACTTGACAAGGTGGTCATCAGTCAAAGGTTGGACTCAATGATCTTGGAGGTCTTTTCTAACTAAATGATTCTACGAATCTGTGATTTATATCTTCCTTACCGTTTTTCACAGACTTAATGCTATGCTCCTAAGACTGCTTTCTCTGAGTTCTAGACTACTGTTAGACAGACAGTATTGGTGCTTCCTGACATGACATCTTTTGATTATACCTACTAGAAAACCTTGTTTTCAGACAAGATCAGATTTAACTTGAAAATAACATAGAAGATGAAGTAGTCAAGGTTGCAACACTCAAAATATAATTCCATATGCACCTCTGCAGAAAGCATATTATTTATATAATGTGGGGAAAAAAAATAAAAAGAGCAAACTATGTATATTTTTATTGCAAATAGGTCATTTAACTGTGACTATGACTACTACCTGATGGCTACAATATGAACAGAAGGAAAATCCAGCTGCAGAAACACATTAAATCTTATTTTTATTTCAGAGATCAGATCAAAAAATCTTCTGCCAACAATATCTGGTACCGTTTCAGAAGAATGTGCAAGGTTTTAGATAGACAAGTCCCTTTATTTGTTGTGAAGGGAGCACTGTATATAAATTTCTATGCACCAGACAGAAAATAGATCCCTTATGCTTCACAAACCATATCACTTACTTTTAACAGAAGTCACTGTCCCAAATACTCGAATACTCTGTAAATCTATCCCAACCAGTTAGTCACAATGCCTGACTATATGTCAAATGTTAATTTTAGCTATTCCCCTTTATGTATGAGCTATGAAAAAGTTGTCTTGAAGGTCAGTAAAGGATTAAAAAAGAAAAACACAGACAGGCTGGAAGAGCTTTTGTTCAGAGATGCATGAAGTATTTCAATCAGTTTTCTCAAAGAGTGTACCATTTAACTCAAAGGTGAATATTTTTACCATTTTAAAAGTAAGGTTTCATTAAGAATGCAAATACTTGCAGAGCAGTTCCCCCAGTCCTTCCATTAGACGTACCAGAGAATGCCAAATGATCCTCTAACTGAATCAGTGGCAATTAGATCTGACATTTTCCATTTTCCTAAAGGTAAAATGCATGCAGTAAAATACTCTATGGACACAAACAAACAAGTAAATAAAATAAACATATTTCCTTCATTTGTTTGTTATAGAAGGAAAAACGTATAAGGCTCTGGCTATGTGAGCATCTTTGGAAAATTTACTGAAAATTTTATCGGAATTTTTTTATTTTTACTAATATCTAGCATGGCAAATATTTTCAATTGGAAAACTCATTTGAAAGAGAAAAGAGTTCTAACAATAGTTACCCGTTTCGTCCGTAGCAAACATCTCATCTTCTTCTCTTGCCTTGAAGCACTTACTTAATGGTTCCCTCTGGCCTTGAACGTCTCTTTTTCTCCCTCTCCTGAAGAGAAATATTTGTCAATCACAGCAGAAGAAAACCTTTCATAAAGTGTACCAGTTCTCTAAAGGCTGGCAAACATGTAAATTCTTGTTTAGTGTTTGCATTAATTCTTGACATTTTGATTAATAACTTAAATGTGCCCATTTTTCCTTCTCCCAGTTAACCCATATACCTCATCATTAGCCTCATCAGGGCTGGCCTACATAAACTCTGCGAAAACCGCCTATTTTGTCCATCATTTAGCTAAAAGTTTTCCCTTAGCCCTAAGACAAGAAGCATAACCTTTTTTCAAGTAGAAATGCAATGACTCACTCATTCCAGCCGCCTATGCAGTGTGGTTGAGACAGAACCCAATGTCTGTGCCAAGATACCCTCCTTAAACATGAATAATTCATTTATGTGGCAAACATCCACCTTACATCCAGTCTGAACCTCCAAAAATTGCAAGAACTGTTTATTGGAACCTTAATCAAAATTGGCTTTAACAACATTTTGCCAATTTCTGTACCATTCTTGGATGCAGTTTAAAATTTAGTTTTCGAAGGATCCCTACTTCATTCTAGCATGTCCTTCATCCACTTCTCTTATTTGTTCCTCTTTGGTCCATTTTTGTACTGTAAATGTTGGAGCATTGCTCTTCCTTTACAAAAACCTTTACCAAATACTCCTATTTTTTTTCCACTCAGAGACTCATTTTAAATGTTAGAAGGGAACAGATTTCCTCTATTCGTTCACCCTTATTTATTTTGTTAAGAAGAGGAAGAGGAGATATATATATATTTGTTGTTTAACTCTTGCTAAACTGTTTAATCCTGGAAAACACACACACATACACACATATAGCTTTCTGTGAGCCATATGAAAATTACTTTTTTTTTACTATTGTGAATGCAATAAAAAAATCCAGACGTACTTCCAACTCAAGCATTTTTCAAGGTGAACAATGAGTTTTAAAATGAAGCAAAGGACTTGCAAGAGTGCTGTAGACCTAATTTTTTTATTTCTCCCTATGCAATTGACATATCTTGTGACTGTGGGTAATTAATCTTTTCTGTATTCTTGCAGTACGACATTTCCCTTCCCGCATAAGACCAAGAAAATATAGTAGTTTAAAAGAGTTCATTGTTGAATACTTGGTTTTCTTCCTAAAACGAAGGAAAATTACGTCCAGTTACGACTAATTACAAAAAACTGAAATCACACTGACCTTGTATGACCTTTTCACTTAAAATGACACAGTAAATGCAGGCAAATTTTAGGTAAATATAAATTCTTTATACTGAAAAAAATTCTATAATTGGAGGTTTTCTTGTTTCAATTCCATAGAAATCATTAAAAACCCTGGAGCCACTACAAGCATAGATGAACACGTTATCAAAACAATACATATGAAGAGAAAAATGTTGTGTGTAATGATCTCATGATTTCCAATCAGAACAGGGAATTTAATGCAATTTTACAGAGGTATGTTTTGTAGCTCAGCTCTATTTTTTTTCTAAAGTGTAGTCCATACTTACAATACTTGAATACTTTCTGCTATCGATATCACTGCAAAACTTTCCAGACTTTGAATGAAATTGAGAAAAAAATTTCATGCATTTTGGACTTCAGAAAGGATTACTGTTGTCTACGAAATAGGTTTTTGACAAGCATTAAGGTTCTGATATTCCCACTTTTGGAAGTTATATTCCAAGAACTACAAGCAAAGTCTGCTCTACAAGAGAGTTAATTTTAATTCCTACCTTTTTTTTAAACATTGAAAAATGTTTCAATGTTTCAAAACATAAGAAAAATTCTCCCTCATTAGAAAAATACAAAAAGTGAAAGACAGGTGTAGTCTGGCCTTAGACCAAACTATAAACAGAATTAGATCATCAGCATGAGGAAATCTCATCCTCCTTGGTCATTAATCTGAATTTCATTAATCAGATTTGAAGCTGCAATTTTGTTTGTGTCTGGATGGCCAAAAAATCAGCAATAAAGATGACACTAAGCAGATTTTTGAGCTGAAAACTATGGAGTCATTGTATGGAGTCCCCCTAATAAGGATGTCTTTAATTAATTCTGTTTTTCTGCAGGAAACTAAGAATGATATAATGTTATAATCTTACTAAAAAATATGGTGTGTATAAATGGGCACTGCTTCTTCTAGTGAATACTGCTAAAGCAAAATCTGAGAGTGTAGGAAGTTTTATGTTTTCATTTTTCTAACACAGTTTAAAAAGTAAAAGATATGCAGTGACCCAGAAAATTTATGTAAAAAGCATTTCTGTTAACATAGCTTTTGTTATTTTGAGACTGCCATAACATATATCCTTACAAGATTTCTTTTTACTACTCTGCGGTTAAGTGCAGTACCAATATTAGGGCATGTGTCAATATGCTGTAATGGTAACAAATAGTACACTCAACCTTCATATTTTTACAGAATGTACTTTCATTCATCTTATGCAAAATACATAAAATATTTAATGTTATTTTGCACAAATCCGACCACTTAAAATTCAGTGAGACAAACTACAATACTAGTTTCATTCAAGGTGAGTAAACACACCACACAGTACTGTCGGACACCTTTGTTGTCAACACTTTATTAAATGGCAAGGAGTGGAGAAAGACTAACTTCCTGACATCATCCTTTTTTGCAACAATGAGATAAGGACAATAATGCTTTTGCACTGTCTAAAACAGTTACTTAATGTACCAGAAATTCTTTATCAAAGTAATAATTAAACATAGATGGTAATGGCTGAGTTACCTCAAAGTGCGTTTCTACTCTACAAGAGACTGCAAAAAAATAGCATCATAGCATTTGTATCTTTACTGATTTCCAGATTTAGCTTGCCTTTGTGAATTCCCTTCTAAAGGTTTTTTTCTCCTGCTACCAGATCATAAAATGAAAAAAATTCATCAGAAAATTTTGTTAGCTTTTTCAGGTTTGGTTTTGTTTGTTTGGGTGGGATTTTTGGGGGTGTTTTTCGTTTTGTTGGTTTTCCATTTCTTTGTTTGTTTAGAGAGGTTATTTCCATGATCATAGCACTGCTAGCAGTTGGAGACCAAGCTACGCTCCCAAGAGTTTCATATGTGCGCTAATCTGCCCATAAAAACTGCATAAGATAAAAGAACACAACAAATCCTATACACATGATCCTACATACACAGAGTTACGTGTGTGTATACAGCTATTTCATTCACGTGCACTCTGAGCTTAACTGTCCTCACATCTACAGGCAAGGCCCTAAGGCGTTGGATGTGGCTGTAGCATAGCAGAGAGCTTTCTGAGAAAGAAGACAAATACCGCTGTCCTTTTCAATTCAGCGGGGTGCCAGGATGCTTACAGTGACTGACAAAAATATGTCAGTTCCAATGTCTAACTTAGCAGGTTTTTTTCCATTGGGCAGTACCATAGCTCTGGAAAGGCTCATCTGGTCCTTTTGCTTTCTTGGGTATTATCCCGAACAGGAGTGCCAGGCATTGAAAAACTGTTGATTGACATATGTGTTGCTCTTGTGTTAATCTCTCAAAACAAACTGAAGTCTTCATTTTCTACAGCCAACAGTTTTCTATTCTGTTCTATAACACTACCTTCTCTGATCCCTACTCATCTTTTTCTTAATCAACAAGCAAGATTAATTGCTTATTTTGCTCTGTATCCCATTCTAAGGAGGTCAAGGATATGTTAAAGAGTAGCTGGGCATGGAAATCTGAGAAAAAAGACTGCTGAAAATTTGTACTTTGAATGTCTGCATAACTATGAGCAATATCTTGCCTTTCTCATCCCCACAAGCAGAAAGCATGAACGCCACTTTCTTTTCTGCCTTGCAACTCTGCTATCTGAGTTTCAGCTTACACAGGTAGGCAGGCTATATGGACAGCTGTCACTGTCACCAGTGTGGTTCCGTGTTAGGCTTAATTATCCAAGTCTTAATTACTCTCTACATAAGTTTCTACATTCATGAGCCTAACAAACCACAGCTAAGTTGTAAGTGAAGCATAAAGAAAAATCATCAATATCTGAAGGAAGACACATTCTCCGTGGACAATTTGGAGATAATAAATTTCGAAGAAGTTATTTGTGATTAAAGCAACCGTGGAAATGCCACCAGGTAAAAACAGAAAGCTAATGGAAACAATAATGAGATTTAGAGACATAACAGAATTGTTTGTTTTATTCCCTCCTGTGGTCCTGTATAAAGTGGACTTCCTAATGTCTGTTACTGCTGTGATGAAGCATAATCTTGTTCGTGTTAAGAAAAGGCAACTGGAATGAGGTATTTTCTGGCCTTGGTGTTACTTGAACGTGCAATGCACTTGAGAAATTCAGCTTGCAGAGGTAAAAAACTAAACAAAAGAGCTCCTCCTAAGTAGGCCATACAAGAAAACAAATAAAAGTAAATCATTTTAGTTTGCAATGTCATTAATTAAGATATTTAAATCCTGAAATTGATAATCAAGCTTTCCTTTATAAAAGTTGCATTTGAATTCATAGGAATCATCACCTGCTCACTAGGCAAGCCACTTTATTTCATTCCTTAATGTTCAAAAGAATTACTCTGCAGTCCTGACATGTTACCAAAAAAAAGCTCTGTTTTATGATCTCTGAAAAGGCCACGAGTTATATATTTTTTGCAAAACAACATGATAGTCAAGGCACCAATTCAGCAAGCCACAATTCAGCAGGTACTACTAGATTTGAGCACATGTATAATCTTGCTTTCTTTTACGGGACTTGACAGTTGATGTGTCATTTAGGAATATTACCTAGCAAACAGAAGTTTTCTCTGGTAACATTTCCACTGTTCGGAAGTACAATTATAGATTCAATCTTAGTTTCATTTAAAAATTTGTAAAAGAATGACACTTTTAATTAGTTTTTGCCTATTAGGACAAAGTTTGTGGCAATACTAATCCTTGACCAGTACCTTGTACCAGAACCAGTTCAGTACCTTGACTTGAATTACTGCTTCCATCATGCCAAAGCATATGTCTAGGTTCATGTGTAATTTATGCATTCTGTATTCAGCTGGTTACATGCAAGCACCAAGCTGAAAATCCAAATTGTGAAATCTGAAGGAGGAAAAAGCCTCGAAGTAAGAGGATCAATTTAAATATAGACCTCTGAATTATTGTCTGATTACGCCTCATTGCTCTGGTGGCAGCTCAGTTCGTGTCGATCATGTAAAAAGTGCCATTTTAAGTTTGCCTGTAGAATAACTCAAGGAGCACCTTGAGGATGTCAGAAAGACGTCTTGTATTTGGATCACATCTTTCGTTGCACAGTTAGATCATTCAGTGCCTGTAGACATAGCAATACCGTTGTCTAGTCACTTAATAGAATCCCTTTCTACTAGAAAAAAGGTAGCAATTGTTTAGAAATATCCAGAAATCCAAAGTTGCATGGTGATGCAATACTTTAGGAATCTGTAAATAATACATGTCAATAACTTGCTTAAGGTTCATTTCTCCATAAGAGAGAGATAAAAAAACACAATAGCAATTAATATATACTGTTGTCTCTTCAGAATTTTCTGGCCAATCCATGGTAGAAAATTGTATTCATACTACAGGATTTTACAGGCAAGCAAAAAATTAAATTATGAATGATTCTGTATAAAACTATTTAGAATTTCACAGAAATTGCTTTAAAACTCATTATATTTCTCTAAAAGCTTTCTTTTTAATTTCCATTCAATTCTACAGAATCTTACAGAAGGAAGTACTGCTTTTGGCAATACAAGCAGTGGAAAAAACTTCCTGAGAAAGAACTCCTTTGGGGCCAGAGACAGAAAAAATATGTATTCATCTGAATACAAAGAATCAGAACACAGTTATAAACGTTCAAGATTACTTTTCCCTTTTCTCAACTTCTAGAATGGAAATGTGAGCTATTTCCATAAACTTGCCAGCATCTTATGATCTAAAAAGTTATTTTTGAATTTATTTCTCGCAGAAGAAAACCTACATCTTCCAATCTAAAATTAGACTGTGAGACTGTCTTATCCTGCAGCCAATCATATGAAAGGTAGGTACTCAAATAAAAATGAGAAGTCTGAGAATTCTAAAGGCAATAGAAGTAGGTCACAGAGAGCCTTACCTATGGTTCAGAGAAAGTTTCAGTAACAAAAGTATGCTTGTTAATGAGCTATAATTTAATCAGCTTTCTCATGAGGAAAAATTGTCTCCACATAAGGTGTATATTGCCCCACACAGAGGCAATTAATGAAGATAGAAGGTTTTTTACATGCCCTATCCAATGTACTTAAAGGAAAAGTCCTTGCAGTGGAGCACTTCCCAGGTGCACATTAGATAATTATATATTACTGGTTCTACTTAGCTGCATTAGATTTAAGGCAAGGGGTTCCACTTTCATTAGATTAGTAGAGAAACCCTTGCTCAGTGAATGACCTGCTTAAGTCATTTAGAAAAGGAAAAGAATCAGTAACCGGTGTCTTAATTGCACAAGTTTCATTTCTACAAATCGGAGCCTGGAGACTGTGGCAGCCCTGCATCTGTTCCCTTTCAATTTTGTTTTTTTTTAAAATGGTAATATGGTGTCTAGTTTAAAGAAAAAAGTGCCATGAGCTGCAGAGATGTGGAGAGTGCCCTGCTGGTTTGCAGTAACAGCACAAAATAATGTAACATCTTTTCTTGTTTGGCATCTTTTCTAGGTTTGAAAAAACAAAAGCTGCCTGCAGGAACCAAAGAGCTACTGCACTTGGTCTTCGCAGTATTTCTACATTCAGGGATCAATCTGGAGTTCATATTCTAACAGTATCTGTCAGGATGATCTCAGGTACACTTGCAAGGGCCTCGGTGTTATTTCCCTAGTTGGCTGTCAATAGCAGATGATGTCTGATAATATTTAGACTAAAAGTCATGCAGGGATTACGATGTGATTTTGAACTGTAGTTAAGACTTTGGGAGGAATGATGAGCTACAGACATCCCTTCTAAGACATGTACAACTAGATGAAAAAATTATTATTTAAAAAAACCCCAACATTTCCTAAAATTATATAGATACAAGTGAGACATTAATTTTCTTCAGTTATTCCAAACCACTTAGCTAAACCATTCCATTAAACTTTCTGAGTTCTTTGATGTATTTAGCAAGATTTTTTTTCAGCCTAATTTACAATTAGCTATTCTTTTTCAGTCTACATTAACTCCTAATCTAGACAGTTAGTGGGTCTGTGTCTAATTTGCTGTGTATTTTGACACATTATTTGAAGAACAACATCTACATCACCTCTAAGAGGCTTATTATATAGCAATTTTTTAGTTTAATTATCACATTTTTAAGAGCCCTAAATTATTTGTAGTTTCTATTTTGCACTATGATATTTGAGCTAGAGAATCCATGAACTTAGTGCAACTCCACGCATCTAGCAAAGACCAATATGTGCCCAGCATTCAATTGTACTTGCACATAATTTAAAAATTTCGGTAGGATACCCTTATGGGTAAAGGAGAAACTGTATGATTGATTAAATGGGAGTGTTGATATTTCTCTTAGGACACTTAGATATGCAAGGGAAATTCTAGCTATTTTCAAGACTAATGGCATAGCTGTATTTTCAATTCCATGAGCCACTAAGTAAATTTGTGACTTCCAACTGCCCTAGTCTCTTACATTTCCCTTATAAAAACATTTATTTATTTTGCTTCTAATTCCTGTTACTTCTACACTGGGAAAGCATTGTGCTGTGTATCTCACTTTCATTTAAAATTTATTGGCTAATAATAGCACGTTTAATGTGTAGATGTGTTTACTAGGCCTTCATGCACCATATTAAATCAGATCAAAATGAGTAGCTCCATCCACCCTTCACTCTTAGACATAATTCCACTTGTAAAATCCCCATGCACCCATTCCTTAGTCATTTCAGGATGTTTTTAATGGCCATTTTCAACTAAAAATATACAATAAATAAAATATTACTATTTCTTGAGAGTCTTCAGGCACTGAATTTCTGAAGCAAATTTCAAAAACACGTCTCCTGCATCTGACCTCTAGGATACCTCTCATGAGAACAAGAATGGTGAACATACCACCGTAACAATCATATAAATATTAATATTAATATAATAGTAGTACCATTATAGCATATTCAGATACTAATGGGGTCAATAGCTTAGCCATTTTCTTTTAGGAAATATTGAAATTATATATTTTTATAAATAAGTAATAGCAGTTGTCAAAACTACACATATCAGCACCTGATAATTTAGACTTTCCATTGCGTAACCTTTGAGAAGGAGAACATTAGGAGAACATTTATCGTTTTTACAACTATCCAGGAAAAATAGCCCACAGACATGCAAAAGGACATGGGACAGTGTTTCTATCTCTGGCTAGGAACTTTTAAGATCCTACAGAGAAAGTGGAGAAAGTTAATGGTGTCAATCTTGTACATAAAAGTGTTGTAAAAGTGTTGCAGATCAGAGATTCCTGTGTGAGATAAAGCTGTTGAACATGAAGCTCAATCAGGTATTACACTTGTGCCTCATCTCACTGATTGCCTTAAGCAATGCAGTTTTCCGAGTGAAACAACCAAAAGAAAATGTCTGGGAAACTTTGGCCAATGCATCAGGGCTAGACACCATTTGTCTAACTCACTCAAGGCCGAAGAAACCATTTTCAACTTATTTGGTTGGTTTGACAGCGGACAAATGGCTACCTTCCAAACATGGTCATCTAAAGCTTTCACAATTCAGTCTGAATCCAGTGGAAAGTCTGGATGCTTGGACCAAATCCCTTCCTGAAGCTCCTTATGAACCTCAGGAACTGGAAATTCTTGGTTCAGCAAAGATGAAGTTTTGTGTGATATTCAGTTCTCCAGGGTTGAAACAAAATAAAGACAAAGTAACAGATGTCACTCCAAATCACAAAATATATAAAAATGCAACATCTTGGTGCAATTCAACAGTAAAGATGAACACATTGTTCAACCAGGATCCACTGCAATTGCCAAGAGACGTTTCTCATTTGTGGGGACAGAATTTAGCCTGCAATCTCCTCAAATGTCAAAGGTGGTCCGTGCAGCATTGGGAATCTTTCTTTGCTAACGCCTGACACAAACATGATAAAAGAACATAAACACAGGGAAAAAAGATTTGTTGAACAATATACATCTAATTGTAATGACAAATTTACAACTTGGAATTTTGGGCCAAGGTTTACTGCAGCTCTCCTTCTACCTGGTGCTGCTGCAGGAGCAGCCTTGAGACAATCAGATCAACTGGGCTGTTGGCTAAGTAAGAATTCCCATCTCTCTCGCACTGAGCGACATGTTAACCGATGTTCAAAGTGTGACACAAGCGACTCTGCAGAACAGACCAACAATTGATTATCTTCTATTAGTGCATGGACACGGATGTGAAGAATTTGAAGGTATGTGTTGCATGCATTTGTCAGAACATTCAAAATCCATCCATGGAAGTATACAGCAGTTAGAGAATGGTATCGCTAAACTCGGAGAAGAAAGCGGATCTTTGTTGAACGATATGTTCAGTTGGTTTGATCTTACACCCTTACGGAGAAAAATTTTGAAGATAGGTTTGTATGTGTTAATTGTTGTTGTTATTCTTTTAGTATTTGTGCCATGTATCCTTCACTGTGCCAGACGAACCACGGACAAAGCTGTCAAGGAAGTGTTTTTGGTTCAAACAGAAGGGGGAGACATGGGAGTCCAAAGTGCAGGGAATATTTCTCTGCCTGTTTTGAAGGGTTCTACTCCCCTGGACAACACTGTCTTTGACCTTCGTCCATGGAGAAAATTRCCTACCCTCTGGGAAGAAATAGAATCTACACTGGTGTGAACTAGGTGATAGTTTGTCACAACTAGGTGTAAGATTGTCACAGGGTGAAAATCTAGAGGTGTTGGGTTTGTTAATATAGTAAATAGATAAAAAGCAAAAACTACAAAATGGAGGATTGTTGTTGTTCTCCAGACCTTCTTCTTCCTCTTTAATTACTCCATGCTCTGCGGCAAAAGTGGATTGAGAGGATTGGGTGAAAAATTCTGCAGTTCCTTCTACGTGACAAGGAGATTTATTGAACATTGGTAGAAAAATAAAAATATCTTTCGTTTTGGGTTTTCATTGCGTGATTTACCTTTAAAAGGCTGTGTGATCTTGATAATTTGCCTTTTCTCTCGTATTCTCTGCTCTGGGTCACGTCAGTGGCTCGGTTTCTCTGATAAGGTTTAATAAACAACTATCTGAAAGCAAGAAGCGTGAAAAGTCTCCTGGATCCAGGCAAGGACTCTGGAAAATCTCCCCCATCCGGGGAGGCATAATTAAGGCACGGAAAAGTGTCACAACACTGTCTGCTTGACGTCACAATCTTATTACCACATTTCAGTTCCAAGAATTTTACAACACTTTTCCTTGATTCTCAGTCATTTCTATTTAATTTAAAATATTTTTGGAAGAATTTTTTTCCCCATCAGTCTCCTTTGACACTACAAATACTGCTCCATCACAGTCAATCAGCTGATGAAACCATAATGTACAGACTCAGTCACAGACAGCATTTGCTTTGTTCACTTTTTATGTAACAACTGAGTTTCTCCTCTTCCCATCAACTAGAACAATGGAAAATTTGCTTACAGAGGTACGTCTCATGTCTCATGCTTAACACTGAACTTTGGATTGTGGAAGAAATGGTGAAATACATATCTGTGCTGAACATTTTTGTCTCTGCTTTTTTTTGCAGCATTTATTTAGCTGTTGGATTTTTGTGTCTTCATTTGTTTTTTGTGGCTTAATCTCCAAAAGCATAAAGCACTGATTTTCAGAGAAGGAGCTTAACTATTGAGACTGTCAAACAACTGTCTGTGAATAATTAATTATCTAAATGTGTCCATAGACACTAGATGGCACAAGGAAAAAAATCAACTAGTTTCATTCTTCAAAGATAAGGATTCTTCTCTTTGCTAGTTCTGTACTAAGTTTACATTCAGTAACAGCCAACACAATTAAAAATCTATCTTGAAGCAAAATCTTACAGAAATGGAAGAAAACATCTGAGGTGGATATATAATGAAGAATTCCTCTTATGCAGACAGAACATTCCCACTACTTTATACATGTAAACATTTACAGCTCTTTTGTAAGGGTGAGAGCTGTGTAAAAAATTGTACGATCAGGTGATAAATGACCTTGTGACAAATTAATTTGTCATGTGCTTTTGACTGCCTTACCTGCCCTCTACCCCTGAATCCATCTCTCGGAACTTTCTTTAGCATCCAAAGCACTGAACAGCCTCAGATGTATGCCATCCTAATTCTAAACCAGCTAGACAGTAAAAAAAAATAGTCTTGCTACTTCTATCCAGAAAAATGAAATAAATCAACCATGACTCACTGAATATGATGTTAACTTCTGTGGCTGTGACATCTGGAAAGAAAAACATAGGTAGGAACGTCCATGTACACATATATACATGAAACATTCTCCAATTTTAAAAACTTCTAAAATAATTTGTTCAAATAGGCTTTTTGTAACATGACATACAGAGGGTCCTCATTGGTATGTAATCAGTGCAACAACTTCCAGAAGCAGAGACCTGCAAGTCATGAGCACAGTACACCCCTAACATATCATTCATTCATCCGCTCTGTAGGCCCACGTGCATGGTCCCAGGCTCACAATGTTTCAGGGACGAACAGCTGCTGGTGAAATTGCCCTGTACCCAGGAGAAATGCTGCTGGAAAACTACTTCTGCCTTCATTGAGATCTCTGTGATCAGCTGCCAGACTTCGTAAATGACCAGTCAGGCTTTCAAAGATAACATCTTGTCTGGAACATTCCCAGACAAATATGTTGCCCCCCACTACCCTGTGATTACCCCAAATCAAATTCTGCTCTTCTCCTGTCTTGCAGCACTCTGTAAAAACCCGAATGAAGAGAAAGGCTGAGATTTTCATTAGTGACTCTGGAGAGGGACTTTCGTAATGCCACACCTGCCATAAGGGTTCTTTCACCATAGATATCTTACCATACGCACATGCCACAGGGAGAATAAAACACCCTCTAAGGTCAGATTTCCTTCTCCTACATAATGGATCCATCAACAAACACTATTGGATTTTTCTGACTAGGCGACCTAGCTGGCACTAATGGCTACCCACGCACCTAGCTGGGACTGAACCTCCCCCAGCCCCTCTGTTCATTTCCAGTACTGCCTTTCCTACATAACCTTTTATGGACAAATAGACATGGATATGTGTCAGCACAACAGTATAAATTTTGAACCAGTTGTGCTGTTGCACCACACAATTCCCAAGGGCCTTGCTTTCTGCACCCTCATAGTCAGCTCAACAATAATAGCTGGCTGAATTGGCTAATGAACACTAGCAAAATGTTTCACCTGTGGCAGGGGAATGACCAGAATGCAAGACCTCTGACATTTAATTCAGCTTTGCTACATTGCAGAAAGAATGAAATGTGGGAAAGCAGCCCAGAACACTGAGATTTTGTATGAAATGTGATTTGCTGGTATCACTTGCCTTGTGGGGTAATTTTCTAGACTGAGGAAATGCTGAAAATAAAGAAATTAAAATTCAGATGTGAAAGTTCCCCCCAAAAAAATTTAGGAGTGTTCCATCAACTGTTGCTAGCTTTCATTATCTGGCCTTGCTTTAATGCTGCTGCTTACATGTCAGTTACTTATAGGTAACTGGTCATGAACAATAATTCTCACTTTAACCCAGATTTGACATTTGGGAAGGTACATTTAACTGCAAAATGCAGTAGTGTAACAGCCACAAGTTCAAATTTTTTTTAAAATTAAAGTGTTTTCCAAGTTTTCTTTGCTTAATTGCAGAGGAAACTGTTTCGCTGAAGAACATTCAATAAATACCCTTATACTGAATCTCTGCTATAGAACTTCCAGCTGACGACATTGAAATGCTTTTTAGGTGGTTCATAAAAATCCGGCAAATTTAGCCTTCCTGAACGACTTACTTGTTAGGCATTTCTACCATCATAATAAGGAAGTAAAGGAAGAGCACTTTAAGTCTTTCCTAAGGATCACACTAAAAGTCTGTAACATGAATCATTGATGCTGAATCTCTTAAATCCCATTCTTATTTTGGTTTTGTGGCTTTGTGGATTGTTTTTGTTCTGTTTGTTTTATTTTTTTGACAATAATATGACAACCAAAACAGCAGGCAATATGTTTAATGCCAACATTATTTTAGTAGTGATTTTGTCCAACTTTCTGACAAGCCAAAGAATAAGAATCTTGAAACCATTCCCTCTAACTGAAGGACTTAGAAACAATGTATTTGGTTTAATTTCCAGTGTATAAGTAGGGCTGTAAACCAGTGAAGTCTGCATTATGGCAGGACTTTTTCAGAGAAATATGAAACAATGATGTTATTTCTTAAACCTTAAAAACTAATGGCAAACAAAGAAATTTAATCAGAAAAATATTGGCACTGTATCAGCTCATGTCACCTTTTGTTTAGGCTTTGATATGAAGAGGAAATGGGCATTTTTGATGGAAAATGAAGTATCACTTGTGTCTGTGAAGGCCTTTGTTGACAGAGGTGAAACAAAATCTGCAAGCAAAGGATTTGGGTTGGCAACGAAACTATCTAAACTTATTTTATAGATAGAAGGGCTATTCTGATAACCCCCTTCCGTTCTGTTCTAGTGTGTTACTTTTTTCCTGACCACACAGTGCTGGCATGTTTAATTAGTTTATGAATCACAGGAATCAGTAGTTACCACAGGAGCTATTTTCAAAGGGACACAAGGTTTTGAAAGAAGAAAAAGTACTACAAGAATACTTTCTATTCCTTAATCTCTGGTGGCACCTATATTCTGTCAATGCATAGCATTATTTATATGTGCATAATGCCTAAAAATTAGTGCCAGATTGACTGGGAAAAACCCCAACTCATTTCTTAGCCAAAGCATCTGATTCTTGTTTCATTTGCAATGACTTTGTGTACATAGAACACAAAAATCAAATCCATGTTTATACTTTAAAATATAGTTCATTCTGTTTTAAAGTGAATTTAAAGGCAATTTACAATGACTTAAAACTAATGACAGACAAATTAAGAAAAACAACTTTTTGGCAAAGCTGAGTAGGCTCAAAATAAATAAAGTACTTAGTGAAGTGAGTGGGAAAATTACACTAAATGATTAAGTGTTGAATCACCATCCTATTTATTTCACATTGCCATTTTTAAAAATAGCTTTCATCATGCATGTTTGCTATTTTTCCTACTGTAGGAACACTGTGTCATATATTTTTTGAAAGGCGTCCTTTCTATTCAGCGGACAAGAAATATCACTGTTGATCATAGCTTTGGTCCGACTCTGAGACTGTAGTTCTCTTCCACACAAGGGCCAATAATTGGTGCAGTCTCACAATAACTGAAATACTTCAGAGGATTCCTAGCAAAGTAATGTGAACTCTCATTGTATTATCTGTGCTGTACATATTGTAAGATATGGACTAGAAAGGGTTCCCTTGACCACCTCTGATCTAAAATAAACTCAAATCAATGAATCACCTCACACATCATAAAAATATATTTTTAGAGAGAACAATAATCCTCTATTTTATCTTTTTTAACCTAATGGGTTGTCCTATAGTACATGTCACCACCATTTATAGAAACATCAGAATAATGTAGCCTGATATCACTGGCCCTAAGAGGAAATTGCAAACGCTAAATTATCTTCAGTTTATACTTTTCAACACAACTATGGCAACAATATTTTATGTCAATATTGTTATAGACTTAAGTCTATAGATAAATTTGGCTCATTTTCTAGTCTTTTCCGTAGCCCCTAAATGGAGGGAATGATCCATATATCCAGAGTGCAAGTTCCTTAGGCCAATTAGCTTGCTTTAGCCACAATCCATCTAGAAAAATCTAACACTCTGGATCACGTTCTGTTGGCACAAATGCTTCTCACTTCATGCATTTCACATCCACTCACACAATAGTTTTTGGAAAGGAAACACTGCAGTCTTACCTAAGAAGAATCTGACATTCCTGAGCTCGGAAGAATGGACTACAGAGAAATTGCAAACTAGAATAAAGTCCACCGTGGCTAGTTCTTGAATGTCTTGTGTCTGTTAGGGCTTTATCAGGAATATAGAACATCTTACCATTTGCTTAAGAAAAAAGTTGTATGTTGAATGAACTAGAGAGTTTTTCACCTGTAAAGACAAATTACTTAACATCAGACATTCAAAGAAATAAATTAAGAGAGGGGGTTTATGGAAAATTTTTCCATTTTAGCCAGGCACTTTAAAAAGTTTAATGGCAGGCAATAGGAATGTAGAGCTCTATAAGTATTACAGAGGTTATCAAGAAGTCAACAAAATTTGAGCTTTGTTTATACTATGCAAAACAAGGACAGTGTCCAATCACAGATGCTGACATTAGCTATGAAAAAAATCATCTCCCGTTCTACTTCCCCGAAGGAAGGGAATTTGTAAGAAGCTGTTTGAGTGCAAAGATGAGTGTCTGCCAAGAAATACAAATTATCATGTGTAGTACATCAGAAAAAATAGATTCATTTAAACTCATCCTGGGGGTGATTGCATTGCCTACTAAGGACTCTTACAAATAATGTACAAAGCCTGCCCATTGTGAATATATTTAATGTATACACTGTCGGTATTTTTCATACAAATTATTAGCTCTGTTTGAAAATATTTGTACTTAACAGCTGACTATGAAATTTGCAGTTGCATAAGACTGAAAATCAGGTACCTTAACCTCACACATTCACTGGTCTGTGTTTGGTTATTTACGAACCCTCAGTTTCAGGATTTCCCTTTGTATAAACTACTTCTTGACATTACCTGAAAACAAATGTAAAACAGCTTTTAAAATTTCGCAAAAGTACAAGAAAGAACAAAGGGTTATCCTTATGAAGTGAGCTGTCATGACAGCTGGCACCATCTAGGTGTTTTTCAGTTTCATTTAATTTCCAGAAATCTTATACAATTTTATGTCTGCAGGTTTGCTGAGGTGTTAACTGAAAAAAACCCCACCAAACCATTCAAAATATTTCACATAGATGGTAAAGGGCTACAAAGTACACCACAGGTAACTTTTTTGGGATAATATAGTTCTTTGTTTCCCTTACCATCGTGCATTTTGCCTTCTTTTAGGTTCAGCTCATTATAATGCATAGCCACAACAACTTGTGAAAGAAATTGAAAATAGAAATTTGTCATGCTCAGGAATTATTTAATTTAAAGTAAATGCTGGCTATGCACTGCAGTGACCCAGATTTGAATCTGTAAAGACTATGGAGCTTTGACTTAACAGCATGGATTGCACAGGGATAATTTTGGAAAAAGCACTGAGAGGCCTCTGTGAATTCTGCTGGATAGAAAGGTAATGTCAGCTTTACCATTATCTCTAAAAGATCTCTTAATTAAAACCATTCTATCTCAGAAGCACAAAATGCTTCCAATTTTACTCCCTGGTGCCTGGCACATAAAATAGAGCCATGATCTCACAGAACCACAAGGAACACTGTTACCCAATAGGAACGAGGAGGAAAAATAGTTAATTTAAAAAAAAAAATTAATAATTAATGAAAACACCTCATTTCACACTCCCAAGAAAAAAAAAAGAAGGAACCAAGCAGAGTTTTGAGCTTCTGTAATGTCACTCCCCAAAAAATTAAATTTTTGTTTTTCAATAGAAAATTAATTTTTCTAGCCAAAGAAAGAAGAAAATAAATATATGGTAAGCCTATTTCTGTTTAAATCTCTGCTTGAGTTAGAGAAATACCAGGATATGGTCCCCGGCTCAGTCTAGGATTTGGTTTCCAGGTGCGCTTGGTCAGACACTGAATGGTGAGAGTCTGAATGGCCCCACTGAACCAAATGGACATACTCATGAGCTTTAGGGTGTCTGCCTACTTCAGTACTTCGTAGGTAAAAGCCTAAAGTCCTGCTTCCGTGTTAGACACTCTGTAGGAGAGAAGTGCTGAGGGACAAATTTTGGATTATAAAACCTCTCTTGTGCTATTGATGACCTTGCTTGATGGGCAGACTCTATTGATTCTACTGACAGTATAGTTTTCCTCCCAAAATATTTGATCGTTGCCTAAACACTCCCAAAATGTCAAAGTTTCTTTGTTATGCTAAAGGTAATGTTTTGTTTTCCAAAAAGCAGAACTAAATAAAATTAAGTATAGAAGCAGAATATAAGATAATAAAATCAATCAAAATTAACTAGAAAAAAACCAAATCAAATGCTATTTACCTTGGAAATATATATGCAAAAGTGAGTTGGAAACTCAAGTATTTCCATATGCATTCAAACCCCATAATTAATAGCACTTTCTAGAGTTCAGAGTTTCTCCAATTTCATGTGTATTAAAAGCACCTTATAACTAGAAAAGATACCTTGATCTGTAATTGTTGTGTGTGAAGATAGATCTGTGGGATGAAGGTATAAGGTATCCCATATCTTCTGCTGAGTAAATGAGAAAGGCAATGGTATGTGCCCACCAAAGCAGCCAAAAATTCAGAAGCTGTTAACAGAACAGCATAATGAATTAGTGTTCACAGAGGCACAAGATGCAGCCTAGGGAAGGGCATCCCAAAGGATTTAATATTTTCGTGCAAGACTTCTGGCAGAATGACTGCAGAGAGGTGGGCAGTGGTCATGGAAACAATCACTCTGCCATTCCTCATGTTCATAGAAATACAAAAGTCGTTCTGCTTTATGCTCTGCCTCCCCATCCTCCTCCAAAAGCAGGTCCTGAGCTGAGTGACAGAAAGGTTATGCTCTCGCATTTCTTTGTGTGTCACATTTCTTTAATAGGTAAATAAATATCATACACTCCTCTTTCCTTCATGGAGTGTCTCAAACCATATTGATGGGTATTCATTTTTTTTCTTGATGTTATTGTGACTAACTCCCTAAGCAATGCAGTTATTCCTTCAAAGCTGCAATACTGAGCTGCAATTAGAGGAAAAAAGCATATTTTTTACATGCGTGCGTGGTCTAAAAACAGTCAGCAAGTCAGCATAGACAGCATCAGGCACAGCATTCTTCTTACAGCTCAACCTATTACACACCACAAATATAAAGAACTGCTGACAGGAAATCTATGACTTAAAATACAACATAGAATACATTAATGTAAACAGGTAGTACTCAAAGAAGCTGGCATTTACTATGCTTTATACTGGAAGCACAAGTTTGGTATACCAAAGATCACTGTGGAGGGATTAACTTTTCTCTCATGTTCAGGTGGAAGTTTATCATACCTCAAATAAGCAATTTTAAATATAGAGAAAACTTAATTAATAGGAGAATAACAATCTGCCACTTTCTTTGTTACTGCATATCTCCATTGCATATCACAACTACTTGCAGTTAAGAATAAACCAAAAACCAATGCCAGTCTTTTCGTAAAGTTCAAAATGCAGAATTGTTAACCACAGCAAAGATGCTGCAACTATTTTCTTTTTATTAGGATATCTATTTTCCTATTATCTGTAAGGCATAATATTTTCCCTCTAGGATTTTGCAATTAATGGTCTTTTCAGGTCATGGGTGTGACAAGACATTTGCTGTCCACAGAAAACCATTAAGTGTCTGAATCTCATGGCCAGAAGTAGTGGCCAAGAGTCAGGACATCTGCTATCCATATTTGTCACTGTCCTTGCTCTCTTCTGCTCCCAGGTTACCTGGTTATGATAACCAGGTTATCATAAAAATACAGCACATGGGTGTACTAGGTTAATGTCCTCAAAGTGTCAATAAAAAGTGTCCTAGAATGAAAGGTCTCTAAAAGAATAAGATGTAATATGTATTCTTCTGACAAACAGCATGATTTCACTTGTTTAGGCATAAATCAATCATTTAAATCATGGATAGTAACAAAAACCGGCACAGTTAATTACTGCAAAAGGACTAGATGCAGAAATACCATGTTCAGGGAAAAAGTGAACTCAGAATAGGGGAGCGTGAAGGCTTCAATTATCGCCTAGTTTCCATTTTCATTTTCTGCAGAACTATTTTGTGAGTCCCTAGGAAGTATTAAATTACCAGTTGTGAATGCTGTCACTCCATTTATGTGTCATCTCCTGTACCAGCACCAGGTCACCTGCGCTGAAGATGTACAACATATCCCATAGGGTCAGACGAAAAGAAAAATTTTCTCTTGTATTATGCCTTTGAATGATGTAAAGCAGGTCATGTTCTTCAAAGATGTCTTCTGTATAATTCAAAGCAAAAGGAAGAGTTCAAATTAGATTTTTGATAGAAACTTCTTTTTAAAGAGCCCCCTTTTCTGAAGAGATTGGTATTCACAAGGCTTTCCAACATATTTTGATGTCATCTCACATCAGTATTGACAGTGTTTTGACTGCTGCAGAAAAAAGAGAACAATTCACAGTACTTCAGCTAGATTTTATTGACACCTTTCACTGTGCTTGGAGTATTAAAGAGAAAGAAAAGTACTGAAGACTTACAAGCTTTCCCTGTAAATACCCTGCTGACCAATAGCCTTTCTTGTGGTAGCACCATTTATCAAAAAAAAGGAGATATCTACAATGGGAATCAGAGTGGCTACAACACAAAAAACTGTGGAACGTACAAAAGGAAACTTGTGCTAAACTTTGGTTTACAGTCTCTGATTTCTTCTAGTGTGTGGGTTCTTAGTGGGGGCTGAATTCTTAGGAAAGGTATATCAAAGTCAGTGGTCACCCCCTACTTTGGAAGGAACTCAACTCAGGTATCCATTCAGCAGGGTGCTGTTACCAGAAAGGATGGTTTGGCTGTAAACATGGTGGTGCTACATTAATGGTTGAACTGAATGATCTCAAAGGTCTTTTCCAGACTTAATGATTCTATGATTCTAATTCTACAGCACTGAGCAAAGAATGTTCTCTATTTCAAGCTGGAGTTTTAACTTTTCACTCAGAAAGAACAACAGGTAGGTACTGTTTGAAAGCAGTGTCTGATGCAATATCACAGAGAGACTGTCTTGAACAGATGTCCCTGAAGTCATGTCAATCAGATAAGAAAGTTTGAAGAAATATAAAATAGAATTACACTGTCTTCAAAAGCAGGATACATTTACATATAAATGGTAGAAGAAAAAAATAAATTTGTAGATATGTATTTTCTGAACGCTTGTTTCCAAAATTCCCAAGTTTAACCATAGAATTCTTCACCTAATCTGACTTACCCTGTACAGAAAACTCTTCAGATATGGAGTGGTCTGAAAACCTGTCTGCAAAAATCAGGACACTGGGAGACACCGGCAGTCATCAATAACATGAAAAATATATGGACTTCATACGTATCTGTATGTATGCATGCAGACATACATACAGACTGAAAAACACGTATATATATGCCCATAAACACATACACACACAGTACTTTGTTACTGAAACTGGTACATGCTTAACACCACTATTTTGCTGTTTCCCATGGAACATCAGCAAATGGAGTTAAGTAATAAATGCTGACATAGTACAGCTACCTACAAGAAGCCAGTACTAGTGTCAGCTAATCTCTGGTAATCAAAAAGCACATTACAGAGAGTTTTAAATGTATTTCTCCAATTTTAAGTGTGAAAACTTTTCTAATGTTTAATAACAAGTCCCAATTATGCGGACAGATGTGCATTTTCTATCAATTTATGAGAAAACAGATGTGCAGAGGGTTTTTCTTTTTAAATCTGCATAAAATTCAATGGAAACAATTGACACAGACTGGGCATTCAACCACTAAATGAGCAGCCCAGTAAAAACTGGCACCAGGACAAAAGGTAGAAGCAAAGTGTTGCTTCCATTGTGGGGAAAAAGAAAATTTGTGTGTAGTCAAAGTCATTAGGAGTAAACACTGTTATTACACTTCACCTAAGAAAGATTCTACAGAGGAATGCTTGCAGTAATATTTGTCATGCCAAAAACCACCTCTTTCGTGCATATCCTCTCAAAGCTTTAATTTCACACAAGACCTGTCCTTTGGGCCCAATATCTTGTCCATGATAGCAGCCCATAACACCATATGCTATGGGAAAAGGTGTCATAGCCCTGTGGTAGGCAGAAGAAGAAGAATCTGTTTCCCCAAATACACAGTTACAGATTCAGAAGGGTGAACACTACAACATCATCTTATGTAAATAATCAACATAATATTCAGGAGTTGGAATAAGGGCTGTTTGCCATTTGAATTCTCAATCTCTGCATCTCTTCTTGTAATGTTGCAGGAAAGGACATTGCCTGATTTTGCAGTATTGCTAAATGTCATTGCAGAAAGCACAGCAAGGCAACTATGTCACATTTTCTTTGTGTGCTTGCTTTGACAGTCTCTGCAGACCATAGAGAGCAATGGTTTAAGGTGACTTGTACACTAACATTTACTGTGTATATTTAGCCCATTCCCCTTTTTCCAGTACAAACATCTGCTTTAGAATGCAAAAGCCCTTCCTAACCAAGTGAAAACAATAATGTGAAGTTACATTATTTGATCTTTTGCAAATTTCTTCATATGAAGACTCAATAGCATTATGCAATACTAGGCTGCAAAAGAGCAGATGTAAGACTCAGATTCATGGGAAAATTAATATTTTTATTGATTTTTGTTAGAATAAAAATAACTCAATTAAATATACTCCAAGCCAAAGTTTTTCCAATAACAAGTCTCATTAAATCAAGCTACTCTAAAAATGAATTCTATGCCATTGTTAAAAGATTTTTATGATGTCACTGAGACTATACTTACCCAAATCTAATATGACCAAGGCGAGTTAAAATTAAACCCTCTGCTCTTGTGATAAGCAAAACAAACTCTGAGGTGGTAGCTGCATCCCTTAAATTATAAAACTAAAATGCATCATCTGGTGACTTAGACATCATCGTGCCAAGAAGTGACTTGTCTTTCAGCCATGTTGCTGTCAAAGGGCTGGTTCACTGGAAAAAGGAATCCCGATTTTTGTGGCCTAGGTACACATCTTCTAGCCAATTTATTGAAGGATACCGGTCATAAGCCCCACTCAGCAAACCCCAGAAAAACCATAAACAAAAAAAAGAACAATGATCAGGAGATTCTAACAGATCTTGACCAGAAATGACATTAAAAGAGAGGTAAGGAAAAGCGAATGGCTTTGCATAGACAGAAAATTTATGCTCCTGTGTAGGTGATACACGTGGCTGTAGTCATGCTATCAAGAAACTATTGAATATTACTAAAACCTCTGTAGATCATTATCAATTTATAGCCCTGTGATTTCAAAAAGATCTTGGATAGAGACAAAAAATAATCCTTATGTCTCTAGTGAGCAGAGACCGAGGAATGAAGCGACATGGACGGTTTAGTAAGAGAAGAAACTGACTTTTTATTAATTTATAAATTTGCTTATATACTTCAGCATGCTGGACACTGACATAAGGTTATTGGTTCACTGACTAACCACTCTTTAGAGGGATTGGATGAACCCAACAACACTTACTTCAGATATTTTCTCTTTGGTATCATAACAATACCATCGTTTACAAAATCTCCCAACTGTTTTCCCACAGCGTCCGTGAGAAAGCAAGGCTTTCACACAGACACTGTCAGAAAACTGAGAAATCTCTCTGCAGCCAGGCTTTCAGAATTCACACCCTCATCACTAACATTTAAGATGGCATGTCATTCCCTTTTTCATAGAATTTGCCATGTAGGTACCATGAAAAAAATTGCCCGCAGAATTCAATGAAAACTGAGAAAATCGCAGTATAAACAAGGCAAAACAAAGAAATAGTATGAAATCACAGACATTTTGTAGAAAAGAGACTAATATAAGAAAATTATAGTAGAAACTGCTGTATTGCTTATGCCTAGAAAAAAAACAATTACTATTTCAGTGAAATGGGTGACCTCTGATTAGGCAGAAAAATAAAATGTTATAATTAAAAGTGAATTTAAAGAATGAATCATGAAAAATCTCCCATGAAAATTCATGAGGCAGAATTTGCCCAATACACTCCACAATTTCCACAGGAAATTGAACAACTCTACCTGACAAGTGTGTTTTGCACTTACTAGTACAATTAAGAGTGAGGATTCTGGCCCTTTGTTAGACTTGTACAGTGTTGAATTATGAATAAAACTTGTACTGATTTTACAAAGAATTTCCTGAGAATTTAGTTCTCAGGAAAGCTTCAGGAGAATAGACAAAATCTAAAAGAATTTTTAGAAAAAAATATAGAAAAGGAAAGTGCCTTTTCTACTAAGCAACTACCTTTTGTCTTTTTCATCCTTCTTCCTGCTCATATTTGACCATTTAAGTTTTTCAGGGTTATTAAAATATCTGCAGTTCTTGACCCCTTGCCCAGACTCTAGGTACCTTTTACCTTCCTGTTTCTTAGAGGGAATAAGAGAAGAGGGAAACGAATTAATTTCTCAATTTCTGTGATTCTGTAACAGAAGAAATGCTACTCCGCTAAGTTATAGAAAATCAAAGTTAATAATGCAAATCCTTAAAATACTATGTTGCTGTAAGAAACACTTACATTGAAGTTACAGATATAGATATAGATATATAGATAGAGATAGATATAAATAGATAGAGATAGATAGATACGGATGCATACGTCAGCTGCTGGCATTTATTGAATTTCGGCTAGCATAAAGGCTTATGACCTGCCAAAGGCATTATTTTCTTTTTGTATTTTAATTTCAGGGAAAGTGAGGTAAACGTTTTCCGAGAAGTAAGAAAAGAAAAGTCGTATTTATTTGCTTTCTTCCAAAACAAGAACGTATTCTTCTGCTGGGAAAATCAAGGTTTCCTTACAATAATTGGGGGTCTTCCTTAATAAATGTACACTAGGATTTTTTTTTTAATCATATAATGGTGGAATACCTGGAGGTGGAAGTGACCCATAAGGAATCCAACTCTCATGGTTTAGGAGTGGTTTTCCACAAGTTAGTCTGCCCACCAAAACACTCCAAAATACAGGCAGCTCACTCACCTCCCCTCTAGCCCCCCAGCAGGATAGAGAGGAGATCTGGAGGCTCAAAAGGTAAAGATTATGGGCTGGGATAAGAACAGTTCACACACACAGTCATCTGTTACACAAGGAAAGTGAAGAGAACCCCTCACTTCTGCAGTGGAAAAGTGCTGGGGGCTCCCCGTTGTTCACTGGTACCGAGTCAGAAGAGTGGCTTTGCTGGCAGACCCTCTGCTCTCTGCCCTTGACGACTGAGTGAGAAAAATCAAGCTGCTTTTTGTACAGCAGAAACTGAAAATCAATGATTCAGGGGGAAAGGGTCTGGGTTTGTGTGAAGGTTTACACTCTCATACAGATATAGTTTGTTCTACTAAATAATTTCTTCTGGGAAGAAAAAAAGACCTATTTACACAGCCTTCGTCACAGCACAAGGTAAAATTTGATACATTCTCTCACACAGAGAAGACCCATTGCCCTTTTGCATCTAATATAGAACCATTTTATTTTCAGCTGGTGAAAAAGATTAATTGCCTTATATAGAAACATGTCACTAGACCAGGTTACTCAGAGCCCCATCCAGCTTGGTCTTGAACCGGGAAAGGGAGTCCACAATCTCTCTTGGCAACTTGTTGCAGTGCCTTACCGCCCTCACAGGAAAGAATTTTTTTCCTAATAACTAGTCTAAATCTGCCCTTCTTCAGCTTAAGGTCATTTCCCCTTGTCCTATCTCTACACACCCTTATGAAAAGTCTCCAGCCTTCTTGCAAGTCCCCTTTAGGTACTGGAGGGCCTTCCTTGGAGTCTCATTTTCTCCACGCTGAACAGCCCCAACTCTCTCAGCCTGTCTTTATAGGAGATGTGCTCCAGCCCTGGGATCAACTTGGGGGCTCTTCTCCTGATCTGTTCCAACAGGTCCACATCTTTATTTTTCTGGCCCCACACAGAGCTGGGTGCACTGCCCCGGGGGGGTGTCACAGGAGCAGATATTTATAAAACAAAACAAAACATAAAACAAACAAACAAGCAAACAAAAAAACCAAACAAAATCCATGTCCACAAGTGAGAAAATTCCTTCAAGGAATGGTTTAGAGAAGTAGTTCTGTATAACTAAGCATAATTATTCTTAGGCATAACATGCAGACCATCCTCTTGCATTAATTCTGACAAAGCACTGCACTGAAAATACTCTGTGTCTCCTCACCACTCATGGATTCTGCTCTGGTTCTCAAAGTGAACAAATTAAAGAGGACAGGCAATCAAAACTGAGAAGAAAATGTAAACTTTCCGAATTTTAACAACAATGTGCTGTGGCTTTTTCATCTATTTGTTACATTCTATGGAGTGTTCATTCCAGCTTAAAATTATTCACTGCTGATAATAATTTGACTTTAGGTCCCCAAAATAAATAACCTAAATCTAAATCCACCTATCTGTAGGAATCCAGAGACCAAGAAAAATTTACAAGTATGTTGTTTTACAAGCACACTGTTCCATCTATGAGCTTCAGAAAAATTATCCTATTACAGACAAGATTAGAAATTTACAGTGTACTTAATAATCTCTGTAAAAACTCTGGCTCTAAAAATTGTCAGCATTAACTCAAAGGCTTTGAGATGCCACTCTTTTTGGATTGAATTACCTATGAAAAGTGTCCTGGTATTAAACATTAGAGCCACACTATTTTCTTTTATTCTTATTAAAGGTAACATATATCTTAACTGATTTCAAATCACAATCAGAGGATCAGTTATATAAGAAAAATCACCACAAGAAGATTAGGGACTAATGCATGCATTTTGGGGATGGAGTTCTGTGGTAACATGCTGGATTAATGGTTAGCCTTGATGATCTTAAAGGTCTTTTTCAACCTTAATAATTCTATGATTCTGTGAATTCTTAATGAGAGGATACATGACTCATTAAGCCAAGACCTATATATTCTGAGAGGTCTTAGTGAAGAAATAAACAAGGTAGAAGACTTCATGAGTATTACTAGCAGATCACCATAGCTGGTTTTTCACTTGATGAATTTTTCTTATAACTCCATTAAGTCATTTTTAGTGTATTTTAAAGCATACTTTCATTTTGTAGTTTAGCTATCATAATTTTCCTGTTGGCATCAATACCAGTGACAAAGCACAAAGGATCAACACACACTAAGATTATATTTGACAAGGTTTTAATAAATTATTTTTACAAATTTTCTGGTTCAAATGAAAAAGTATTTTCTGATTATTGATTCAGTAATTTTTAAAAGCCCATGGAGGACAAGATTTCAAAGGATTGAGAAAGGGCAGATAAAATGTTTATCATTACTAATAGGTGTAAGAGGAAAAGAGAAGCCAGGGAATTTCAGCTTTACTTGCATTCTTGAAAAATTTTTGAAAAAAGTATTCAAACACGAACTTAACTTCAAATAAAGCAGCTAGAGGGAAACAGAGGTATGAGTAACATCCAGTGTGCATTTGTTAAAAACAGATTTTCTTTTCTATTATTGTAGAGAAGTATCCCTCACAAACAGATATGGAAATACAGGTGCCTGTTATTACCTTTGTGTCCCGGTTTCAGCTAAAGTGGAGTTAATTTCTTCTCAGTAGCTGTTACAGAGCTGTGTTTTGGATTCAGAATGACAATGGCGTTGACATGCTGATGGTTTATTTTTTGCTGTTGTGTTTATTCTAATTCAAGGACTCCATGGAAGCTTTATTTTCTCATGCTCTGCCAGTGAGGACGTGTGCAAAACAAACTGTAGGGAACCATATCTGGGACAGGTGAGTCGAACGGACCAAAGGGATATCCCGCACCACAGAATGTCATGTCCAGTATATAAACTAAAGGGAATTATCCAGAAGCATGTCTAATCTGGGTTTGGGAAGGGGAGTCTGGCATCAGTCAGCGGGTGATGAGCAGTTGTATTGTGCATGACTTGCTTGTTTTTTATCTTTCCATTTTTATTATCATCATTATTACAATTTACCATTATTACTGTATTTTACTTCGGTTTTGATAATCAAACCGTTCTTTTTCAAACCTACAAGTTTAACTTTTGATTCTCCTCCCCATCCCACTGGGGTGGGAGAGAAGAGGAGCACTAAGCAAGCAGCTGCATGGTGCTTAATTTCCATCTGTTCTTAAACCATGACACTTCAAGAACATGAGATCTTTCTAGGAAACTCTCTTGACATAAGATCTTTCTAAGAACAAGTAAGAAAATAACGGTTATTACGAAACTACAGCAGGACCAAGTAAAACATTCAGACGGACTGGTGATATGTGGTTATCACTGGTGCGTTATAAAATGTGAAGGAAGAATTGAATATTCTGCAGGTATATGTATGATGTTATTCAATTTTTTTAAATTAAAAATGTGCTTATTAAATTCACGGATCTCAGAAGAATTACACACACATTAAACGACACAGAATTAGAAATCAAAACTATGAAAAATTGGAGAACAGATCTGATGGACTAAAACTAACACAAAGTTTATACCCAGACAAGAATAATCAGTCCTGCAGCTGACAGATAGGGAAGATCTGATTAAACAGATCTGCTGAAGAAGACATGGAAGTGAATCGTAAACTGAACAGCAGGCTAACAATGATGTGCTGCTTCAAAAAAAGGGACAAATACCAAAGAAAGATATAAAGATGAGGAAAATTGGGGGTAAGATGTGTAAAGTAATCTTTCCACTTTAATAAGAAACGGCAGGGTCTCAACAAGAGCAGAGTCCATAGAATATATTTATCAAATGGAGAGGATCCAGAGAAAACTAATGGCTGTTCTAGAAAACTTGAGGTAGGAGA
>RAHM01000097.1:648964-828423 GCA_003713295.1 Parotia lawesii
GAAGGAAGGAAGGAAGGAAGGAAGGAAGGAAGGAAGGAAGGAAGGAAGGAAGGAAGGAAGGAAGGAAGGAAGGAAGGAAGGAAGGAAGGAAGGAAAGAGAAGTGTTTGGTTTACATAAGCAAAAAGAGAGGTCTACATTTCTGAAGGAAAATACACGAAAAGAAGCTGTAAGACAAAAAAGGGAGACACATTTCTCCTCTGTTACAGAGACATGAAGTAATGGACTTGGACTGCAATGGATGATTGAAGCTTGGCATCAGGAAAACATTTAATGATAAGAGATATGAAAGCACATGACTAGGTGGTATGGAGGATATGCAACCTATATCAGTGACATTGCAGAATCTTGCTTTGGATCTGTCTTGCAGAAAGAGATGAATGACAGCACCTTTAAAGGTCTTTTCCAAAAGAGCTTTTTCTTATTCTATAACAAAACACACATGAAGGCTTCACTAGCAGGTATATCCTCTAAACAAATGTGTCACTGGAGTTCATCCACTGAAAAGGGATAATGTGCTTTTGTGTACATGGAGCAAATGGTGATTTGAGGAGCCTCTGATGAATTTAGGCAGTGAGCCAAAATACATACTTTAGAGCCATATTCTTTGCCATGACAAAAAGGGTGGTGAGGACCTGATAACCATTCTTACAGAGATGGTGAAACATGCCTCAAACCATCCATAAAAAAAGCTTATGGCACACAAAAAAATGGACATATCTTACTTACTGTGATTGCTTTCATCTGTATTTGTCTGTACATTTTCCTGGGGGGAATAGTAAATAGACAGTGATAAAATGTCTATTCTCACACTGCAGGATTTGCCAGCCCCCTTAAATACTGTTACTTGTGACATACCATTGACTTAGTTGAAAACCCTGCTACAGGTTAACATAACTGTTTTTCAGTAACTTTATTCTTGTCTCTCCATAGTCTTTTGTCCAACTTCTTTTCACTGTGCATGCTGTATCATTTATGTGAGGATTTACAGGATATCTGAAAAGGGTGATAAGATGGCCAATTAAAAAAAAAAAAAAAAAACCCAAACAAAATCAATAAAAACAGCCCAAACAACCAAGAATGAAGTGAGAAGAAACAGAGAAAATCCCCTGTTCATGGAAATACCCATTTGTCTGGGAGGCAGTGGGGTTCCCATTGCCTTGTATATTCTTTGTTGTCTACTGTTAGCCTGAGCAGAAGATCCTTAACAAAGATCTTCTTAAAGGAAGAAACTTTCTTCCTTGTAACTAAGTTGTTGTGATATAACAGCAATTTAAATATCACTACTTAATCGGCATAGTGCCTTAAGAGAACCAGTGCCTGTATCAGGACCTGATCTATTAAGCACATAGAAAAAATTCCCCAGTTTCATTAGTCTGTACATTCTTTTTACGTTTTCTACTCAATGAAATATGAAGTCAGCATGCACTTTACAAATAAAGCTGGAATTAAAAGAAAAAACAATCTATACCCTCTATGAGGAGAGGAATGAGGAATATCATTTCCCCAAGTCTCTGACTTCCATGCTTGTGAAAAAAAACCTGAAAACAAGCAGTTAGTCCATCTTTCACGAGGACTTGGACAGCAGTAAAACACATTGCAGCCTTTTCTTTTACTTTAAATTTCATGATTTGTGCAGGTCGTAGTGTCAAAAGAGTCAGATGGGAAATGTAAAGCACAGATTATGAGCATTTGCAGAAATAAAAATCAACAGAGAACACAGTCAAGCTTGGGATAGCACCAAAATGTGAATTCTTCATCTTCTGTTTCTTCCCTAGCAATTTGCAGTCCCCTGATCTCCCCGGTGAGTAAAACTGAAACATATTGCTCCCTCCTCTCTTCTCTTCTTCCAACCAAAACAGCAACAGCAGTGCACCATGCAGAGCTATACTGATCAATTTTGTATTTATGAAGATGCTATGCTGGAAAAGCACCAAAAAAATTTATCAATTCTCTTCAGACCTGACTAGTGTACAAAAGGCAGGTGCACTGTGCAACTCCTGCCTGCTGCCAGCAACCTGTATTGTTGGCAGTGTATAAAGGGACATGTCTCTGATCTCATCTCTTCTCTCTCTGTATTTCAAAGAGGTCAATAAGAACAAGGAAGTAAAACGGCCTCAGCCGTGCTCTGCATTTCTGTGGTATGGTTATACATAAAGCACAAGGAATAAAACAGCAATTTCTAAACATATTACAATTGTTGACCCAACAGTTTCAGGGAGGTACCACAACCTTGCAAGTGTTGAGCCATCATATATCAAACAACAATCTAGAAGGTCAAAGGCCCAAAATATTAGCCTGAATGATATGAACAGTAAAAACATGAACAGTAAAAATGTGAACAGTGCATAAAAAAACCCCTATGCTAACAATATGTGCAGATCAAATAGCAGTTTCCACTCCTGCAAGATCAGTCCTACAACTTTCAGATTACTAGAAGAACCATGGGGTACCATTATTTAAAATAGTGCTTTGCAAGTTTGCAAGAACCAGTATTTATTCAAACACTGATAGGAGGGGGAAAAAATGCAGATAGGTCGTCTATGGATATTATTTTACCAGCTCTATTTCTAAGCAACTTTTTGTTATTAAAATGTCTATAGACCATAAAGCTTCTATTATTTGTTCATAAACGGACACTGAGCCGAAGCCATAAATTCTGCAAATAAACTTGATCCAAATATAGCTGAATATACAGTAGAAAAGTGATTTATTCATTATATTTGGCTGCTTAGAAGTAGTGGGACACACAGAAGTGATGTTTCTATTTAGCTAACAACCATTGGGCTCTAGCAGCATTGAGCATTCCCTAGTCACAGCCATTTGTGTCAATCTCATACAAATGTTTTAAGATACAGAGCTATTATGGCATATCAATTATTAATATTATTATGAGGATTTCATCAGTAATTTTAGGTATGAGGATTGTAAGGCTGAGTAATTTAGACACCTCTCCCACAAGGGAAACATCTGAGTTTCCAAGCACCTTATTTTAGCTTGATTAGTGTTTTCTGCAATATTGTAAAATACCCATGATGGTTCTATTTTTATCAGGATTTTTACTTCCAAATCTATTTGGTTTCATATATTCTTATGAGATTCACTTCTCCTAGGAGGATGATAGTTTCTAGCCCAAGGAAAACAATATCAATGCTGGGATAGCAATTTTAGTTTTTATTGCAATATTTGAAGAAAATCATATTACTGATCCTCCCAATCAATCGAACACAACATCCTCTATCCTCCCCTCAAATCTAGCTACCCACACACACTCTATCCCTCACTGCTGTTCACATCTCCCACTCCCACACCTTACAGCAACCCACAGAGAAAAGCTCAGAGTTCCTGCTCTGCTAAGCAAGACCATCTCAATGGCTTCAGAGTCCTTGCCTGGAGAACTGAATTCTCATCATCTTTGCTAGTCACATCTCTGTGCACAAGCCAGCACAGTTTTGTCAGCATAAATGCCCTGAAAACACGTAAGGAGAGGTACAGTTCATCCAGCAGCAGCCTCCTGAAGATACCTCCTATGCAGAGACCCTGAGCAATTCCCTCGTCTCATACTAACCTGCACCACTCAGGTAACCCTTTCAAACTACCCAGAACCACTGGCCAGCCACTGTCTGCTTCTGCATGTCCAGGTAAGAATTAAAAGGAAATGGAGATTCACCAGCAAACCACTTACATTTCAAGAGGAAATGCAGCACTGGAATGCTTTGTACACTAATGCTTAATCCTGTTGTAGCTAATGGAGCCATAAATTCTGAATAAGAGATTTTGACTGGTGGCCACGTAACCAGAAATACTGTTCAGCAAAGGCTAAATGAGAATTTTCATATCCAATAAAACAATAAGTTATATGGTGGTGTACATTTTCATTTGCTTACAAAAAGAATATAAAAATACGCAGCACCAAAAAGACTTTCTGAGACAGGGTAGATGCAAATTAGCAACAGGACATAAACTTTCATCCTTCACAGTACAATACTTGTCCTGGAAGACCTTTGCCTTAACATCATTATTCCATGTGCTGCAAAAAGATCATTTTTTCATATTCCCTTTAGTTTCTCTCAAGTCAGATACCACAGTGAGGGCTGGTCACTGTTGCCTGACTGCAGTAACTTACATGGATTTCTGTCTCTAGAAAAAGTGGCTGGCTTATCCTAAAGGGTTAATGGATCCTGACCCTCATCCTGGAGTCAGGGCTGTGACATGGCCCCAGTGCTCTGCTGTCAGAGCTCCATTAATACCAGCAGGCTATGCTGCTCTAGTTTTCAGACGAGTTCAGGGTGCCAGAGTATTGGTAGTGTTACATTTCTATTTAAAGTCCCATGATACCCGATGCTGTTGGTTTTTTTCCAAAAAGGCAAGCTTCTAGCCTTTCTAATTGTGAGGAAAACTTGAAAGCATATCTCAAGTGCATCTTAAAAGCTAAGAAGCAGGCAGGCTGCATTATGCAATCAATTAAGAAAAGAGGTTGACTGCAGTTTGGGGGCTTATGTACAGAAAATGGAGAAGAAATAAAGGCACTATTCCAAATGCATTTCCACGTTCTTTTAACAGAGATAAACCAAGGAAATGCCAACATATGGAGGTTGTTTAGTGCCTACGTGAAGTTTAAAGGCATTACTGTGGGTGGTCTTTTGCTTACTTTTTCGATCTTGCCAGTGAAGTTATTTTTTGAAACAATATGTTTGTGGGCCAGATCCTCAAGAGGTCTTAATGATATTGTTTCAGGGAAAAGAGATGAACTACATGTAGGTAGATAGATTAGCTGTAGGACAAGGTCCTCTGATCTTGTCGTATTCATAGATATCTCTGGAACAAAGATATCTGGTAGAAGTGAGACACTTCAAAATTACTGAACAAGGCATCAGGAAAAAAGATGGCAGCAGGAGGGCCTAAGATGAGCTGCACATGAACCAGGGGTAGTAGCCTATGGCCAGTTACATGGAGAACAGTTTGCACTCCTGTCTGGCTCCCCCTTCCTCCCTGGGGCTTTTCAGGACATGCCTTTAGGCGAAGAACAGCTGAGTTGCTGAAAGGCTTGTGGTTTGGCCTTGGGAAGGCTGTTCCTCTCTGCACTCTCCTGCCTCTCTGTCTGCAAAGCAAAAGAAAAATCAATGGCTACTTATCTGTGTACTGTCAAGTGCTTTGGAGCTGACAAGAAAAAAACTGTTTCAGAGAACAGGTTATAAAGGCTGCATTCAAAGTGTGTTGACCTTCATTCACGGGTCAGGCTGTCCATAACATTTCAGAAAAGAAGGATGCCACAGCTAGACTTATTTTAAGGCACCTGTTTCTACAGCTAGGTAACCAAATCATCACCTGGAATGAATGCCCCCATGTCTCAGCCTGAATGCAGCACCAGTCATCTAAATGGTGATAAACGCACAGGATTTGAAGCTAAAACTGCAAACAAGAAGCAGTCTGGGGAGGTAACTCAGCCTCCCCTTTGGCATAAAATTGAAAAGTTTAACAAAGTGAACACACTTCCACCTCACCCACCAAATCACAGCAAGAGCAAAGCTGCTGGGATGACAACTAATGGATGTCAGGGAAGCCTTTTCTATTGGTAGAAGTAATATCTTGTGCTAGGGCTGCTGACTAGCAAGGGCTGAAGGATACACCACGAAATGTCTTGGCCTCCTCCTGCCATGTCAGATAGGCTAACTGGAGGTGCCTCTCACTCCTTGAACTTTGCTCCACTTGTTCTGTGCATTATTCTTTTCTGCAGTGCCTCTGACTGTGACACGATCACTAGTAGCAGGCAACACCCATGTAGGTGTGCCCTGATTTGAGCTTTTTTATTTCTATGCAAGGGAGACCAACAGGCTCAGTAATAACAGCAGAAACTTCACTCCTTCTCTTTTGACAGTGCCCCTGTGGAGGGAGAGTGATGTGGGAAATATTGCAGGGGTCATTGAAATATTTAAGCACCAGATTTTAATGCTCATTTCCAAAAACAAGCCCGCCTCCACCTCTCTGCCTAAAAATTCATTCCATCTGTCTGTCTTTCCTAATGATCGCTTGTATTTTTATTTGTTTTTCCTACTAATGTAACTGGTGGTACAGAAAACAAAATATGTAACAAGAGAGTTGGTTTGGGGATTTTTTGCTCATTTTTTTCTACTTCTCCCTTTTACTCTAGCTGTGAACTTGCTCTAAGGCATTTCTTGAAATTGTTGCTTTTAAGTCTGGTTTGTGAAGAAGGATTTCATGACTCCTGGCCCCCAGAGAATTGTTCTTTACCCTACCACTTTTTTCTGCCATCTGGCATGTTTACTTGAGTAAATATGTAGGTTCAGAGGCCAACGTGGACATGTGGAGGGACAGCTTTGTCATAAAAGCTGTAAGGAATGAGTGGGTGTTTCTGAATATAGCAGTGTGCATTTTTCTCAGCTGCTGAACACAAAGAGGTGAGGTTAGTCACACTGCTGAAAGAAAATAAAAAACAAATAGACAAGGGGAATGGTTGATTGTACAACACAGGTCACTCAGTCCCTTTTATTTGGTTGCTTGGGGCTTTTTTTCCTCTTTCTGGACACATTTCTAAAGAGTATGTCCTCATAAAGAGGACATAAAATCTCCCTCTTCCCATTCTTTCAGAGACTTGGTTTATACAAGTTCAGTAGTGGCCTAGAGGCCTCAAACCACTGCAGGTGCAGGTAGGCAGCTACAACAAGCCAATACCTGTGCTCCAGCTGTCAAGCCACTATTTATTTAAATGCCAAATTCCAATTTTGGTACTTAAGGACAGGAATTAGTTTGATACAACTAAGAGGAAGGAAGGAACAAAGTGAGTTGGTCATATGAATGCAGTCATTTAAACGAGGGTGACCTTGCACCACATGACTATTTTTAAGTAGGAGGGATAGGTCTGAGTAAGCCAGAGACACCCTTGCTTTTTCATTGCCAGCTTTGTTCAGAGTAGATCAAGTCTGTTACCATAGAATGTATTGGAAGAGGCCAATTGTCTTTTGGGGATTGGTTGAGCACTGGTCATCAGGTGGTGAACATTTGTGTTGCAGTTCAGTTGTTTCCGTTGAGGCTTATTTCAATCCTTTTCTTTACTATTATTATTTTTGGTGTTGGTGTTGTTAGAATTATTAAATTTTATTTTGTTTCAACTATTAAGCTATTCTTATTTCAAACCAAGAGTTTATCTGATGCTCCTCCCCACTGGGGGTAGATGGACTGTGTGGTACTGAGTTGCTGGCTGGGGTTAAACCAGAACTGAAGTTGAGTTCATGCTCCATCTACACAGGAATCGCACAACAGGTCAACCCAATTATGACGCAAACAACTAGGCATACTAGGAGAAAGTGAAACCTGTCAGCCTAATATACTTACTTGTATTTGGGAATTTGAAGGACAATTCTAAAACACAGCAACTGGTCAAAGGTTCTGCAGCAGGGACTTAGAGAGAAGTTGGTACATCAAATCTCGCCTTACTTTTTCATGTTTTCTCCTGGTATTCCTTCCATAACTTTTTTCAAAGACTCAGCAAATATTCTCATCTTCAGAATGGATATTCAGAAATCAGCCACCATTTCCATGTTGGACTAGCTTTAACCTTGCTTAAGAGTAGTACTGTCAGTATATGAGCATGAGATACAAAAAAACTTTATCAAGAAAGAGGATCCTATAGAAGCTTTGGATCCTTTAACCTCTGTCACTACATCAGCAGAACCAGTATTCAGTACTATATGCAACTACAGACAAGTGCGTAACTCTTGGAACATTTATTCCATTTGCTAGTCTGTGATGAATGGAAAGCAGGTGCTTCCTAATTTTATTTAGAGCTCTAATTGGGTTGCACTGCCCAGGGATTTCAGTGACCAAACTTGCACACGTGGGAAAAAAAGCAGACAGAATCAAGTTTACTGGTCTGAAAGAGTCTCAAGTACAAGATTGTCACAATAGCATTCTGTATTGACAGTTAATGTTTCTGCTATTGGTGCATACTAATCCAAATGGATTTTGCCAGAACAAATGCTCAACATATGCAAATATTATAAGGACTTTCGTGGGATATCCACAGAAATGAAATGCACTTTGCAGAAGCATTCATATCAACAATCTCATTTCAATATTTTAGCATTTGCAGTCAATGGTTGAAACAGTATCACAAAGTCATTTCATCTAAGTAGTGCTTTGAATTTTCTATATCAACAGACTGTTAGAAATATGTGCAGGTTTTTCATAAACATGAACACAAAAAAAAAAATCCACTTAGCTCTATACAATAATTTATTGCAAATTTTTTGCTGAGGTCTATAAAAATGCGCATGTACACATGGAAACATAAACACTGTCTCATACACTTCTACAGAAGCAAACAGAAACTTGCCCAACAATTTACATCAATATTCCAGAAAGCCATTAAAATATATAGCTTAGTTACTTAGTTCTGGGTTTGAAATGCTCCCTTTATTATTGTTAGACAGTAACGATATTTTAATTACAGTAATTTTTATGTCTTCATTTTATGTCTTACTTACTCTTCAGTGTCTATTGTAATTTGTGGAGAAATAGGGCTGTCATAGTGTTTACATGTGGTATGAAATAAAAGATAGTTCAGGAAACCATGATGATGAAGATTATATCACAATGATAGACAAAATGTTGGATCTGAACACAGGCAGCTAGTTCACCCTATTATGCTGATAGTTTGGGTTATGCATGAGTCAAGATCTTCATAACCTGAATTTAGTGACATATAACATCTCCATGATTACAAAATAAATATATAAAAATCTTGGTCTTGGTCCATCATCATGATTAATACATGCCAAAAGTGATCTGTATTACCATCAGGTGGAAATCCAGGTGGCAGGCTAAATGTCCAGGACTAAATTTCTGCTGACAATAGTGTTTTTTTATAGTCTTCGTATGTATGTATGCAATAAGCCTTACCTTGTAATATTAATTTTATACTGGCTGGGATATGAAGTATAAGAGCTGTGAAAGACATAGGTATCACAGGGTGGAGAATTTCCATTAGAGATTTCTTTTTTTTTTCAAACTTCAGTTGAGGTAGTTGGACAATTCTGATCGATGATCCACCTTGAGTTTTGCTAACACTCAGATGATTGAACCAGTTTAATGCTAGTTGTTTTTCTAGCAAAATTAAATAAATGGAAACTAGCTTGTTGGCAAAGTTTAATGAATGGATACAAGCTTGTTGGTAAACATCCATAAAAAAAACCAGAGGACTACATCCATTTAACTTAATCATAAAATATTTCTATTAACAAAAATAATAAGTTTGATTTCAGCCAGGTAATTCAGCTCTATTTATTAAGAACAATAGCTATATTTATTAAAAACAATAACTATATAGACAATGATACGTTAGAGGTTCAGAGGTTTTCTAAAAATAATAAAAACCCAGTCCAAAGAGAAATTGCCACAATGCATACCAAAGAAGTAGTTTACATCCTTCGAAATCAACAGAAGCGTTTAACAAAGAATAATAAATGTTATCAAATTTAGAATTCTGGAGCAAAAATGAAAGGCAGGCTTCCATGGACTAGAAGATCATAAACCACTACAAAGGCATACTTGTAAATGATTATTACTGATCATCGCTTTCCCCACTGCAATTTTATGTTCAGTCCACTAAATGCACCAAAAAATAACAGAATTTTGAGGATAAAATACTGAATTAGATCCTGTATGTCTGGTTTGCTCATATATTTAAATACTAAATACCACAAGGCAGCACCTGCAACCTCAGGTCTTTATAAGTGCATTCACAACTAGCAACACATGTGCATGCAGGTCAGCATAACCATATAAGAGTGGTTTGAGGTAGATTTGGTCCTCTAAGTATAATATATATGCAGAGCATAAAAGTGCACTGCATGCTACTTTTGCATGAATACTGAGAATCACAGCTGTTGAACCAAAACATCACATTGCAAAACTGATAGATGGCTTTTGTCAGTACCTATCATTGTGATGAATGCTAACAACTTGAACCATTAAAGTAACTCATCGCTCTTGTATTTACATAAGCAGCATTCTTCTCAGTAAATACTCTTCTCTAACCACTTTCCCAACACTTACACATCACTTACACATTTCTATAAAGAGATTTTTTCATAGAAGAAAAGAAGGGGAAAGATACAGGAAAAAAATATGACATTCAAAAATAAAACGAGCCTCTTTCACTTAAAAGAATAAAAATAGGGTTTTTTGAAAGAGTTATTACCAGACAACTCAAGGGCTCAACTCATCTGCAAGAGAAGTACTAAAATGACAGGACTGCGCAATGCACTGCATTTTTCTTAGAGAAGATAATCAATTTTCCAGTAATGAAACCAGGGATAGACAAGAAACAAGAGTCTTCAACACCAATTCCTAATAAAAAATGGTGACATGCTTTTCTTTATTTCTTTACATTTCCAGTTATAGCATATGCCCATTCGTTAATTCCTGGGAACCTAGGCAACAGATATGCTACTGGTGGATTACCAAACACACTGGTTTACCCTGTAAATATCAATAAAACATCTCCTGGGTCAAAATTTGTCCTTCCACTTTTCTCATATAACCATCAATCACAAAGTCTGAAAAGTCTGTAATGTGGCATCTAACATGGTTACCTAAACGTCATATTCCAATAGTCCCACCTCTAGGAACAAGAGACATCCTTCACTCTCCCAAGGATGCCATATGACTTGTATACTTGTTTAATCAGAATTGAGAAAACTGTACTTTTTATGTTGCCTTGCTCTGCAAGCAACTCAAGACTAAACAGGAATCCCGGGACTGGAAATAAACAAACATAAGGGACAAAAACTCTTAAATTCAACAGTAGCCATCAAGTCTAATCAAAAGTTCCAGTTCCCTTCCACCCACTAGCACAATTTTTATTTTATCAGGATTCTGTTTTAATTATCTGACTTCAACTCAAAATAGGTTGGAGTGGTCCAGACACTGGAAAAGTAAAATGAAACCTTATTAAGGTTCAAAATAATAGAGAATCAAATATCATTTTGAAAGTGTCATAGTTTAAAACAACTCAGCTGCTTCCTCTCCTCAATACATGTGTTAAGTAAACATATACTGCAACAGAACCTTGACATAGCTTAGATAAGAGAGTCCTTTAGGAAGCTGTCTATCACTATATGTTTTGATCTTCCATTTAAAAATCCTAGCATCATAAAAAAAATTCCATCTCCTTCTGTGCAGGCATTAAGGTTCCAAAAGATACTAAAAAATATGTGCCCTAAAGAATTAATCACATGGCTAGATCCACCCAGATGGACTCTGGTTCTTATCCAGACTCCATAACACAGGTTCAGGCTTAAAAGCATGATTGCCATGATTTTATGCACAGTCACATCAAATTAAGGCTGTCATGTGTCATACACATTTCTAGCTTAAAATGGATAAATATATTCATAGAGTTGTCTTACAAATCTAGCTTGTAAATGCTTTTTGCATTTCACAAAGATCATAACATTGTTTAGATTTGAAAAGACCTTTGAGATGATCAAGCCAAACCATTAACCCCCCCACTTCAAAGACCATCACTAAACCATGTCTCTGAAATCCACATCTACACATCTTTTGAATACCTTCAGAGGATGGTGAACCACTTCCCTAGGCAGTCTGTTCCAATATCTGAGAACCCTTTCGGTGAAGAAATTTTTTCTAATATCCAACCTAAAACTCCTCTGGCACAACTCAAGGCCATTTCCTCTCATTCTGTGGCTTGCTACTCAGAAGAAGTAGCTGGCTACGCTGTCCTTTCAGGCAGTTGTAGAGAGTGATAAGGTCTACCCTGGACCTTCTTTTCTTCAAGATAAATATCCCCATCTCCCTCAGCCACTCCTCATCAGACTGTGCTCCAGACCCTTCACCAGCTCCATTGCCCTTCTCTGGACTTGCTCCAGCACCTCTGTGTCCTTCCTGAACTGAAGCGCCAAGAGCTGGACACAAGATTCCACATGGGACCTCATCAGTGCCCAGTACAGGGGAACAATCACTGCCCTGGTCCTGCGGGCCACACTGTTGCTGGTACAGGCCAGGATGCCATTGGCCTTCTTGGCCACCTCGGCAAACACTGGCTGATGTTCAGGCACTGTCGACCAGCACTCCCAGGTCCTTTACCTCTGGCCTGATTTGCAGCCACTTCCTGTCCAGCCTGCAGCTCCTCATGGGGTTGCTGTGCCTGAAGGGCTGGACCCAGCCCTTGGCCTTGTTTAACCTCAGACAAGTGGCCTTGGCCCATCAATCCAGCCTGTCCAGATCCCTCTGCAGAGCCTTCCTGCCCTCTAGCAGATCCCTGATCCCACTCAGCTTGGTGTCATCTGTGAACTGACTGAGGGTGCACTCGACCCCCTCACCCACATCATCAGTAAAAATATTAAACAGGACTGGACCCAATGCTGATCCCTGGGGAACACCATTAGTGACTGGCCACCAACTGGATTTAACTCCATTCCCCATCACTCTCTGGGTTCAGCCATCCAGCCAGTTCTTAACCCAGCAAGGAATATGCCTATCCAAGACATGGGGAGCCAGTTTCTCCAGGAGAACACCATGGGAAACGGTGTCAAAGGCTTTACTGAAGTCCAGGTAGACAACACCCACAGCCTTTTCCTCATCCAGCAAGTGGGTCACCCTCATCATAGAAGGAGGTCAGGTTGGTCAAGCAGGACCTGTCTTTCCCAAACCCATGCTAGCAGGGCCTGATCCCTTGGTTGTGCCACATGATGTCACCCAGCATGATCTACTCCTTGACCCTTCTCTTCTTGCAGATGGGTGTCCCATTCACCAAGCTCCAGCCGGGACCTCCCTGGTTAGCCAGGGCTTGTGTTAAATGATTGAAAGAGGCACAGTGAGCACTTCTGTCAGCTCAACAGTACCCTTGGGTGGTTCTTATCAGACCCCATAAACTTGTCTGTGTCTAAGTGGTGCAGCAGGTCACTGACTGTTTCCTGCTGTATTACTGGAGCTTCATATTTCTCTCCATTCCTGTCTTCCAATTTATTGTACCCCCCGAACAATTAGCCTTGCTATCAAAGACAGGCAATGAAGGTATTGAGTACCTCAGCATTTCCTCATGCTTTGTTACTATGTTTCCCTCTGCATCAAGTAAAGGATGGGGATTTTCCTTGGCCCTCCTTTTGCTGATGATGTATTCATAGAAACATTTTAAAATTTTCTTTTATGGCAAGATGAAGTTCCAGTCGAACTTTGGACCTTTGGATTTTTCCTTGCATGACCTCAAAACATCCTTGTAGTCCTCTTGAGTTTCCTGCCCCTTAAGATCTAATCCAGTGCTAGAAACTATAGATATTATAAACTATGTTTAAATGGGAATTGTTTTGGGCTTTTTTAGCTTTAATGATACCTAACTGTGTTGCATGTAAAAATAAATAATAAAGCAAGAATCAACCTTAAACTAGTATTGATCCTCTCTGAAGGCAGAGCTGGAAATTTCAATGTTCTTAGGTGATGCAATAGTGAGGCAGTTAAGTAAATTACTGTTTTCATTAGTCTTGAGATTTCATGAACAGCTATTTAAAAAGTAAGATGATACTTAAAATGAGCATCAGAAATATGTTACAAAGGTTGGACCTTCATGTCCTTACGGCTTCAATAATTCTTCAGCTTTCAATAATTCTTTCTTTCCGGTATTAGAATAAGCACACACAATTTCCTCTTCCCCTCCCCCTTATAATTTACTTTATAACCTCAGGTTCTACATCAGAGACCCGTATTTCTGTTTTGATTCCCCTGCAACACAGGTAAACATTTAACTTTTTATTCAATATGTTGTTAAAGTCAGTAAACAGCAAAAATGAATAAAACAGCAACTTACGTATTTTTAACACCTCTGAGTTAAAACCACTTTGCAATAGGGAAGAAGAACAGATGCTCATTTCTAAATGCTAAAGCCACCAACTGGGAATATGCCAGTTGTAACTGCTGCCATCTGTTTTCAACTGTTCTTTTTACCTAGCTCTCTCAGATTCATCTCCAAATTCACAGCCGTACGTTTCCACTAGGAGAGGGGCAGTGGGAATAGTATAAGCAAGATTTTTCCCATGTGCTCTCACCTCCATTAAAAAAGAACTTCCAGTGATTGCTCGTCTGCAGGATCTCTGTGAAATGAAAAATCAGAGGCAGTTTTTTCAAGGATTATTTGGTGACAGCAGTTGTTTAATAACCACTTTTCATCACTACTTTACCACAACTCATTTAACTTGTTTACTTTCCCACTGCTGCTGTTCGCCTTCCTATCCACTCTCTAGTCAAGTAGAAGTTGAGTATATAGCTCTAGGCTTCTGTAGGGATAACTCAGCTGGTGATGGAAACAAAGAACCTTGTGCACAACCAAGTGCTTGTTACAGAACTGAGTTGCATTGTGCAGGTAATGCCTATTTTTGTGCAAACACATTCAGATATGCCTTGCATGCATGTATTCATAGTTTTTGCAGTGCCTGAGACAGAGTGTGCAAGATGGCAGTGCTGGACTGACATAAGTACAACTAACATACATAATTTAAAAAAAAAAACCCTCTCATTTTCACCAGCAAAACCCCTTTGAAATGCCCAAATCCACTTTTGTTAGTTTAGAACTAAAGTCTTATTTAAATTTTTTACCTACTTCCGCACACATACAATAAAACGCAAAAGAAAAATTCTTCCTCCCCTCCACCCTAAACACCATTACTGCATGAGTATTTGAAATGTTTTACATTATTATCTGAGTTCTTCATTGCTGACCTAGAGTATATGACTACCAGAAATTTTATATACGATGGTTTGCAACTAGTCTACAAAAAGATGTGTCTCTGCAGCAGCTCCAGACTGGTTTTTGTTTTTCAGGCAGGGACTCTCTTAGCCAACACAGCTACTGAATCGGGCTTCTGAAGAATAAATCACAGGAGATGCTAATATTTGGGCTAAAAACCCGACATCCGTAGCTGTCCTCTCTTTCAGATCACACTCCATACTTCAGGCCACATTACTGGCGAGTTCTGAGACAAGCTGGCCTGGGATGCTGGCAGCATCCTCACTTCTCAATAAAGAATGCTGTTATAGAACTTTATCAATGTCTACTGGCCTATGCATTTTTTAAAGGTGGAGATCTCACCTTTTAGAGACATGTGAGCAGATTTCAGCAGTATTGCTGGCATGAGCAATACTGAATACTTAGATGCAATTGATCTGATCGTTATCCTCTGTTATCTCTCTTCATCACAGATTTATTGCAGTCTTACTGATCACTTTCATGAGTCAACTTTGAACTATAACAAAAACAGCACTCCATCTGAAGATCTGTCATCCCATTTGTCTCTTTCAGTGAAGAGAGAGGGATAGAGAGGAGTAAAACCATGTAAAATCAATGGGTCAAAGTAAGGCTTTACGCAAAGCAACCTTAAGTGAAGGATGCCATCTCACTTAGTCTTTGCTTTCTCATCATCATTTCTTCCCTCAATGTTAAAGACAAACAATTGAGAAAACTATATTTTTTCCATGCATTATCAGGACTACCAGCTAAGATTAATAAAATTTAACATTATCAGAAGTACTATGTATTTTTCTCTTGAGCTCTGTTGTTATATTTAGTGCTTCTGGCAGCACTTAGCTGCTCATTAATCAGTGCCTTGTATTGGTAGGGGTGTCAAAAGAGAATGCAACATTTTTCACTCTACCTTCCTGATTTTAAGATATCACAGTGAGCAGCAAGAGAGGCAAGAGCAAGCGTCACTTTTATTGAGCTAAATTAGAACTGGTAAAATTCTGTGGTCCATTTGAAACTGAAGAGAAAGCAGCGGAAATCCTGCAAGCAGATATGAAAAGCAAATTCTTGCCATCTTTCTAATACATGCTCTCACGTTCATGTTTTGTAAACAATGTGATATAACATCTTAAAAAATAATTATATGGAAAGCAACACTGAAGTGCACAATTCATCAAGTTACTGAGATACAGAGGTTTTGTGGGGTCTAGGTGTGCCTGAAACAGTTAGTTCCACAGCTTAGCAGAAAGAAGGACATTTTTTGTAATGCTTCTGGCCTTGTATCCCTCTCTGTAAAAAGGCTGTACTTTGCATCTTCTGCTGCCACATTTAATATCAATTAACACTTTTCTGGGGCATAGACAATAGGTGTGTGTGACATCGTAAAATTGTCTGGAGCTTCCAGACAACCTGTATAATACAAACAGCAGTTAATTCCTGCTCCTCTTTCTGACCAAGTGAACCCTTCACCTCACTCATCTTCCAGGTGTCATCCTTGTACTAAAGATGAAATAGTGAAAACCGAAAAACCTTTCTCCATCATCTGGACAAAATCAAAGCCCCACATTCTGTGAGAGTCTCACGAGCAATGTGGGACTGGTCAGTATGAGTCTGTCATTTGCCTGGCATGTTAAAGGAATGGTCTTCTCAGGGTGTCTCTGACAGACATACGGTGTGTCTCTGACAGGAGGAAATGAGGGAGATGGGGAAACATACAGTGACAGAGAGACAAAAGGAAAGCAAAAGCAAGAAAAGTTATTTTTATAATTTCACTAGTAAGTCGGGAGAGAGTCCAAATGCTGTTTTTCGCCATTGCTTTTGACCCCAGTGTGACTCTTTCGAAACCTTGTATTAAAGTGTTTAAAGGTTAAGCACCACAGACAAATTTGCCTCATGACAATTGAAATGTCAAGGAAAAAAATCTACTAAATGAGGAGAGATGTCCCTTTGTAGCCGAAGTCCTACCTTGCACTATCAAACATATCTTACAGACTTTAAATATATTATTTTTCTTTCAATTCTGTCATAAAAAAGTCAGACCAAGAGAAGTAATGAAAGGGGCAGACTTTACCATGCAAAAAGCTACTAATAATTGCTAATCAATAGTTATCTTGAAAAGTCAATGATTATCAAAAGCCAGGTATCAGACAGCATATTCACTAACTACAAAAATTTTATATGAAAAATATGCAGGCTTCTCTATTCGTCTGAATGAATTATTTCTAAGTGGTATGCTCTTTAAGATGCAACTTCTCATTTTTTTAATCAAAAAGGAATACTGAAAGAGTTTTTGTATTACAGTACAGTGAGAAAACAAATCTAGAGGACTTATCACTTGGAAAATCCATTTCTGAAATGGAACTGCTCTGTAATTAGTTTTGAAAGTGACAAAAAAAAAAGCAAAATGTTGGGCAGAACTTAAGAGTTGAAAGATGAACCACAATCAGGAAAGAGCCCCTGTCATGGGCTACAAAAGGACTTAAGGCTAGGCAGCCAATGAAGCTACAACAGTGATTTAGGGAGGGCTTCCTAAACATTCCTATTGTCATCGTGAGGCATAGACACCAATCTATGTACAGACTCAGAAAATTTCTGCCACCTCCCCAGCCAAGAGGCAGAAGCTCTTCCTGCTTTTTCGCCATGAGAAAAAGTGTCAGGACAAGCGCCATGCTTCCTGCAGAGAACAGCTGGCAGGTGGAGCAACAGCACAGCAGCAGCAATACCACCAACTCCTGCTGCTGCCACTGACACCATGGCATAGCACACTTTTCCTCTGATGGCAACAGGACCTGAGCAAACTAAGCCACAGAAACATTTGAGGAAAAGTAGCTGAGAACAGGAATCCCTCTTAAATTTATTTTTTCTTTCTCTCACGTTTTTGTAGATGGTGGTCCTGAATAGGGTCTTTTCAAATTTGTGGATGGTTAGAGATTGAGACCAGTAAACAGTAGAGAAAGGGGCAGTGTGATTAAAATAAAGAGCAGAGACCAAGAATTTCTCAAATGGACCTAGCAGTGCAAACTCTTTCAAGTAAATCTGAATCTAGGCTCTGAGGTTTGATGAATTCAGCTGGATTGTGAATGGTGTCTGAAGAATGATCTACAAAGCTTTCAATGCATGTTCTTACTAGGTAGGAACTATTTCCTCCCCACAAGTAGCTATTAAAGTTTTTTTCTTCTTCTGTTTTTGGTTTAGAATATCCCTAAAATATTTTTTTAACCTCAGCATCTGTTTATTTGATACATAAAAATAGTCCTTTTTGTCTCTTCTCTGTGTCTGAGCACATATACTAGTTTTCACAGGCCGATCTTCAGTTCCATAGGAGAGTAAAACATTTCAGAAAAAGAAAAAAAATTAAAATTTCTTAAAGAGTGTGAGATCGAGACACTGTTTCTACAGACTTACCTTGACAACTGTTGTTTAACTTCCATTTTTAATTCTCCTTCTCAGAAAAATATTTTCTTATTGTCTTCAAAAGCCCTTAAGTGCCAAATGGTAGCAAGCCACCAGCCTTGCAGTGATCTAGAGTTGAATAATGTCCCTAATGCTTCAGAATTTATTACAGCTATAGAATTTATGGCTGAGGTTTTCAAAAGCTAATAGTTAAATGTAGGGTCTTTCATGCATATTTTATTATTTTAAGAAATGATTAATTATGGATTACTGTTAAGCAGCCAGAATTTCTGCTTTAATCAAGATTCTAAGTACTGAATATTACAAACCTACTCCAAGAATTAAAATAAATGTGGTAATTTCAAACTCCCAGTGTTTCTTTTTCCTTCTGTAAAAGGGAAACAAATCCTGCTAAAACTGCCCTGAATTGCACCAGGAATCCTCTACCCTAACATTTCATGCTTGTGTATTTCATGGATTATTTAACCGTATCCAGCACAAAAGTGAATCATTCTCTCCTTAATTGCCAATATGTCACTGTTAAGCACACATATGCAGCTGACAGACTGGCCCACCATTTGCTGCAAGGGGAGAGTGTTGAGAAGGCAGCTGTCACAGCGATATCAGTGCTCTGGTCAGGCAGAGCAAGCAGACCAGGCATGCACAAATTCCATTATCTTAGCCTTATTCCTAATCCTGTCACCCTACAGAGAAGGGCTGTTACAGGCTCAGCAAGCAAGGGCCCCAGCTGCAGTGTCCTGTTACCTACCATCAGCTGCTGGCCATAGCTGCCTCCCTTCTAGTCCACCGCTTTCAGCTGCAGATGTTAACTCAAATGTTTCTCAAATCTTTGGCGTGTATTCCCCAGGCTCCCACTGACTTGGTTTTATCATGCTTTTAAAGATTCCTATACAGAACATGTTTGACCGTACTTAACTTCTACAGTTAGCTAAAACTCAGGGAAGTTCATAGGGTCTATGCCATTAGCATTGTACACAAGGGTGGGAAGAGGAGCATTTGGTAGTATTTACTGAATATTTTTTATGAGGGAGCCTAGCAGTTTGAGGGATTGCAGGACAATTGGATCTGAGAGAGTACTGTGCTTACTTGGTTTATTTAAAATCCCTTTAGCTCTGGAGTCAATGTATCTAAAGTCCTGTTGCAGTTTTCTAGCAGTTACAGACAAAGGAGCTGTGTAGGCTCATTTAATCTCTTTACTTCTTCAGAGATTTGCATACTTTTATCAACTATATTACTTTACGGTCTGTGACTGGATTTAACTTCCTGCACATGAAATTAGTGTCAGCTGTCATCCTTTGTACACATTTGTTAAATTCAATCTTGTCTATAGGGGGTTATGAGGCGGAGACATAATAAGCGTATGAAAGTTTACCACGGAAAGACTGAAGAACTTGAGATCTGAAGTGATTGTTTAGATAAAGGCAAGTAAGTTCATATTTTTACTGCAGTCCTTTTAAAGGATGATATAATCAATGTAAGCCTCCATAATCTACTCCTCTGAGTGTTAAGAATGGTAAGCAATATAAGACTTTTCTCATGCTGAACTCATGTCTTTTCTTCCCTCCCTGCCCAGCACTCCCACACTTCAATACAGTATCAGTGAGTTTGTGGGTAACGCTGGATTAGCATCTCTGGAAAATTATCCCCTTTGGCTATGAAATAGGTGTAGCAAGGACAGGCAGAAGAACTGCAGAACAGATTCTACCATGTAGACAACTGTTTCTAGAGCTCTTTTTTTTTTTGCCAAGACCAGGCCCATGTACCATAGGCTTCCCTGGCGGGATTGAGAATCCCAGCAAGGATTTCCACTCTGCTACTGGACTCTTAAATGTCTTCGCCTGCTAACAAGTGACCAAAGAACACAAACATTTATTTTTGTTTTACTCTTATTACGTCTTCAATAATATTAATATTGCTGTGTTTTTAAGATAGTGAACGTGCCAGATAAAACATTATTTCTGACTAACATTCCTGACATTCTTCTAATGCACGTACATATGTCTACAAGCACTGTTTGTCACCCTTTTCTGCCATCTTCCTAGACTAACTTTATCCCATCCTGTGCTTCTCACTGAGCACCTACAAAAATCGTAAGCCCAGTCACATCTGGTAGGCCTTTGTGAGAGAATGGTGGTATTCAAACAGAAGTGAAGAACTCCGTTATCTCCTGTGAGGAATTAGAGAAACCGGACATTTTCTTACTCTTGCATAGTTACAAGGAATAACTGAAATGTGGTGGGACAGCTCACATGACTGAAAGATCAGACTGGGTGGCTCCAGGCTGTTTTGTAAAAACAGGCAGTGAAGAAGAGGAGGAGTCGTCTGACTCTATGTTATTAAGTAGAACCCTGAATGCATAGAATTTAACAATGTCGATTATGGAAGCCCTATCAAGTGCCCCTGGGTCAAGATGAGAGCAGTAGTCTTCAAGAGAGATTTCACAGTAAACATCTGCTACTGACCTTAAAACCAGGATGATAAGGCCAACAAAGCAATATTTAGCTCATTTAAGTAAGCTTTGGGTCAACACAATCTGATTCTTATGGGCAACTTCAACTACCCAGACATTTATTGGCAGAACAATGCAGCAGCTCACATGCCATCAAGTTCCTGGAATGTACAGAGGCCTACTTCCTCATAAAAAATGTTGGGTTTGCAAACCAGGAATGAGGCACTGTTGGACTGGTTACACAAATACCAAGAAAACCTGCTTTGTAATACCTCGGTTAGTGATAGCTTTGGCTGCAGTGATCACGATATTGTGGAGCTTGGGATCCCACTGAACACTGAAGATTTTAGAAGAGCAAACTTGAGCTACCTCAGAGCTCATTTGGGGGAATTTTGTGAGAAGATACTATGGGGGATAAAGGAGCTAGTGAGTTTTTCAAGGAAGTTCTCTTGGAAAGATGGTAACCGTTCATGCCCTCTAAAGTTAAGGGAAGTAGGTGGAGCCAGAGACCCAGTTGGCTTAGCTGCAAGCTTCTAAGTCTGCTCAAAACCAAGAGAGGCATACAAGAGATGGAAAAGTAGACAAATATCTGTTGAGAACTAGACAAGTATTACCAGGGTGTCCAGAGATGCGGTTACAAAAGCAAAAGCTCCATTCAAATTGAAATTGGCCAAATATGTCAAAACTACAAGAAAGGATTCTTCAGTAATACAAGCAATAAGCTGAAATAGAAGGTAACAATGGCTTGGTGTTTTGCAGAAGAGGTGAATTACCCAGTCACAAACAATGCTGAAAAGACAGAGGTTCCCAACACTTTCTTCATGTCTGTCTTTACCACCACTGTCGGGCCCCAAACCTTGGGAGCAAATATCCGATTTGATGCAAACACATGGCCAGTGAAGAAAGAGTGGTGTATGAACTATTACAGGAGCTGAAAATATGCACCCAGGGGTGTTAAAAGAGCTGGCTGATGTTGTGGTGAGGATGCTCTCCATAATCTTTAAGAAGCCATAGAGACCAGGGGACATCCCAGAAGACTGAAAGAAGGCTAATGTCACCTCTATCTACGAGAAGTTTTAAGGTTCCAGTTCTTAAGATCCAGGTAATTATAGGCACATCAGTCTTACTTCAAGCCCTACCTACCTGGAGGCTACCACAAGTCTCATGAAGCACATGATTAGGAAAATCCAAGACAGATTCACCAAGGGTAAATCATTCTTGTTAAAGCATCATGATTGTCTTCTAAGACAAAATAATGTGTTCAGTTCATGTGGGGAGAGCAGTGGACACTGCCTACTGGATTTTTCCAAGGCTTTCCACACAGCTTCCTCCCAGAGAAACCGATGCGTGATGATCTGGACAAGTGGTTTGCAGGGGCCCTGGCTCATGGGCTGCCCCCAGAAGGGCTGGTAACAGCTCCTTTCCAAGCCGGCCACCTCTCACAAGTGGGGTCCCCCAGGGATCGGTGTTGGGCCCAAAGCTTTTAATGACCTTCATAAGTGATCTGGACAGTGGGGTCAAGTGTACCGTGATGATGCCTGTGGTGGTACCAAACTGAGGGGGAAATGGCTACTTGGGAAGGGAAAGCCACCCTGCAGGAAGGCCTGGATAGGCTGGAAGAGTGGGCTGGCAAGAACCTTGTGAAGCCAGCAAAGACAAGTGTAAGGTCTTGCACCAGGGAAATCATAATCCAGGAGGGCAGCGCAGGCCACGATCTACCCAGAAGGGGAACAGCTCTGTGGAAAGGGACCCAGGCATCCTGGTGGACATCAAACTCACACTGAGTGTCCAGAGTGTGCTGTGGAAAAGAGACCCAATGCTGGACTGCATCAAAAAGGGCATCAGCTGCAGAGACAAAGGAGACCCTATCCCACTCTACTGAGTGCTTGTCAGGCCACTCCTGGGATACTGTGCTCAGCTTTAGTCCCTATACAAGGAGGCTGGAGAGGGTCCAGAGGAGGGCCACAAGTACGATCCAAGGGTTGGGAAGCCTGGTGAGTGAGGAAAAGCTGAGAGACATGATTTGTTCAGCCTTGAGAAAAGGAAGACTTAAGGGAGATCTTATTACCATGTGTAATGTGTCTGGCTGAGCTGGAGTTCATTTTCCCCACAGGCGCCCTCACCTTGCTGCACTTTGCACTGATAGCTGGAAAGGTGTTGATGGCACACCGGTGTTTGGCTATTGCTCAGCAGCACCGGCACAGCATCAGCGCTGTCTCTCCAACGTTCCTCCCTCCATCCAGGGGGCTGGGGGTGGGCAAGATCCAGGGAGGGGACACAACCAGGCCAGCTGACCCACACTGACCAAAGCAATATTCCATGGCATATGATGTCAGCTCAGACATAAAAGCTGTGGGAGGGAAGGAGAAGGAACAGGGGCATTGGTCATTTTACAGTGTTTGCCTTCCAGAGCAGCCACTCCACACGCTGAAGCCCTGCTTCCCGGGAAGTGGCTGAGCACTGCTTACCAATGGGAAGTAGAGATTAATTGATTTTTTTCCCTTTTCTTATGTACATGCAAATTCTGCTTTTTTGTTTTGCTTTTTTTCTTGCTTTTAACTGCCTTATCTCAACCTACTGGTTGTTTTCCACCTTATTTTCTCTCCCCTGTCCCACTGGAAAGGGGAGTGATAGAGTGGTTTGGTGGGCATGTGGCCCTCAGCCAAAGTTAAACCACTGCGCCACATTCCAGTATTTACAGGTTGTTCACAAAGAAGATGGAAACTCCCTTTTTGTAAGGAGTCACATGGAAAAGACAAGGGATAATACGTAAAAGCTGCTCCTGCAGAGGTTCCAATTGGACACAAGAGGAAAATTTTTCGCAAGAGTAATTAACCATGGTAATAATCTCTTCTCTAGGGAAGTGGTGGATTCCCCAACACCAGACACTTCTAAGATCCAGCTGGAGAAGGTGCTGGGCCACCTTGTCTAGAGTGTGCTTTTGCCAGGAAAGGCTGGTCCAGATGATCCTTGAGGTTCCTTCCAAACTGGTATTCTATGGTTAAGCACATTTCCTAACCTTTGGGAGCCTTCTTAAAAAATGTAGTAGTCTAGAGAAATGTTTTCACTAGTAAGGTTTATTAAGTTCTGAGATCCATGAAATAGAATTCAGTGTTTATTGTAAAACTAAAATCAGTCATTCGTATTCTCCAGTAAATCTGATTTGTTTTGATTTTAAGATGCAGATTTATAAAGGATGTGTTGTGGTTGAGAGAGATGCCTGAAAAGTCAGTTTACAAAGTTTGCAGATGGCAAGAAAAGCTTTACACAACGTACTAAAGCCTGGCAACCAGTTACAACAATGGCAAAATGCTGAGTATGGAGCGGGAGTAATTTTATCTACACATCTATATTGTAAAGTATGAAATGAATTTTCATTATTTAGGAAGATGTAGAGGGTGGAACTGAGTATGCAATGCACAATTCTTCAAGTATACCACAAAAGTATGGAAATGTTTACCAGTTACAGTGCTTCATCACCTGTCCTGAGTAAAGTACAGTAGAGGGATTGGTTGATGTTTGGCCATTTATCAGTTAATGGACAAAGGAAGAGATCTCAGGGTTTTTCCCAAAACAAATTCTTTCCCTCTTCTACTGATGGTTGTGCTGGCTGGCCTGTTCAGGATTGGCAGAACAAGGGAGCGGTGGGACACCCCCTTCTCTGACTTCTCTGGTGTAACCCTTGTTTCAGCCTGCAGAGACTACGATGGTATCGTTACCCATCCCTCTCTCAAGGTAGGCCCCACTTCAGTGTATGAAGGACACACCCATTGACATGGCTAACTCAGCTCATCCTAGTTGCAGAAACCACAGCAGAATATTTTTGTTAGTATGTTTCTAGCTTAGGATATGGACAACATTATGTATCTTAGTTATAGTCTTCCCACATTAATACAGAAAATATTTAATTACTTTTTGAATATTTTTTTTCATAACAATGTGATGGAACTTCTGTCATACCACAAAGGTATTTGCAATTACCTTTTTTTTTTTTTGGTCACATGTAAGAGAATGTATCTTGGATACTAGCAAACATGGTCTACCTTTGCAGCTCTGAGGTGAGCTGAAAAAGGACACATTTTTTCCTTTTTACTCTGAAGTGTAAATTTTTTTCTTAGAACATTTGTTCCAGTGTTTTTGTCTAAAATGTTGAAAGTGGAGACTTTCCCACTCAAAACTAAATGTAGAAGGTAAAGAGGTTTGGATACAGAGGTTATAATATATCATCTCATACCTCCAAGCACCAGAATCCCTTTTCAGTCCTGCATTACCTCTACATTTTGATGTCCAGCAGTGCAAGTGCTACAAAATATTGAAAAATACTTTTTAATTCAAGATGGAAAAGAAGATTCCTAGTTATCTCCTTAGCTGCCGCTATATTGATGAATAGGTTAGGGCTACTAATCTAATAAAGGATCCCAGCAATGAGACTGTGATGACATCCAAGTAGGATGGTTTCTCAAGAAGAATCATCATTTCTGGGCCTTGTTAAGAAGACTGAGTGAAGAAGGGGAGGGGGACAAAAAAAATAAATAGCTCATTTCTGGAACATGAATAGTTTCATAAGTTACTTGTTGTCCTCCCAGCGGTGTTACCAATGGTCCTGTTCTGAAACAGCTCAAACGTTGCTTGTAGGTGTGAGGAGAGATATTCTATTGTTTGATCTTCTTTTAAACTTCACAGTCCTATCCTCAGAGACAGCAGTGCCAAAATATCTTCTTTCTTTGTATTTTTTTTTGTTTTTAAGCTATTGCATTTTAAGCTTTTCAAGATGAGGATTTTGTAATAAAGAGAGCAGCAGTGTCTTCTCTAGAGAGAATGGAAGCTGGATCTCTCTAACCTGCATTGTGAATCATTTTAGTTTAAACTGGCTTGTGGGCTTAAATAAATAGCTGTATTGATTCGCTGCCTTTCAAAACAAGCTGCATTGTTTCACAATAAGGCATGCCCCAGTCTCGTTCTCTTATCTCCTGTCAAAGCTTGAAAGTACATTGCTGCAGAACAAAATGTTCAGAATACTGCAGAAGAAAAAAATTGTTATTGATAGTATCTTGGGCTTGTTTTGTGCCATCGAATTAAAGAGAACCACGCTTGAAATCACCACCTTTGTACAACTTTAGGTAACATGAAAGAAAATTGTGCTTCAGGTACGTCAGGGTAAGTATTAACCTTTGGACAGTAAGACAAGGTCAAACCAATTTGGAAGAAATAGTTAACAATAATAAGAAATATCTAAAGGTCAGCTACTTCACCTTTTCATTATTGTGTAAGGTACTAATAACAACAGCAGTACATATGTGCAGTTGAAAGGGTTTTATTTGTGCCACAATAGAAGAGGTTTCTGTTTTTTTGGCTTACAGCTCCCTGCAGCATTATGGGCAAAAAAATTCCACACACATGAGATATATTGGGCAACTATTCGGAAAGCCTTTCTCCACATATTTTCTATGAAAGCATTTTTAAAGTATAAATTAAGTCACAAAAGACTTTTTGGCTTTATGAAACATGCAGTGTTAGGAAAAAAAAAAAGAAAAGGAAAAAGAAAGCACAAAGCCAAACCACCACCAAAACTGGGTTCCTCATGGTCCTTCAATGTTTCATATACTTTCCATGTTCATCTTTTCAAAGCTCTCAAATTTTCAAAAATTTTCACTTTAATACTATTTCCTTTAAATAAAATCTGTGCATTTTGCACCTTAAGAATTCTAGAAATATCAAGAAATATGGAAAGTTTGCAATACAGTTGATTTCAGTTCCATTGTAATTAGTTGGAAGAAATTACTAAGTGAATCATATGACAGTACGGTCCAGGCACAATTATTAGAGGTAAAAGATCAGGCATGTTTCTAAGGTTTTAAACTACTAGGACTTTGTCACTATTGGTATTAAATCAACTCCAGGATATTCACAACAGCATAAGTTTTCTGGACAGTAAAGCATTCACTTCTTTAGAAGAATGGTATTCACAGGTCCACACTTTGTGTACCTGTTTTTTCTTACTGTTTCTCACCTAATCACCAGCACAACTTCATAGTAGAGGTGAGATACTATACGGCAGGTTATGGACTAAATACACAAGAGTGCTAGAAGCAATAGGAATATGTCATTGGCTGGACTGCTGAGCTTTGGCCTTTATTTAGGAATTAATATCTTTCCACTCATTGTTCAACAGCTACTCAGATCAGTCACAAGCTGCTGCTAAAGGCATGATACTCATTTCAACTTTTTGGTTAGCTAGCAATACACTTCTTTCTGCAGCTGTAACCTCAGGTAACCATGAGCTAGGAAGAAGAAACCTGTATGTAAGTAGAATGTAGAAGAGACAAAAAAAAATCCAAACAAACAAACAGGCAACAACAACAAAAACAACCAGGCAACCCCCCAAAAATACATTACTTATAAATTCTATTACACATTTACTTGCTTATGCAGGCTATAGAGGAGAAGGTAAATTGAATGACATGTTTTCTCATGAATTGTTGTTCTTTGTCTATCTTTAAACGAAACAAGTCGCAATGCTTATGTTGTTTGCCCTAGATCTCTTTCAGGTAAGCAGACCTGAGAGATGAAGGCACAGTGAGTAGATGAAGGCACAGTGAGAAACTGGGACATTTAGTATCTGGAAAGCTCCTGTGAACCTTGCCCTCAAGCTTCATATCATTGACAAGGCTTTTTTTCAGCAGCCGGTTTGTCATTTTGTTAGTTAGAGAGTTTAAAGGATATGCCGTAATAAATGCATTGTACTGCAGAAGGTAAAAAAGCTGTTTCTTCCCTTTCCCACAAGACTTCAAGTATTCCTGTCCTGTCTGGTGTAACTCACCTCTGCCATTATGAAACAGCTTCCAAATTTGCATCATTTTTTGAATTGTGGTTGTAATAAAATTAAAATAATCCCTCATGCTCAGTGCAATCCCAGGGATCTCTGAGAATGGCAGACCACGCTGCAAGAGGTGATCAGCATGAGTCCTCTTCTGATTGTTTCCTGACTCTGATAGTAACAGCCTCATGAGGCAAGTACAGCCACCTCTCTGCAGCAACTGGAGTCAGACTAAAAATTGGGAGGGGGGAAAATAAAAACATGTTGCTGTCAGCAGCCAGACTTTACTTGGACAAAAATAGGTTATTTTTGCTTTTATTTCTGGACAACATCTTTATATCCACTTTTCACTTTATTTCTGGACAAAATCTTTATGTCCACATTTCACTGTAGCAAGTAATCAAGTGCAAAAACAAATACATAAATCAGTGGCTTTCTACGAGCTGGGGAGAAGAAGGAAGATACTGCCTCTGCACAGACATGATTTTGTACCAGCGTCCTGAGCCCTCCATCGGCTCAACACCGACTCAGAAGATGAAGTAGATGGGTGCATTGAAGCACAGAGTGGCTAGAAGGGTATAAACACCGTAAGAAGGAATAGTTAGGCTCAGATCTGAGTCTCTGTACTAGAAGTCAGGCTCAGCAATCAGTCAGCAAGGGCTAGGGACATGAACTTCGTGCCAGCCTTTAGTTAATGCGTTAGAACCCAAAGCATTTGTTACTGATTTGAATAGGGATAGGAACAGGCCTACAGATACAGCTATGAAATCACCTTATGTCTTCCTGGAACGAAAAAAACCTTAAATCTAACACTCCAAGAAGATAAAGAAAAGTCACCATCCTTTATTTGGCAATGGAAGAATGACTCATTTCTAACCCAATTAAAATAATAAATAATGTTACAGTTGGATAAGCAAGAGGCCAGTGGCTGGTAAGCTACTTAACACCAGTTTTTATACACTCCACCGAGCTAGCAATGGACAATTCAGAGACTTTAACTCTGCATAATGGCTGTTCTCAGAAGGTACCACAGAAAAAAATGAAATTCTAGTGCACTATAGCAGAGGAAATAAGTAATAACTCAATGTCGAACAGGAAACTATTTATAAAATGACTAAATGAAAATGGATAGCTTAGACATAAAGAGAGAGCCAGTTTAATGCGTTGGTGGCTGTATTGTGTTTTTCCAGACTGAAGATCCTTTCTTGTCTAAATGAGCAGAGGATTCCAGTTTTACAAAATTAAGGTGTCCAAGATAAAAATGAAATTAAAAGTATTGAATTAGAAGTGATACTCACTGTCAGAGAATGAAAGACTATACCTAATCAGAGTCATTTATACCTACAAGACAAAATGCAGAGGGTTTGTCTCTGTTCTATTACCAGTGAAACTGAGGCATAAAGAAATCAAGGGATTTGTCCTGGGAAATATTACTCCAAAAGACTTGAACTCAAATCTGCCATAGGAGGGACAGTTCTGGAAATAACGTGAAAAAAAATTTAATAGAAGTTAGCTGAAAAACTAAAGGTGTAGCTACTTTGTTTGGATCTTAAGTATACAGTTGTTAGTTGGATAGTCTAGAGAAAACTATAAAGCAGCAGAAATTGTAGAACACTGATACATGTACATCTTTTTTTACTGCAATTGTTCTCAGCTGTGGGACCAGTAGTGACTGATATTCCCGATTCTTTTTGGAAAAAAGAAGTGGCTAAGACTTTGTCAAAGACTCCTTCCTCTTCCTAATACTAGACATGTTTGTAGCAGCTGTAACCATCTTTTTGCATCAGAGAGGAGGTCTGCCGATAAATACACCAAAAGGGATGTTTCTAGATATACAACGTGAAAATACTGGCCATGAGAAATTAAATCTTTTCTCAAAGTTGAGCAAGAAAGGAGGCACATTATTTTTCAACACTGTCATGGTGATAGCCATCTTCTGTACAGGTTCTCATATAAGTTTAAGAAATATTGAATATTTTTCTGGGTCTGTTTGCTGGCTCCAGCCAGCCAGTTATCCTTCCTCTGATTGAGCATAGTCATGAAAGCTTCAAGTTATTTATCTTCCTTTTCTACTTTAGAATCCTCATCCATCTATGTTAATTCCAACTATATTGAATGTAGACTTATTAGCATAGTAGATTCCTAGTTTTCGCTTACAAAAATTCTAAATGCTTGCACAAATGATGACTCTGGTGTTGTCTAAAAAACTCAGCAATTATGCAGAAGCTGATGGCATCATATCATGGTTTTAGCTCCGCCAGCAGCCAAGCCCCAGCAGCTGCTTGCTCCCTCCCCCACCAGCAGGACTGGGGAGAGAATCAGAAGGGTAAAAGGGAGAAAAGTCATGAGATAAAGTCACTTTAATAGGCACACCAAAAGCCACGCACTCAAACAAAGCAAAACAAGGAATGGATTCACCGCTTCCCATGAGCAGGCAGGTGTTCAGCCATCTCCAGGAGAGCAGGGCCCCATCAGCTATAACAGTGACTTGGGCAGACAAACATCATCACTCCAAACGTCCTCCCCTTCCTCCTTCTGCCCCCCCCTTTGTTTACTGAGCAGGATGTCACACGGTCTGGAAATCCCTTTGGTCAGTTGGGGTCGCTGTCCCAGCTGTGTCTCCTCCCAAACTCCCAGGCACCCCCAACTTCCTCACCAGTGTGGAAGTACAAGAAGCAGAAGAGGCTTTGGCTCTGTGTGAGCCCTGCTCAGCAATAACAAACACATCTCAGTGTTATAAACCCTGTGTTCAGCATAAGTACAAAATATGGCCCCATGCCAGCCACTATGAAGACAGCTCGCTCCAAACAAAACCAGTACACATCATTATATCAATTTTCTGACTGTAAAATCATTACTCTCCTAAGAGAATGAAGGGGCAAACCAGATCAGACTTTACGTTTTACATCTAGATGGAAGCACAATTAGCCTAAATTTACCTCTGTACAGAGGTGCCTTCAGACGTCTTCCATGGTCCTGTGCAGAGTCCAGATAAAGCAGCCTTAGAATTTTCTCCCTTTAACGATTGGCTTGATTAGACTGAAGTAAAAATAAAGGATGAAGGAGGGGGGAGGAGGGTGTTGTATTGATTTCAGCAAGAGTGGAGCCTTTATTATAGTGAGAAATGGTGAAACTTCCTTGAACTAGTGGTCTCACCAGCTGGAGTCTAATACCGGCAACACGATAGAATTTCTCTAGTCTTCCCTTGCACTTGGAGTTTCTCTTTGAATAGTCTATCAGAATGAGCCTTTCTCATGCTTTAATCATTTTCACAGCATTCATATTAACTTTTCTTCTTCATGCTTATCTTTAGTTCACACCATTCTAGCCAGATATCAGCTCATATTTTATGTGGAGTAGTGCTCCCAGAAAAGTGGCACAGCATGTAGAAGAACAGAGAGCAGCACAATGCAGACCCACAGAGAATGATGAGTCAAGTGACAGAAAAGCCTCTGCAATCCACAAGATGCTTTATCATCTCCAACACAGTCAGCCCACACTATGGCTTTCTAGTCCATGTCTAATGGTCAACAACTGATTCGTGTCTTCTAGCTGAAGCTCTGGCCAACAGTCTGTGTATTGCTAGGAAGAAAAGAAGTATCATTTCAATAGATCTGAAAGAAAATAAAATAACCTTCCACAGTACAGACTGCCTTTACTTAATTTCCATGTAACAATGAACTGAAAGACTGTTTTTATAACTTAGGTGACAGGATCATAAGAAAAAGTTTTAATTTTATTGCACATATTTAGTAATTAAGTCTGAGGGAAGGCTGTATGATAAGAAAAATAACAGGAGCTTTAAAAACAGCTTAATGTAACAACATCAAAGTTATAATGTTATCAAAAACATTCTGAAATGTGAAAAGCACATCCAAAAAAACCCCCATTAGGATTAGATCTGAATCCTGACCTGTACTTTTTGTTATTTATTAGACCAGGAATTATGAATCACTGTAAAAGAAGTACAATCACTTTTCGATCCCCTATTGGCAAAGTATGGCCTTTCCTGCTGTAGTTGTAGATACAGAGCCTAGAATTAGAAAATAAGAAAGCAAGAAATGTTTCGACATTTAAATGTTATTTCCTATATTTTGGATTGACAATATGGACAGCCAGGCAGGTGTATTTTGAAGCTGTAGCTATTAGATTACAAAGCCTTGAAATAAATTCTATGTCAAGAATAAATGAACCCTATGCTGCTGTTTCTCAAGAAAAACACTTCTGAAAATTTTGAGGTTTTGAAAAGGGCAACATCATTTCCTCCTCTCTGGGTTTTGGTTGGCTCATTGCTTGGGTGGTTGGGATTTATAATGGTTTATCTTTTCTGTGAGAAAGCCAGTCACCACTAGCTTTCTTTAAACGATCCCCACCCCCTTTTCTGCACATTCTTGTTCCCTCTGTTAGTGTACAATGCCAGGTTTACGTGTTTATATCACCAATTATCACTCTGGCAGTTGGATGAGGCATGTCCCAAACTCTGCCTCGCTGCTTGGCACTTCAAAATTGCTGCTGGAAGTCTCAGCATCAAAACATAGGATCAGTTTGAGGTTTGAAAGGAAGGGGGCCTCTCCAGGACCACAGGCCAAAATATTCGTCAAAGCTCAACTGTGAACAGTCCAAGGTCTGATCTATTGAAGCCCAGGGCTGTGGTCATTTTTTTTGTCCTGTACCACCCTCTCAAGGACGTTGTGTCCCATGGTGGTTGCTGGCTGTCCAGTTGTCCCAGCTGCTAAATCTCCAAGCAGGTCTTCATAATTTTTAAGTGTGAGGTACAGCAGAACATCTTCATTTGTTGATTCCCTGATCACTTGTGTCAGGGAATTGCTTCAAACGTACTCCAGAAAACTCCTGTTCTTGTGCTGTCACTCCTTGAAACACTGGAGTGCTTCAGGTCCTTCATGACAAACAGAAACTGCAAACATGAGGCTCTTCCATGATGAGTCTGAAGAAAGTCTCATTCATTTCCTTGATTAGATGGTCTGCAGCAGACACCCATGACAACATAACTCGTGTTGATCTGCACTAATCTTCATGCACAGGCTCTGAGCTGGTTCATCATCCAGCCTAAGTTGGAGCTCCATACATTCCTGCTGCTCTCTCACATAGAGAGCAACTCCCCCTCCTCATAGTCCCAGCTTGGGTGTCCTAAAGCACCTGTATCCATACAGGGCAGTTCTCCCATTGTGCAAGCTATCCCACCACATCTGCATGAGCCCAGTGAGTCCATAGGCCTTCAGCTGCATGCAGATTTCTAACTCCTCCTGCCTTTTTCCCATGCCACATACATTAAAAAATGCACTTCAGACAGGAACCCAACCGTGCTGCTTCCCCAGAAAGAGCATAAGCATTTTCCACGAGGCAACCCCTTGGGCACTTCCCTGTTTACATATCTATGCTCAAAGGTATTTTACTTCAGTTCACTTCCATTGATTGCCAAGTCTTTTCCCATGACTGTGTCTCACCGTCTTCATCCTTTACTATTTTTGTTAAAGAATCTCTGCCTTTTCCATCAATCTCAGTATAAAGATTTTTCTACCAGGTTAGGGTAGGGGAATTTTCTCTTTCCAACTTCATAGTCAGAGACTTTTCCTGCTCTTCCACTACAGCTGGGGAGGTGGAGTCCTGAAACTACAGGCACCTGGAGGAGACCCACTCAATGTTTTCCTCTCCGATGCTCTGCAGGTTGCTGATCTCCTCCCACAGTTCTTTCATGTGGTGATGCAGCTCCTCAGCAGCTGCACACCTCCTGCAGGCCAGAGGACCACGTGTCCCAGCCTTAGCAGGAGGCTTGACCCTCTGTAATCAGCATGCTGAAAGCATCCTTTTTCACAGGCAGCTGGCAGAGTTCCTTAGAAGACTCTAGTGCCATTCTTACCTTAGCCTTATCTCTGTCTTTATCTGGCTGCATGTGGAGCACTCCAGTTCCTCAGAGGGACCCCAGGAATACTCCAATCATCCTATATAAAGTGCCAAGAAGCTCAAGAAGATCTCAAGAGGACCTGAAAGAAGAAGAGTGTAGAAGCTGCAGTGCAAACTGCTGTATCTGTCTAGGCCATTTGATCTGTAGTCAAGAGTTATGATCACTGGGCAGTGAAAGCACCTCACAGCCAAGAAATACTCTCCTTAGATCTAGCTGATGGGCAGGAGTAGCATGCCTGAAACCATGTTTCTATGCCCCTGGCTCACTCAATCATTTTCTTTATGTGGGAAACCCTCTCTTTATAGTATCTTGAAAAATGCGTTTTCTGTATTCACAGCAAAGTAAGCAATGCATTTACAATAATCAGGACACAAGGGCAAAGAAGCTGACATGGAAAAGAAAGGTGAGGATACACCCTGGACTTAAGACAATGAATTGGCTACAGGTTGAATATCACACGTCATATCAATGTGAAAAACTATCAAAGTTCCCAAGTCATCTCTGCGTTCTTTAAATACAATGCTGTCCGACATTCAGAAGTAGGATGTGTTCCTATAGGGCTGTTTTGATTTTGTTATATGAAAAAAAGAAAGTTAATATACACCTGTAACCTTGTGTATAGATTTGTAACAATTACTTGGAAATAATAGACCCCTCTGTAATTTACCCTGATCAATCTTTAGTACTCAATGACAAAAAGCAGTTTATACATATACCAAAAAAACCTCAAACCTAAACCACAAAGCGAACGAACAACAAACAAAAAAAATCATTAATGTTATTCCAGTTCGAGTCCTCTCTTCCTTCCTTGATACATGAAACCTTAATTTCACACTTTGTGTAAATTACGAGGACTGATGTTGCACTCCTTCAGTCCTGCAATAACACAAAGGAGAAGTTCACTCTCTGTAATCCCAGCCAAATCAACTCAGTGGGATTGATCATGTAGTAGTAAACACCTTGCTTACATGGATCCAACTACATGACCTAACCACGAATGTTTGCATGGTCAGGGTTATATTCTTTATTTTCATCTGCTGCACTATTTTTCCACATTACATCTGGGAATAAAAGGTTCGTGGCAAGGCTGTGGCACCGTCTTGTAAGTGGTCACTATGAATTCAGCAGGAATCATGGACTCCAAGCACAGAACGGTAGACAGGGTACCCATGTGGAGACAGCACATCAGGTTTTCATCACCCTTTTATTCATTTCCAATACTTGCCAAGTTTAATTTATTTATATTCATATATTTGTGGGAATAGATACTTTTTGGAAAGGCTTCCATTTTTACCATGACTTCATGAGCAGATGCAGTATGTAAGTATTTCATGGAGCTGTATCTTTTTAAGTCATGCTTCCTTGCTCTCAGTTTCATGATACCACTCCTGAACTGTCTGAGATCAGCCAGAGGTCCTGCACCTCCACCTTGCAAGTCATTCAACACTATCACACAAAATGGACAATAGACTTCCAAAGATTTTCTTTAGCTGCTGTGACTCCAGCGGCTTAGAAATATAGCAGTTAAAAACACCAGAAAAAAGCAGACAACAATTTTTTGGGTGCAAAAGCAAAGTGTATGCAGAAAGATTATGTGGCCCATTGTAAAAACCTGGAATTTTTTATGACATGTTTCTGTAATTTGCACCTACTGTTTGAAATCCTAGTGGGAAACTGAATGTAATACATCAGAGCATAGCTCACTAGACACAAAGAAACCTGGAATTATGTTACTGGGTTTGGACGTGATATTTATCTGATGAATAGTCTGAAACTGTTGAAAATTTTTAACTATGTTATGTGGCCAAACACTACTCCTAAAAATCTGAATTAAGTCGTGTTCTGAACAAACAATAAACATGAACAACTATACTCTGCACAAGAGCAATGCAGCAGAAAAGGTATTGCTGCACAAAAATTGAACTTAAATAAAGTTATCTTTCAAATACAATGGACTCCTACTGGCAAGAGCTTATTCCTCTACCAGGCAGGAACAAACATGTGAAGATTTAGTTATTATTTTATGCTGATTTAGAATATATAAACATACATGCATTTATTGTATTTATTACAGGAATATTTATTTGTTTTTACAACTGAGATTAAAGAAAATCATCACTACTTGTTTGACGAACAGCCCTCAGGTCTTCTGAAATATATTCAGAATGGCTTCATAGATTTGGGATTAATACACAGAATTGATTATAATTTTTTCTTTGTGTGAAGTGAGAAGTTCATTCATGAAAACATTTTTCCATATCTTTTGGAAGATCTTTGCACCTTTTACTATGTCTACATTGGAATCCAGGTAGTTCTGGTCTTGACCTTTGATATTCTATAAACACAGACTCCTGCAAACCATCATACCTCTACCTCAACCTCCCTCTGAAATCTGTGAATAATGATAACTAGCTCTTTTATGCACATAATTTTAGTGAGGAAAAGAATCAAAGATGCTATAACTTATGCCACTAACAAAATATGCCATGGCAAGAAAATACACTCCCATGACTTTCTTGATTTATATCTTAGGCAGACACTGGGAAAACAAATATGAGGTTAAAGACTCTTTATATTGAAAATAGCACAGCTTCCTTTTTGCAGTCTGTATTTTTCTCTTTTCTTTTTTCTTTTTTAATATTAATTTAATTTCTATATTATGACTGACATTTAGAATCAGAAGATTATAAGATTTTCACTCTATGAGAAAAATTAAGTGACTATCTCAACATTTTCATTTTACAAATACAAATGTAGATTTCACAGATAAAGCACTAAAAGCACTGTTGAATCTAAGTAGCATTTTTTTTCCACATTTTCAAAAGAGGCAGGGAAATTAACTGCAGGTTTGTGTGGCATACAAGTGAGCACAAATAAGGAATATGTATTGTTGTCTCCTGAATGGATTTGTCACATTACTGTCTACAGCTTTTGTCTAGTGACAGTGGAATATCAAGAAGAGACTGAATAATATACCAAAAATCTATTGTGCCACGAGATCTAATCTTCGTCTGCATGTAATTGCCTTATTAAAAGATTTGCAAGCTTACTCCTTCTGCAGTTCTGAAGTAAGCCAAGAAAACCACGTTGTTTAATAAAATGAAACTCTAATCTCTGTGATATGACAATAGTGTGTAACTTAAACTGGAAATTAAAACTACAGCCCTCTGGTACTGTAGCAATGGTAAAGATGCTTCCAGTGCTGTCATTGTAGCTATGAATGGCACTTTGCAGGAGCCTTCGTCCCCCTCCACCCCACCTGCTCAGTGAGTTATGTGGGCAGTGCCACAGGAGTTGTGTATGCAAACATGAGAATCCCATTTACTCTGTAGTAGGTACTATGTGGCACCTCATATTCTGTCTGCAGCTTTGTACCTGTCTGCAACAGCCCACAGAGCATGGATAGGACAGGATCCCCCAGCTCCTCCAAATTCGCTGCTCCCTGGCTCCCTGCAGTGCTACAACCCAGCAGCAGGAGAGACGTAATTGCACCTTTCTGTTGCCAACACCCACGACAAATTGTCAGCTTCCATAAATAGCATGACTGGATGAAACATTTCTTTCTGCCCTTCAACTCATTCCCTTTTATTTATTGTAATGGCTTACTTTTTGACTGTATGGAAGACATGGGACTGCTGCCCTTAGCAACAAAAATGATTACTTTGTTATCTGCAGATAAGGCAGTGAGGCGCAATGCAAGCTTCCCTACACAGAGCTGTGTTAATTCAAATCATGCTTGGCCTGGGTACATCATTCTTTTTAGTCCAGAGACTAAAAGCCAGTTTTGTTGTTCTCTGTCTTACATGTCATTTCTGAAACATCAGTTGCTTTACAGCTTTGGCTTCTGCACTTACTTTCAGGTTCAGAACTTAAAAGCATTGTTTTGGCAGCAGTCACACATAAAAATTTTGGTATTATGGAATCTAGCCTGAGAACATCTTACTTCTTGATAATTATATTTTCCCTTCAAGATAATCAAGACAAACTAGACAAAGACTTGTGAATACTGCATCCCGTGCTTTAACACTACAGTGAACATCTACTTCCAGAATCACAAATATGACCCAAGCACAATGAAATCTGCAAATTAAGCAGAAATATATGAGGTTATTCATTTGCACTTTTGGCATCCCATGAAAACTAAAATGATGCAGGTATTTTTCTTCCAAAATTTCTTCCCTGTATTTGTTACATAACCAAATTCAAATTGAGCCAAATGTCTAATTCACACAATGAGAATCAGAAAAACTCAAGAGATTAAATGTAGATGCAATGACATCTTATTGCATATAGATGGCAGATGAAGATTGAAGAGCCTTAATAAATAGCTGATAATTTTACTTTAATTTGGACACCTACAATCTACTTTTAATTAGCATCATTAAGAGGAAGCTGAATAAAATATAATTTTAGAAGTTATTTACAAGTCATGTAACTTACACTTGCAAAAGTGCCTTTTTCTGCCAAGAAACTGAATAAACTGTAATGAAAAGTTCATAAATATATTTTTCTTTATTTGCATTTTATGTGACTATGTGCCAGTCGCAGAGTACCAAGATACATAAAAGTTTACAAACAGTAACCAGCAGCTGTGAAAGGGGCACAGAGAATGGGTCCTTTAAAGCAAAGTTTTCTTGTTCATGGCAGTTTTCTTATGTCAAGCTATGGGTGGAAGGTAAAAAAAATCTCTGTGGAAAAGTTCGAATCTTTTTGCTCCAAAGCTGTCTGGACATCATTTTTCCATGTTCTTTCAAAATAACTGAAATTGACTGTTGTGAGAAAAGTGTGATTGCTCTGCCTCTCAACCCAGGTCTTTGATAAACAAGAATAAGAAAATTCCTCATTAGGGGTCATTTTCTACGTAATACTGGTATGAATTTAAAAAAAATCCATAAGAATTTTTTTTTACGAAGGAATAAACCAAAATTTATCTCTTGCATTCCACCCATGCTCATTTCCACCATGTGCTCCTCTGACAAAAGTACCAGGCTCTGCTTCAAGATCATCATCACTTAGGTGTTTTCTATCAGAAAGAAGAAAAAACTCTACTTACAAAACAATTTAGAAATTATGCAGTTTTGATTTGCAAAGGTTTGCTATTAGAGTATTATTATCTCTAAAGCCTGGGCTCTGCTGTATATAATGAAGTGGAGATTAAATGAAACCAGCAGAATCTGTCTTTCTGTCTCTACAAATCCATCACTCACAGTGATAAAAATCAGTTGCAATTACTTTTTTTCGAATCATTTACCAATATGCAGAAATAAAAATGTTTGTTGCGATCATAACAAATTAACAAAATTCTATTGAAAATCACAGAGGTCTCACACTGTAATAAACGTCCTGGGAAACTGGCAGAACTAGAGAGTCTTGAAAAATGGGAAGTTCCCAGGTGCTTAGACCAATTGTTTTTCAGGATGTGTCCCCAAGACAGGAAGAGAAATGCAGAATTTCAAATGTTTGGATTTTTCTTTCAAACAGAATACAGTCTTCTTTGTCTTTTAATTTTTTTTAAATAATAAAAAAACATTCATCACTCACTTTGTTGCACTGACACAACAGATATTTGATAAGCACACAGCCAAAAATCAAAGTTCCAGAGCTCCCAATGGAACAGTACCAGTGTTAGTGAACAGTAAAATTGCCAAGAACCTTGTCTGAGAATAGTAACCACAACATACAAGCAGTCTGGGAAAAAAACCCCAGATTTTGCTCTGCAGTGTGATAAAGCAGTAAAGTCAAAAAAACCCCAAAACTCAAGAGTGCAAAAGTCCTGAATTCTTATCATGATTCTGCTCTGCTCTGACATGACTAAGGAAAAGTCAGTATTCATGGTATGTCACGGTAATTTTCAACAGTTTTGTCAAAGAATTTCCCAAAACTTAAGCTGAGAATTTCAGCTGTAAGACCAGGAAAATTTAATACCAAGAAGCAAATTATTGAATGGAATTGTTGAAAATTTCTAACTATGCAATGTGGCCAGAAACTACTCCTAAAAATCTGAATTAAGTCATGTTCTGAATAAACAATAAACATGAACTATATTCTGCACAAATGCTATGAAACAAAAAATTTATTGCTGCACTGAACTTTTTTTGTTGTGTTAATTTCATTTTATTTCATTTTATTTCATCATATTCATTTAGCAGCTATCTCTCCAACTATAATTATCACCCAAGCAGATGTGATATGCTTGGGGACAAATAATTCACTTTTAAATATTTCATCATCTCATCAGAAACTTGCTGACTTTGATTACCATTAAAAATAGTAATAACAAAGCATTGGCCTTTAGCTCATATTTAACATTTTAGAGACCATCTCCCTCATTTATAAAATTATGTTTCTAAATATTCGTTATGTATTTTTGAAACACATATTTGTATCTTTCCTACAGCAAGTTCACACAGATTTTTTTTCTATATGGCAAACTACATTGAAACAAGATTGAAGTCCTTTTGTTTACGTTTATTTAATCCAACCCACAGAAATACGCAGCTGTAGAAAAGCAGATGAACAGACTACTTTAACAACCTATGTGGCCAGGAGAGCAAAGTTCTAAGGTTAGCTAAGCCAAAATCCTAAACAGTAACCACCATAGAAATTGAGCTCTTTTTGAAGTGGTAAATAATCACTTTTATGCTGAAAAGGTGATTTCTGAGGGCTTGAGGGTTTGACCCTCAGCTGGGGTAAACCATTTTTCCCAGTGCAGGGGAAAGCCAAGTTCAGATGCAGAGAAGTGAGCACAGGGAAGGGCTGGAGGTAAGAAGAGCTGGAAGTGATGGAGTACAGCAGCTGTCAGCATGCAAGGCAGCCACTGGTAACTGGGAACCTTTGAGACAGATTTTACATTTCCGTTTGTTGGTGGTTTTTGAAGAAGAACTTACGAGTGAGTGCCCCCAGGGTTTCCCAGTCACAGAGCTATGAGTTCTACAGTCTCAGCCTATGGATGTGAGCAGGCGGGTGTCCACGTACAAAGAAAAAGTATTAAAATATGAAAAAAGACGTGGTTCTTCTTTTTTTTCCTCTGTATGGGAAAGCATGCAGAATGGCAATAGCCGGAAGTACTATGCTTCGATAAAACTATTTTTAAAAAGTTAAATATGTTTATTTACTCCTTGTATCAAAAAATTTTAGAACAGTGGATCATATTGCAGCACCAGGGGAAAGCAATGGCAGTTCACTTCCATGAAGTTTACATCCCTCACCTTGTTATCCCCTGTCATTTCCAAACTATTCTTTTCCCCATATCCTTTTCATGTGACTGCAGCTTACAGTTTGATGCACTATATTTTGACTTTAAAAGGACTGCAAACTTTTCAGAGCAGGCAGAATGTGTTCCTCTGTGCTTAACGTATCCAGCTGACCAGTGCTCCGGCTTCAATTAAAAATGTGAACACAACGTGAGAGGTACAGCAGATCACATGTTCAAGATGGGTACACCTGCAGACCTGTGCTCCTCTTTATTGTATCATATTACTTCAGCAATTTCAGATTATGTTCACTATTACTACAGTGGCTGAAGAAAACTTTGATTACTGAAGATTCAGCTTTGAAATCTCTCTTTTAATAACTTTACCTAACAGTACACCAGACATCAGCTTGTGTGTAGTACAGAGCCTCATAAGTATTTCAAAGTATTAACTGTCTCTGTCAACACAGAGAGTTTTCTTCTACAGATTTAGAATTAATCTAACAGCACCAGGAAGGGGCCTGAAATGAGCTACTACAAGCTCAGTTACAGAGGAGGCGGGTGTTAAAATTTCTGGTTTGGGAGGGACACAAAGGTACAGCAATTCTGAAAATTTCTGAGATGCAAATTTTAAGGGTAAAGCACTTACATCAGTGATATGAACAAAAGGATACACCTGAAAAGTCATGTAAAATCAAATTTTTATATGCAGCCACTGCCTAAATGGGTTTAGAGTCCGGCTTTCAAAGGTCATTTAGACCAACAGAGTTTGCAGGTATTCAGTGCTTTGGAAAAATGGAAAAATGAGCTTCAAGTCAGAAATAACCATAAAAGAGAGGACAAACACTAAATGATGGAACAAAAATGTGGGCATACCAGGTACTGCACAGTTTCAAAGTGAATGAAATACTGTCTCTCTGCTACACTGCAATGCTTGATTTCTGAAAAAGGGCATCTTTATGACCCTCTGAGATAGAAGTAGGACTAATAAATGATGTTGGAGAGATTTCCATACAACTAGATTGCAGCCTTTCACAATACGATGATAACTATGTGATACTTCCAATAGTCAGCAAAGGTTTTTTGGCATCTATTCACCTGTGTTAAGGGACATTGCAGGTTTGTTTTATCATTCACACTCAGATCATTGAGCTCTTCTTCTAGGGCGTAATGTCCGACTTACTATATGAGACTGAAACAAGGATATATTACCAGAAGTATTTTATTAGTATAATATATGGAGAAGATAGAGTTTTAATTTTAATCCTTGTTTTTTCCTAGGCCAACAATTTTTATGTTAAATATAATTGAAACTGTATTTATTCAAAACTATAATCTTTTGGTATACTTAATGCTGTACACATTTATGAAGCTGTAACTAAGACAAGAGTGACACAATCTTCTGTAGAAAATAGTATAAAAAGTCTTCTGCCTCTAATGGGTACACTTCTAAAATATAAGCATGGACATCTGAACTGACAGAGAGGTTGCTCACCAACTCTAAATACGGCACAATGCAAATTCAGACACATTTAAATAAATATGCTTTTTAGTATCTGTTTTGAGTTACCATCACCAGTTTGGATGTCAGCAACAATGTATGAGCCAAAAAAAAATCAGTGGGTAGAAGAAAATTGGTGCAAACAGATTGGCATCTACCAACTTGCAGATGCTGTGGTTTGCTAACTGTCTGACTATTTTGGTAGATCATGGCATGTATCCAATGCAATATTCTTTAAAAAAAAAACAAAAACAAAAAACAAACAAAATGTAGAGCATAATAAGAGACCAAGAAATATTACATTCATATCTCTGTTACTGTTCAGAACTCCATTTCTTCTATAGAGACATCAAGACATTTACCTTCCAGAGATAATAAAAACTCTTCACTTTTTATATGCATCTTAGATTGTTGTGCAAAAGACCAGAAGCTTTAAAGATACTAATGGCTGGAACACTACAGTTAATATTAAAACAATATTAAGAGTGGAGAAACAGGAATTTCTGAAGGCAGGATGCTTCTTGATTATTTGTAAACATAGCTACAGCCCTTAATTAAGCCATTTCGAGTTGTTTAGATCTGTCCATTACAGGAGGAGCTCTGAGTGGCTTCAGTAGATTAAGCTATTTCATTTAAGAGCAGTCATAAATCTACTAAAGTACACAATCAAGGCAGTAAATAAAGAGGGTATCCACACTGCTCTTTAGCCCTTATGTCCCTAACCTCACAGCCTTTGGTGAATTATGACCAAACCCTCACAGAAGAATTTTCCTAGGAATTACTATCCTCAACCAAGCCAGAAACAACAGCAGCTGATTCATTCCTATCATTGTGTGCACCACCCATTCTGGAGCATTGAACAACAGACAATAAAGTGAACCACAGAACTGAAATCACATCTCCACATTCTCAAGGTTGGCATATTCACAGGGATAAACCTAAATTTACTCTGAGTCCTCTGTATAAGGCTGAGTTAAGTTTCATTGCCCCAGGGAAAAAATATCACTATAGAAATTGAAACACAACAGTTGCCCACAGTGCACTTGCTCAAATCTTAAGAAGAAAACCATAATTTCTTCAACTGACTAATATTATTTAATCTTCAGAATACATAAAGTGACATAAGTGATTTAAATGGGATCGATTCAGGGTCTTTTGTATTCTAGCACAACTTTATTGAAAAGTAGATGGACTAGGATTATTGTACTGCTCAACCTCTATTTCAATGAAGGAGAAAGCATAAAATACATCAGCTGAAGCAACGGAGTGCTAAAGACAACAAAAGAGAAATAAATATTTCATGCTGCATCAAAAAACAAACAAACAAAATGTTTACTTTTTTGTCTTGATCAGGATGCTCTGACATTTGATCATCACTTATAAAACACAAGTATATATTCCAAAGAAATCATAAATGAGCAGGAAACTGTGTAGGATGCTGGAAGCCATCTTAAATGTAATCATCAAGAACCCCTTCAGAGTAATAAAAGAAAGATAAATCTTGAACAGCACACTCAAAACCATCCCCTCAAACTGAACTCTGTGAGGATAGGTGTTCTGTGCTGTGTCCTCTAAACATGCACAAGAACTGAGGCTCTGCTGTGGAATAGAGAAGGAAACTCTGAGGAAGTGACCCATTGCAAAACCTGTCCTATGCCTGAGTATTCCACACTGAACAGAAACAGCAATTCTGTAATGTGGTCCTTACTCATACAGAACTCATGCATTTGGTCCTTTTCTGTTTCATAAAACTTCTTGGCTGAACTGGAGAACTAAGAGGATTACGAAGAACAATTCTAAAATTCAACCACTGCATCTTGCCACTCTTTTTGATGTTAAATCCTGATATAATTCTGATATTCTTAGTGGCTGTTTATTTTAAATGTGTAGAAAATTTAGGAATTTTTAAAATTATTTTCTGCGTTCCAAACATACAATGAAAGAATACCTCAAACTTTGAGGTGAAGTAGAAGATCATGAAAACAGACTGATAGTATCCCTGATAGTCAGTGTACGCTAAAGCAATTAAGAAGTTTCTAACACAGAGGGATAACATTTAGTGTGCATCCGTATGAAACATTTTGGAGGGGGTGGGGACCTTTTTTCCTGTATTCATTTTTTGGTTTAGGTCAGACCATCCCTTTAAATCACTTTTCCTACCAAAATGCACTTTTACAATCTGTTATTTTCTAACTGAATCTGACTGAAGATATATTCAAAGATTCAGACTTTCAAGAATTGAACACCGAGTTTCTGCAGCAACACATACAAACCGGGGATGGAGTCACTAGCTAAACCCTACCACAAACATTTTAAATACCCCTTGGCAAACATTGTAGAAGGAGGTATTTGGAACACTCAGCAGAATTTGAAGCAACTCACCTGTACATACTTCTCAACAAGGTGAAGTGGCATTGATGTCTCCTGCCCAAAAGACAGAAAAATCATGGCCAGTAGTGAAGGTAATAAAATTATTCCGGTATTATTTGCGCATGATTTATGTAAAAACCTAATTCTAACTTTAAGTAGTCATTGCAGCAAAGATAATGGGGACTTTAAAATTATCTAAAAAGGAAAAAAAGAAGGAACAAAGAGGTAATACCTTCTTAGTCCCGAAAAATAACTTTCACTGCATTTTCAGTCCACTTTTATTTAAAATCAAGTTTTTGCCTAGAGTTTTGTAATCAGACTATATTATTTTATTCAGCTCTTGACAAACATCTGCTTGGATCATGTCCTTCAAGAAACAAAGTTCTCAGCCTTCTGCTTTGCACACACATGCTTACAGTCCTTATACATGTGAAGGCTCACACCATAACTACAGTGATCTGAAAGCTTCTAGCAACAACTTAATTTGAATTTAATTGAAGTTAGAAAGTGGGATCTCTCATATTTCTTTAAAAGGAGGTGAGTTGCAATGGTAAATTATTAAATCTCTTCTGTGTCTCAGAGAAACAGCTATTACTATTATGTCAAACCAGAATGTTTACAAATTTGGAAAATCTTGTCTATACTATGTAACATTATTCTTATTGAGAACACCAACACTCATAACTCACATAAAATTTGTCCAATGAAGAAACTAATCAAAGCAAATTTATTAGGAAGTCACAGCTGCAAATTGATTATAGAATTATGGTGGGTTGACCCCAGCTGGATACCAAGTGCTCACCAAAACTGCTCTATCATTCCCCTCCTCACCTGGACAGGGGAGAGGAAATACAACGAAAAGTTCATGGATGAAGGTGAAGACAGGAAGATAACTCAGTAATTACTGTCACGCAAAAAAGCAGACATGACCTGGGGAAAACAGTTCAATTTATTACCAATCAAGTCAGAGTAAAGTAATGAAAAATAAAATCACACACACAGAATCACACAGAATCACCAGGTTGGAAGAGACCTTCAAGCTCATCGAGTCCAACCCATGCCCCAACACCTCAACTAAACTAAACCATGGCACTGAGCGCCACATCCAATCTCTTTTTAAACACGTCCAGGGATGGTGACTCCACCACCTCCCCGGGCAGACCATTCCAATATTTTATCACTCTTTCTGTAAAAAACTTTTTTCTAATATCCAACTTATATTTTCCTTGGTGCAGCTTAAGGCTTAATCTTAAAAATAGCTTTCCCCTCCTACTCCTCCTTTCTTCACAGACTCAGCTTCACCACAGACTTCTCATCCTCCTTCCTCTCCAGTGGCACAAGGGGGATGAAGAATGGGAGCTGCAGTCAGTTTATCGCATGGTGTCTCTGCTACTATTTTTTCCTTGGGGGGAGGACTCCTTACACCCTCCCCCTGCTCCACTGTGGGGACTTTCCCACAGAAGACAATCCTCCATGACCCAGTCTGGGTCCTTTCCATGGCCTGCAGTTCTTCACAAACTGCTCAAGCATGGGTCCCTCTCATGGGGTGCAGTCCCTCAGGAACAGGCAACTCCAGTGTGGGTCCCCTGTGGGAGGTCACACATCCTGCCAGCAAACCTGCTCTGGTGTGGGCTCCTCTGTCCATGGGTCTGAAGGTTCTGACAGGACCCGGCTCCAGTGTGGGCTTCCACGTGGTCATGGCCTCCTTCAGGCATCCACCTGCTCCAGCATGGGTTTCTCCACAGAGAGAGGTGGATACCTACTACACTCTGGACCTCCATGGGCTGCAGGCACGTAAGGTTGTAAAGAGCACAGTTGCCTCTCTCAAACACTGCTAAGGCCACAGAAGGACTCTGCCAGGAGATAAGCATGGAAGGAAGCGACAGGGTGGTGCTAACTCCAGGGCTGGCGGAGATGAGATCTGGTTGATAGATCCTGGGTAATGCATCCAGATAATAACTCCCACTGTGGCAAATTGTGTAAAGAAGAAACTGCTCATAGGCATGTCACTGATCAAGCAGAGATCCCTCCAAGTTATGGTACAGACAACACCTGTGTCCAGGTGTTATCTCAGACCTAGGGGGAGGTTGACAAAGAGGGGGGAGGTTCACAAAGCTGGAGGAGAAGAATGTATCACTGATAATGGACAAAAAAATTACAGAATTTATGGACCACAGGGAAAGCCAACACAGCAACTGTGCTCAAATCAGCTCCAACTGGGTAATTCTGGCAGGGGGAGATTGTGACCCACTGATCCAAGAAACTCACCGACTCAGAAGAAGAGAAAGACTGGGCATAGGGCTAATCAGCATTAGAAGCACCAGAATCATTTAACCAATAGAATAAGAGAACTGGGTAGCCAATGAGCATTGATTCCCTTTATAGCTAAGATGTGTAAATAGCAAAAAAGTTTTGAATGGCCTGGGGACCCCCACCATGGAGAAGCCAAGGGTGATGGACCACTGTGACACCACTGGATCCACAGGTGGGGAACAGCCAAACCAGCAGTGTGTTGTCAACATCATTTTCACAATGAATCCAGAACACAGTACTGTACCTGCTACTAAGCTGAAAACTATATCAGCTGAAACCAGGACAGATATGCTGGACATCTCTGAGGAAATGCTGTGTTCAGTTAGACACCTGTGGATTTTACAAGGACAGGAGCAGCTTGGACCGTGTGATTATAAGAAACCAGTAGTAGCTTAAAAAACTAAATTAATCCAAATCCAAGGAGAATAGTAGGGAAACTACATTTTAATGCCTATTACAAAGTTTGGGGCTCATACTAAAATCTCACTAAAGGTCTGTGGCTTTTTAAAGGAAATCTAATTGTGTTTTGCATTTGTGTGTTATCAGTTCCATTACAATTCCTCAACCTAAATCATTCAGAGTATTCATTCATTATTAAAAAAATCTGTTAGTTATAAGAAAGAAGAGAATTCTGGATAGAGAAAATGTCCTTATTTTAGGAATTCCAAAATATGCAGCCAGAGTGCTGTTGGTCTGAGGCAAAAAAGAAAAATTTGGTCTTAAGGGAAGAGTAGAGCGTTTATGTTAACACAAAACCACAAGTCAGAGAATGGGACTTTCCATATATGATGGCAAGCTCACTGTCCTCCAAATTAAGCTACTTTTCCAACATACTGTGAAGAGTGCTTTCTGAGTTTTGTTCAGCTTAGGAATTCCAGTTTAGAATATGAATCCTGTAGTCCACAGAGAAAAAATTGATTTTTCCTCCTTTCTGCTTTACTTGTGAATATGATTTCTGAATTAAATATAATCATAGACATGGGGTCTGAGGTGAGGATGGAAATTAATAGCTCTTCTTATTGATCCTTCATACTTTGTAACCACTCACTAGATTACTCAAAACATCATTGCTTGGCTATGAAGTCCTGCTACAGCCAGACTCTCACATAAACCCAGCACTGCCTGCAGCGTGCTGCATTTCAGCAGCAATTCACTTTCACTCACAAACCATTTTATTATGGCCTGAAATGCACAGGGAAATCCTGGCCTTGCAACAGTCAGCCAGGATTTTGCCAACAGATTGTTAGGCTATGGATTCACTGGCTCTTCCTGCCACCAACTCTCTTACATCAAGATGCAGTGAAACTAAAGCTGAAGGGATATTGAGCCAGATTTTCATGTGGCATATGACCAGATACGTATTTCATGCACTCTTTGACCTCCTTCTCGATGACTACTCTAACATCGAAACATCCTGCTAAGAAATTAACTGTGTGTGCTCATACAGTCTGTTTACACGCTTCTCAGTTTCCTCCTCCTCAAAAGCCTGGTCAATCAGTATGGAGTATGGTCAAAAGCCTGACCAGCAAAGTTCCCTCTGTCAGGACAAATCACCAAATTAAGTCACATAACTAATAAGTCACAGGATTTTTAAAAATATTTAATTTAAAAGTAGTATTTTTTCTGAAGAACATCAGGTGCCTTTAAGTCTTTAATTCTTTAATTATTTAATTCTTTTGTGATGCTACATCAAAGACTCCTACACAGAGTAAAAGTTTACTACTAATACACGTAGAAGAAATTGGGTAAGATAGAAAGATTTGCACACATACACTTTTGCAGATATGGCCTGGTACTCACCTTTGGCAGGAACTTCTGTCACTCAATTCATTAGCTAAATTAACAAATGCATCAATAGTAGGCTTTGTGTATTACGTGGGCTTTTTTTTTCTTTTTCTCCATTTTCTGTGCATATTCCTGAAGCCTTTAAGTATGTCCAACACCTATTTAAATTAGTAATGGGAGCTGGCACAGAGGCAAGAGAGAATTTATTTTTTAAATAAAGAACAGCTTCAAAGACCTGGGGTTTTGAGGATTTTTGGGGGTTTTTTGGGGGGTTTTGGGGGGTGTTTAGTTTTGTTTTGTTTTGTTTTCACAATTTTCAAGTATATAGTAAAATCACCTGGAACTCTTTCAGATTTTCATGTTTCATTAGAGGAATACTAGTGATGATAGAAATAGATTTTCTCATTGATTGTCCCTTGGTTTATCCATTTACAAAATGCATGATAAAAATGCACTTATCTCACAAGACCAAGAAGATACCAACTTAAATTAATTCCAAGACATTTGAGTGGAAGGCACTTTGAAAGTAAAAGACAGTTTTGCATTAGAAACAAATCACTTGAACCGCATAACCAAAATAAAACAAATATGCCAGTGTATTTATCTGTCTTTAAATCTTGCCTCGTCTAAAGGCAAGGACTTCTCTTCCGAAAATTCATCTTTCATCAAAATATTAGTAAGTTTCTATTCTTCTAAACAAAATAATGGAAGTCCACATTACCCCTAAAATTACATGTTAGTGTGAAAAACAGGGTAAATTTCCTCCAGCACCACCAAGTCTCATGGTGCTGACTGCACATGTACTAATGCACATTTCTAACTGTAGTCCTCCTAATAAGCCTGCTTCCTCTTCTGTTCAGCAACCAGCCTCCAGAGTGGCTTAAGCAATTCTTGAAAGAGAAAAAGCTCTTTGCCATGCAACCAGATAAAAGGAGTGAACCACATACAGATATTTCTCATTATGATGAAAAGCATTCCCATAAGGTCTTTGCTTATCTAATGGATGGGGTATGGAAGGAGAGGAAAAATAAAGGCAAAATTATTCCTCAAATGCAGTGATGTAATTCACATGCTTCTTGGTGATTGTTACAATGGATAAATAATGCAACCCTTCAAATTGTTGACAATTTGGACGGCTGATTTTATCAGCCACCAGCTACATGCTCTCTCATCACAATTCTCATCTATTTACTTTGTGAGTGACAATTTCTTTTTTATTTTATAGTCTGCTGATTCTTAAACTACATTTTGTGTTTTCAAATTTAGTGGGGTTCTTTTCTTAACTCAGTTCAAGATGGGTGGCTCTAGAGGAACAGAACAGCAGCTGGAAGGGCCAAACTGAAAGCTAGCACACTTCCTATTCAGGCACTCCCATGTGAACACAGGTACAACCTTCTGTAAGGGAATCACTGGCATTTTTTTCCCCCTACATTTCCTTGAATACTAAGTTTGCAGGAGTGGATATTCACAACAGAAGCCGTTGTGACATCACAGAACAAAGAGAAATCAAATACCTTTGCTAGGAGGAGACAGAGGAAAGGTGGCATATCCCTGACCCCCACAAGGACATGAAGTGGGGTGAATCTCTCACTGCATTTTAACAACTGGACTTGGTGTGAAAGGAGCAGAAACTAAATGATGTTGCATCTGAATCATTAAGCTGAGTGAGTATATTACAGAAACATCAGATAATGCTGTTACATCATTAGCTATTGTCACAAAGATGCCACAATGCAATGGTTTTGTAGCTCTCTGTTGTACTGTTTGATGACACGTTTCCTACTGCTAAAGGTTGAGTACCTCTGTGTTTAGAGTAGGAATTTACTCTACTAATAAAAAAAAATTTACAAATTTTATTCTGACCCTGCTTTCCAGATGATACCTAAGTATGCCCGGGCCCCAAGGCAGAAGAGAAAATTTGAAACTGCTTACACAGGATCACAAAATGAAAGACAGAAAGAAACAAGACAGCTCCTGTCGTTTCAGTTGGGAGACTCACATCCTTTTCTGCCACAGCTGTGCCTATAATTTAAGTGAGCAGTTCGCCTGCACTGGGGATGGTAAATCAAAGTCACATGAATTACCAAGAAATATATAAAGCAAAAAGCCTAAGTCATCTCATCTTGGCAGAAAGCCAAGACCAAACATTTATAATTTACTAATATTCACTTTCTAGAATCCAGAATGAAGACACACTTCTATCCAAATCTAGACTGAACAACAAGGTTTATACATATATTTATTTATTTACTATAATGCTATTAATAAAATAAAACACTTGAGTACCTATGGAACCAATAGATTCTCAGCAAGTTAGATCTAAAAATAAGTCCATACACATGAACTGAAATAAAAAATGTTAGCCATTTTCTTAGAGAATATAATAAGAAAAACATAGCAAATGGATTATATTCTGGTGATATTTGCATTAGCTGATTAAAATCTGAGGGCATGACATTTGCCTAGCAGCTAATGAGAAACTAATTGTTCTTTGTTTGTCATATGTTACATAAATAACATCGACCTAAAAACACAGATTGTGAGAGCGCAGAATCTGTTGGAACAGTGAAGACAGATATGCAAATGGGAGATGCATTTTTTAGAAGAATTTTGGCTTTGAAATATCTCACAATCAGACATGGTAATGACTCAAGAGCTGAAACCTTATATCCATGCTTCACTCAGGTTCAGCTACATGTAAACTGGTATAAAATCCAGAAAAGGAGGTGAGCAAGAAAAACCTTCAACAAGAAGAACAAAAAAGCTCTCAGTCAGAAATTTAGGTAATCTATAGTAATAAGCATGCTGCTATATTATTATTATTTTTATTCTCGAACAAATTTATCAATACATCAGCAGACTAACAAAGGAGAAATCTTTACCATCTACTATAACATTCTACATTAATTACAGGAGTTTTTTACTTCCCTACATTTTTGAGGGACGGAAATCTTGCCAGTGTAAATGTTGCCTTTTTCAAAGATGCAATCACCCCGATCTCCACAAATTCCAGACAATATTGAGGAAATTCACTAGTTTTCCAACTGTTTTCAGTAACTTAAAATTGGGCGAACATAGAATCAGGATAGAAAGGCACAGAAGAATCTAAGAACAAGCTAAAGAAAAGTTACATTCGATTCAACACCCACTACAGGGTACAGAGAATTCTCATTGGACTTCACTATCTAACAGGGCATAAGATCAATGAAGCAGAGTGCTTGTGAAATCTGCAGAGAGATCAGGGATATTATGAAATAGGCAGAGGAGGACACGGGTTTCAAAAGTTTTCAAAAAGTACTTGGCCTTGCTAGTATTGCAGGACTCTTGCTTAGATGGTCTTTTGGAGCAAACATATCCAGCATACACTTTCTAAGAAAAAAATATGAAGGATGGTACTGCTTAAAATAACTTCCCTTTTTAATGCTTTTATAATTTCTCCCATCATGAACTCTTCTCTTCTTTCCCACATCCCTATACAAACACTTGACACTGAACACAACAACTTTTGACCACCAAACGCTTAGGGACTTTGTTGAGGCCTTTGTTCCTCCTAACATTTAACGGAAAGATATCATCCCCTGTCATTTTGCCTTGAGAATTAGTCTTTGTGCAAGAGCAGCCTATCATTTCCATGTGGGCTATAGGTGGAATGAGACTTCCCCCAAACACAAACCTCTACCTCTCTGTCCACAGGTATGGACTACTGTAGAGACCAGTGTAATGACTTACTTGGAAAACACTAAACTTGAGTCTCATCTCTCAGGTTCTCTGGAAAAACTGGGGTCCAAAACCCAAGTTCTGGTTGTCATACAGCTTGTGCATTGACTTTATGCATGAGAATAATTCTATTTTTTAAGTATTCATTGTGTATATATAATGTTTAGAAACAAAATGTTTGAGCTTTTTTGTATGCTGCTCTCCAGCTCAGACATAGAGAAACGCAAATAATGAAGGCAGACTGTAATTTCTTATTCTTCCATAGATGCAAGGATCTCAGAAAGGTTAATAACAATGTATTTGTGGTGTCTGTCATTGGTGGGGAAACAACAGAGAGAAGATGAGCTAGGGTAAATAAGGGACTTTCAAGAATTTCAACTCCTTTTGATTTGATTTATCTAAACTCACACCATGAAGCAAAGGAAAGAAATGCACCCTTGTGCCAGGACAGGGATTGATGACTACAGAGGAGCTCAGGTCTTCATCCGGACAGCCCAGGAGTCTGAGGGGAAGCTGTTGAGCAAAGGAGGAGGAGGCAGCAGCATAAGTTCACGATGCGCAGGAAAGGCAGATGAGGAGGCAGTATTTTGCACCCAAAGGTGCCTACAGCCACGGGCTCCATGGCTCCACGTCATCTGAGCTAACAGACTGCAACAGAGGAGGGATGCCAGTCTCTGGGAAGGAAAGGACAGTGAGTGGGAAGTGGAGGACTCAGAGAAGGGTGTTCTGCAGGCACGACAGTTTATGTGTGGACGTGCATGTTGACTGTCAATACTCCACAGTGGCATTTGAAAGTGAGAAACCTCTCTTGCCAAACATGCACAAGCAGCAGCATCTTCCTGGAGAGACACCTTGGGCTGCACTCACTGAGCTGCTGCTGTTACACCTCCCCACCTGCAGCCACAGGGACTGGCGCAGGGGAGCAGTTTCGGGCAAAGGCCGGGAGGGTGCCAGGAGGATGGCATGGGTTGCCAAGGACAGGGGACGCGGTGCAGGACGGCGGCTGGCCGCACGCTGGGCGGGTGGGACGCTGCGTGCCGACAGCGGTGCGGGTCCGCCAGGTGCGGGCTCCGCCAGCATCATCTCCAGGGCTCGACCGCCGCCCCCACACCCCCCCTCCGCCCCTTACTCCGCATGCCAGACGTTTTTTGGGTTTTGTTGTTTTTTTTTTTTTGTTTTTTTGTTTTTTTAAGGCGGGTATTTCCCGCAGTCGGATGGGAGCGTGCGTCTCTCCCCTCTACCCACGCCTCTCCTCCCACCTCCCTTGCTGTTCCTGCGTGGTCTGGAGGGGCGGGGGAGAGTTTGGCCCGGGCTGCCTGGCTCGCCCTCCTTTTGTGCGCTGATTTCTAGGTGCACTCCGCAGCGCAGGCAGTTCCCCCCATCCCCTTTGTGACCCTGGCACAAATGTTTTGAAAACGCATAAATACGCGCGTGTGTTTGTGTGTCTGTATGTGTCTGTGGGGTTTTTCTTAAGCCCATGACAAAGCATTATGAGGTCAGAATGGTAAGTGTTTTGATTTTGGCTTTTTTTTGTTTTTTTCCTAATTATTGTAATTTCTTTTGGAATCGGGGTTAAAAAAAAAAAAAAAAAAAAAGAAGGAGGAGGCAGCATTAAGCACCGTCGGCGGGGGCGGGCGGAGGAGGAAATCCTCGCACGCAACATGAGCCCCGTGTGTAGCCGAGGTGCGGGCGGGGTGCCGGCGGGACGGGGCTGCGAGCCGCGGGCGGGCGGCGGGCGCGGGTCCCCCCGCGGCGGGCAGGGCAGGGCAGGGCCGGGCAGGGCCGGGCAGGGCAGGGCGGGGCGGGGCGGGGCTGTCGGGAGCCGCCTGCAGGCGACCTTCGCTCCGGCGCGCTGCCCTTCGACGAGCGCTGCCCTTCGCGGAGCGCTGCTGCCGGACGGGCGCCCGAAAACTGCGCCCGTGCACGCCGAGACGGGGGTTTGCACGGCAGAGGACCCCACCTCCCTCCTGGGGAGCACTCACAAAAGAAGCCGGGCAGTGCAGTGTGAGGGCTGACTTTTTATTTATTCATTTATTCATTCATTTATTTATTTAATCTATCAAATTGATCTAATTTTCTTAAGGGATGGATGCTTAGAGCTGCTTGAGCCATCTAAAGAAATAGTAAGTTTCCTCGCTTCATGGTTACCGTAGGTAACTTTGCTCATTGCAACGTTTAGCAGTAGGTGAGAATTTATGTTGCCTGGTAAACAGTAATAGTTAACTTGCACCGACCTCATTCTGTGGATGTCAGAATAATAGGATATGGGAAGTAGCAGTAAGTATTACTTAACTTCACCATTACTTAAAGCAATACAGATAATTTTCAGCAGTTGCAAATCTAGTCACTATTCTGATAACACTTTTAGGCTGCTGACTGTTGTTGAAAGGACGAGGATTTACCTGTAGCCCAAAGTGAGGTACTCTAAAGTGAGTCTAACAGAGGAAAAGAAAGGGGAAAAAAATGAAGTCTGCCCTGGCTGAGAAGACTTCAAACTATAAACTTCCTAGCTGTAGCTAGAGCCTGGGTTGTCTTATCCTATGATCATTTTATATTTGTTAAATAAGGTTTTGCTTTATTTTATTTTTTTTATGTTGTCTATTCAAAGGCAGTAATGTTTAGATTCATATTTTCCACAAATACAGCTAGGTGAACATTCATGTATTGCAGGATTAGTTTGCAGTGTCTTCTGTTCAAAAATACTGTTCTTCCTCTGAAAAAGTCAGTAATCTGTGAAATATATGAGTATATTCAATTTAGTATTCATTAGGAACAGTAACTTCTGCACAGTTTTATCCTGCACTGGCTGCGGTTAGCTGCACACTTCTAAGAGACTGCAGGTGGTAAACTGTACATGTATTTCTGTAGCCAGAAACCTGTATTTCTTTTCTTTCTATCACAAAAGCTGTTTCTCCAAGGAAACTTGATCTCCCCCACATAGATTAATATTTTCCTTTTATCGCAATGACACAGAATTTAAGTGCTATAAGTATTTATAATTTTTATGTCTTCACTAATGGCTCACCTTTTATTTTCATCGTATTTTAAGCACTAAGAAAAGTAGTGAGCATGGAGAGGAAAAGATGTTGAATTTGTCAGGAAACTCAACGAACTAGAAGGGAACTCACTATTCTTGCACATATTCTCCACAAATGTCATTAAGTTCATGGGTAGGGAATAGATAGATTTACCTGTGCCCATGGTTTGTCTGTTTTTGTATCCCCTCTCACATAGATGTGCTCAGACACGGCGGCAGCAGCCACCCTTTGGTGCCCTCTGCCCAGAGCCCACCCATTCTGCTGCAGTGTAGAGGCATAAGCAAAACCTTCTTTTACTCTCACCTGCATGTGGTTATGGAGATATTACAGGTTATCCATTAGTGACCCTGGATGTTAAAAAAAAAATAAAAAAAGGTCCCTAAAAGACCACCACCACCGAACAAAACAAACAAAAACTCATAACAAAAAATCCAAGAAATCTAAGAAAGCCATAGATCCAATTTAACCAAAACTGCTGATAAAAGACTGGCAACCAAGAAAACTGGAAGACTTGTGGATGCAATATTTGACAGATTTTTCTTGCTTGACGGTGGCTAAGAATTTGTTGGTCTGAGTAGATGATTGTAGAGGAAAAGCTTTACGTTCCTTGATTAGAAACACCTAGGGAAAAAAGCCTGCAAAAGTTTGCTTGTGCAAACACATTGTGTATGCTACCTTCCTGAAGAATATGTGGATGGGTGTTCTGATGAAAGTGTTACTGAAAATTAGAGCAGTGACTGTGAGCAAAATGTACACTGAGACTTCCTCTGTGAAATGACAGGGGCGGGATGGGAAGCCCATATACACACTTCAGACAAGTAGGAAATGAGTTTAAATTCTTCTGATATCACACTTGCTAACTTCAAAGTCCAGCCTTAGTGTGAAAAATGAGAGTTAAAATTGAAGAGCAACAGCAAAAGTACCAGAACTACATCAAATAGGAAAGATTTTCTTGAAAATTTATGGTAAAGGTGATTTTCTGAAGCTTCCTGGCCACCCTCTTCTGCTTCCTCATAACTTTCTAAATAGTTCTTTGGGATTATTTCCTTCCCAAACCACCTAAAATCTGTGAAAGTCCCTGTCAGTTGCTAGACGCCAAGTACCAAAAATGCACAGAAGACATTGGTATTTATTCTGTTAGAAGAAATAATTACAGCAATAGTTTCATATTTGAAACACTTAACAAAACAAGGTAGCAAGAACCTCCTGGTTTAGTACCTCAATATAATTAAAAAATAAAAATAAGATTAGTTCAAATTCTTTCCTTTCTGCCAAAATATTTGTATGACTTCATGAAGTCTTGATCTGTACTACTTTGAAAGTTTCTGTTTTGCAGATTATATATAGTCAAATCATGAGTTCATATAGAACTACTTGCCAGTTCAATCACTAATTTTCAGTAATGACTCTCCTCCTCAGATGAGAGTTTGAAATTTTGGGAATCAAATTTCTAAATGGTATTGCTTTGCCTATTTTTACAGAAGAGATAGGAAGTAATGGAAAAATAAGATTGCAGTTATTGCGGGGTTTCCATCTTCAACTAGTGCAGACATCTATTAGTCAGAGGTGTGAGAATCATTTAAAATTTAGCTTAGCTTCAGTCATGAAGTCACTGCAGCACCTTACATATTTTAAGCTTAGTTAATTGCGTGCTTAAGTCTACCACCTTCTAAGATTTCACATGCAGGAAAATATAAAAAAATTTAAAAAAAGAAATCACATTCCTTTGTTTAGGAGGTATCTGGGTCTTTTTGGACAAATATTATTGGAGCCAGTTAATTTTCCTAACCTAAATGTTTGGTGATTCATATAAGGAAAGCTGTTGACCCAAATCCTGAAGATAATTCTGCATGCCTGTAAAGGAAAAAAAAAAAACCAAAACCACCCCAACTTTAGACATACTCTTAGAGAAATGGATGTATCTTTGATTCTCTCTAAAAGCACTGTAGGTATCATGAATGTGCCTCCGTTCTATATTTATAACAAGGTATTGATGGATACGCTTGCAGAGATACATGCCTCATATTTACTACCGAGAACTAAACATTTTTGGTTTTGCCTAGTCCTTGAAATTAAAACCTTTAAGCATCATGGAAGTGCAAAACACATTGTAATATATACTTAAGAAACTCTGCTTTAAGTCACCAAGTCTTTTAAAGCCTCAATACTTGAAACTTTTGCTTTTTTATGTATTGCTGACATTATGCACAGTACTTCAAACTTCAAGCATTCAGAAATCTCTGGCAATAGAAGAAAATGTACTGTGAAGAAGAATCTGTATTGAAATGAAACCATTTAGGTGGTGGAAAGTGGGGCTTATGAGAGCTCTGTTTTTCTTGGAAGTTCTCTTCACAATTTGTGTTACTTGCCCTGGGTGATGTTTGGTGCCATGGTGACAAAAACGTCAGCCTAGTCTAGCTCAGCAGAAGTAGAGCTGTATGCATTAGAAATTGCAGGTATAACAATCAGGGTTAATGTGACCAAGGTGTTACTCCACTGAGTAGTCAGCAAGTAGTTTTTATGGCTAGACAAGTTGTTTCTGTGCAATGCTTCAGAAGGTGTTGGCCAGTCTGTCGGGAGTGTTGTGATGCTGTGCTCGTCTTGGGGTTATGTAGAGAAGAATCCCTTCCCCTGTTCACCTGACGCTTATGTTTAGTCTGAGAGTTAAGACTGACTTCTCTTCTAGAAATGAAATCCTCGCACTGAGCTGTATCTATGGCCACAGAAGTGCAAAATTGGCATATTTCTGATATTGCTTTTTCTTTAAAGTATGAGATCTAAATACTTAATGTCATTAGCAGTATCAAGAGGTACGGTCACATATGGCCTCAGCATAAGGACAAATCCACAAATATTACAATTTCAAACACTTTCTTTTCCCCCAAGAGCACAATTTAATGTGTATAAAGTGTTTGCTGCTTCAGTGGCTACCTTTTCTACAATGTGTCGTTAGCTGCTGGGGTCAACATGGTCTAAAGGAAAGCTGGTTATTCCCTCTAGGCATGATTTCACACTTTCTTGTTCCTGTAGCCCTGCTGACCATTCAGACAATCTTCAGAAGTGATAATTTATAAACAGAGTGGCAGAAGTGGGCATTGAGACCCGGGGAGCACAGGATATTATTTTTAGCCAATATTTACGAGTGAATCAAGGTTTTGGTTCTGAGCTATATGAAGATCTTAATGCTTGTTAAGTTCACCTTGTCTTTCTAGTTATGAACTGCTCATTAAAGCAGGCTGGAATACTATATCCAGATGATGTAAATTGTTTTAATATAAGTGTTGAAATATAACATTAAAATATTTTAATATATTAATAAAGATATTATAAATTTAAATTGAAAAAATTACAAGGCCAGTTTGGGAGGGGAGAGGGGGAGACAAGAACAAAATAAGTTTCCTGACTAGTGTCTCACCATCAGTTATGATTTCTTTAAAAGTGAGTGGCCACTGGACTTCACATTAAACTGCATATGCTGTGATGAGTTTTTACATCCCATGGCACAAGATGTTTTTCAAAACATGCAGCATATGAAACAGATGGCTTGGGAAGACTGTCAAAAAAACCTGCTGGGCCATTTCTGGTATTACCTTAAAGCAAAAGAGAGGATGAGTAAGTGTGCTGTAATTTTTGGCTTTAACACAGCGTCCAGGAAGCTCAGCTTCTGAAGGCATGCTTACTCGATCACAGTAACACATATGAAAACAGATACCTATTTGAGGGCAATAGAACAATAAAATTATTTGAAATTGTGGGGATGAAAGGAAGAATGGAAAATTGCAGTGGGAAAGGGGAGAAGGGCAGACATTTTTTTCAAGATTCTTATTGCAGGACTGAGCAACACAGAAAAATAAATTTAATCAGAACTTTCACAAGACACCTTTAAATGTTTTTGTGTACAATATAGTGGACGCTAAGTCCTGCAACCTCAAATTTATTTATTTTTTTTTAAATTACGATTTCAGAGGTCTCCTTGTGAAAATATCAGTTGTGCCTCCAAGACCTGCTTGGTTATGGTTTCAAAATCTCTAAGCATGTTGAATCTTCTAACCAAGGGCAAACAATGTATTTTGTACTAGAGGCATGAAAATCAGACCCTACTATATAAATCTGAGTCTGCAAGACAGTGTCTTTTTAGGAGCTGTTTCATGTACTGGTAATATTATAAATAGTAAGCAATCCAAATTCCTCATATTCTTGTCCACAATAAATTTTTAGAAGTAGCTGGGGTTTTGGTTTTTTTGGTTTTTTTTTTTTTTTGTTTGTTTGGTTTTTTTTGAATCTCATTCCTGCAGCTGCATACTGTCTTATTTAACCTTGACTGAGAAGGACTAGATCTAATATTTCAAGTCAAAATTACTAAAAGTAATAAATATTCAGTAGTATTAGAAAAGCAATTCCATCTTTGAGTTTACAGTTTACTGAAATGAAGATTTACTTCCAGAAGCTAATATTACTAGGTAACAGTTAAAAATGTGGACATTGTAGCATAAGGAAAATAATTTTCTTTACTGATTGCTGAATTTCTGTTAGCTATAAAAATGGCCGTCTGAAATGATCATTGAAAGCTTCACAGATAGTGTAATTTTTTGCAACTAATTTTTCTCATTGGTTGTTAGTTTCTTTTAAGTATTATCATTGCTCAGTTGTCTGATAAAGCTGAAATGTTTAACTTGCTCTCTCAGCTATATTTTCAGCTCTGGAAAGTCATTGCACATGACTTTGCAATACAGTTATATCAGAGCTTTGGGAGATTAATACCACTGAAACGATGTTATAATGCTTAAGTTTATCTATTATTTTGAAAATGCACCTTTAGACTATTTTTACTTAGTCTCTTTCTTGGCAATGGGTTTTCATTTCCATGTTTTAGGAAAATCCTATAAATGTTGTTGTGTTACTACTTCAAAAAGGGAAAGAAAGGAAGAAACATGTGAAATACTCTTGTATTCATTTTGCTTGTGATTTTGAATAGCTTTCAAATTAGAATGATTTTCCCAGATTTTTATAGGCTTGCCCAATCCAGCTGTATATTTTATATGCTAATTTAAGTTCTATTTTTGTTCCCCTTGGGATTTTGAGTGATTATAATTGTTGCTCTTCAAAAGCCAAACAGATGATGATTGCTGCTTCAGGAATATACCAAAAGAAACCAGCTTTCATTAAACCTGCTCATCCACTTCATAATTATCTCCATTTTTTCTCACTAAGAAGCAGAAAAACGGCAACTACAGTTCATTGAAGCCAGTTCAGTTATTTAAACATCACTTTACTGAGATAACAGGAGGTGTTAGAGCAGAGAGGCTTTTCAAACACTAAGATGTAGCCCGTACTGTAATAGGGGTGCCAAATGGAAGACCAGACCCTTCACGTCATTTTGCAATACAATGCTAGAGGCCAGAGACAGCACAAGTTGCTGTGATCTCTGCTGTGGCTGGGACATTTTCTGGAGGACAAAACATAGATTTACAAGTGATTTTGCAAGGTATTTTCTGGTCTCTCTGCTCTGCAAGAAATGCGAAGTAAGAGTAAGCAGAAACATGGGAGAGGAAGAAAGGACGTTGGAGCAGGCACTGACATAGACAGTAAAGAAGATAATAAATAGGCAAATGACACAAGCTTTGATCATAGGTTCACTCCTCATATTGGTCAGCCCTGGTGGCGTTTGGACTGAGCTGGGCTAGACCAGAAGGTTTCTCTAGAATTTGTTTCAGCAGTAGATTTTAGTTTAATTCCAGTTTAAGAACATTCATGGAGAAGTTTTGCAGTGAAGATTAATGCTGCAGAGATATGAGTCCCCATGAATTGCAACAAGATGCTGCAATAGCTGTCAGTTAATGAGCACTGGCATAAAGAGGGATAAAAAGACTCAGAGGTTTCTCAAGATCTAGAAATACATAGATAGTTCTTTAGTTCGCATAATTGGTTAAAAACCTCACACATATATATTTTTGCAGGTGCCTTCTGATGTTTTCCTTATCTTACAAATGTAAGAGGTGTTGCTGGATTTTTTTCTACCTGCTCTCTGAAGTTTGATTCCTGCAGTTTACAGGAAGAAGTCTGACCATATGTGTTGCCATTTGTCCTCTGCTGCTTTTTTTATGCAGGCAATTAGGGGCAGTGTCTCTGTATAAATCACAGTTTACCACTCAAGGGGGCCGATATAAAAACAGTTCCATCATCAGTTTCTTCTTCAAAGACAGAGTGCAGCAGCTGTCTTAAAACGTGGATTTTTCACTAAAGAAAGCAATAATCTGGTCTCCTACAGGTCACATTTGTGCAAAGGAGATGACCAGGAAAAAGGTAGGAATTCACAGAGGGATGAATTTGGATTTTTATTTCTTAAATTTAAATACCTATGTGAGAGCAAAGGTTAAACTCAGCCTACCATCAGAAAGTCCTGTCCATCAATTATGGAAGCAAAACTTCTGCCATGGCTTTCTAGCTTATCCAGAATATTACTGAGTTTTTGCTGTAGCAGTGTAAGCTGAGAGAAAAATTGCATGGCCTACAGACTGGAGGGGGGGAAAAAAGGCCTTTCAAATAAAACAGAGCTGAAACATCCACTGATTGCAGTTTTGTTGGTACAGTGTGGGGAGTCACACAGTCACTCTTTTAAACTCACAATGCCTTGTCAGCATCAGCAGCATAATCCACATCTCCTTGAGACCAAAAGGCAGAGGGTGCAATCCCAGAGCACAAGCAGCAGGCTGCCAGGAACATGGCTTTCTGTTTCGATTCCCAAACAGCTATATTCAGTATGGCCAGTAGTTTTGGGGCAGTTTCATCTCCAGCTAGAGTATCTTAGAACCAGATCAAGCTTCCCATGTAATCCAGGAGCCACAACAGCGAGGTCTGCTCTGGAAGGATCACCATGCCCCTGTCACACGCAGACCTGGATTGGGTTTTATAAACCTTCATATTCAAACTATGGCTGAGCGATAGCAGAGGTGCATTTCCTTTTGAAAACTGCTTGCAAACGAAAACGTTATTTACTTCCTCCAAAGGCATCTACATTTTTCTGCATTTCCATCGTTTAGGGACAAGTTTTGTCCAAACTGACCTGTGTTTTCCTCCCTTCCTCACACTCTGTGGCAGGAAGATTCCAGAGGCTGCAGCAGCACGCTTCCTTGCGCAGCTGATCAGGAAAATGAAATGGGTTGCCGAAAGGGGAACAATGACACTGAGATCCATAAGGCAAATAAAGAATAGGTGACTGATCTTAAAAGCAGCTAATGTAAGAGTTTATCCAAGCTGTCATCTACTTCTCATTCATTATCAAGAAATGTTTCATCATGTCACCACTGCCTAAAAATCAGAGCTCAGCCCAGAACAACACGGGTCAGGAAATTCTGAGCTGTGAATCCTGTCTCCATGTTTTAACTTTTTTGCTTTGCTCTCCATCCTCTCTTGCTTAATATTAATTTATATTAAATCAAACTAAAAGTGTATTTAGGACTTAGTTTTCCCATTGCTGGTAATTCAAATTTGTATTTGCAAAATGTCATGCACTTAGTGAGGGAAGGAGCAGGAGGTTGTAGATTGTATATTGTAGAGAATGTTGTATTAATTCTTTTTATAAATGGTTTATTAAACAAAACACTTGATGTAGATTCTAAATTTATTACCTTTGCTAGGGTAGCTCAATTGCATATCTACTTCCTAAACTATTCAAGATGTGTTTCTGCGCTAGTGAACTTGCAGTGTGACAGTGTGCATTCTGCCATATCACTCTCGGATCAAACACCAAACCCTTTGCAGACAGTGCATTTTCCCGATGGCAAATGGTACTTCAGAGTCCTCTTTGCAAACTGGCCACACTACATACTCCTACTAGCAAAGTGCTCTTAGACTCTGCAGCTGAAGAAGTATTCAGGCATCTTCTTTCAATACTTTCTTGTGTTTCCTCGTTGCTACATTATCATTCAGAGTAAGCATCTTGAGCCAAATTAATGTGGAAGGTATTGAAAGTCTGTGCAAAATAAGCATTGAAAGAAAACTGTTCAAAAGCAGGATATTTCAAAATTAATTCAAAAAACAATTTTGCATGTTAGGAGTACCTCAATAGGACGGAAAACAACTGTAATTTGTATTTGGCTTTCTTTTTACTGGTTTTCAGGTTTTTGCTTTCTTAATGGTAGATATTTGATCTTATCCCCACATTGTCTGCTTCTGGTGTGAATTCCTTGTTTAATTTAGAACCAAAATTTACAGAATTAAAAAACATTCTTACAGAACCAGTAAACACTAATAAATTAGCTGTGATGTTATAAAGAAATTGTTGAAGATGATGTCTCAGTACTTAATGGCTATGAATATAAATTCACTGAGTATGTTGAGAAGGAAAGTTTATTTTAAAAATATGGTATCTTTATTCTCAAGTCTTTTTCGCAGAGTTCTATGAATTAAAAAAAAAAAAAATAAACCAGAAAATGAAAGTCTATTATAAATAATAACAATGAAACCAAAGAAAGAAAGAAGAAAAGGCTTAACTGAAAATTCTTGGCATAATAGGAGTTAAACAATGTGAGACTAGAAAGAATTCTTCTTTCCTCTGTAACCTAAAGGCAACATAGTAAGAATAAAAGAGATGTTCCACGGTATATAATGTCAGAATAATTAATGAAAATATCTGTTGCTACTCAAACAATTTAAAAACATCTTTATTACATTTTACATTAAGGCAATTGGCTTATGATTACTAAAGCACTTCCTAAAGCAACAATAATATTTATTTCTTGTATGAAACTGCAAAATTAAGAAGATGGTACATTTGATGTACATTGCCATTCCATTTGAGAACAGCTCTTAACATACAGTACAAAAATTAACTCAGGCAAAGCGATACATGTATAAGATAAGATATACTTTTATTGTTAAGCAATAAAAGTTCTTTGCTGTTAAATAGATGAGAATTGTTCTACACGTTTGACTTCACATGCTGTAAATATTTCCATTCATCTCAGTAAGATTACCGTAACAAGGAGAGCAAACTATGGGTTGAAATTTCCACAGCGTTACGGCTCTACATCACTACTCCTAAGTCGTACCCAAATGGAAATGGAAAAAGCCATTTTCCACAACAGCAGCAAAACTTAAAGGCAAGGAAGAACACGTTCTGTCCCCTCATCTGGTCTGTGCAAACATTTTCTGGAGTTGTAACTTCATTTTTAAAGAAAAATAAAAAAGCACAAAAATTCTATAGTTAACTTTTCTTTCTGTCCAAAAGCATTTTGACTAATCAAGACAATACTGGGCTATGGCTGAATCAGCACTTTACAATCAGAGCTGGGAGAAGCAACAATTATATGAGGACTAAACCCAGGTCTGTCATTTTTAATAACCTTGTTTCTCCTTGTGTCAATCTTATCAAGAACGAGGAAAGACATAGCCTTGTGGACTGAAGAGAGATGTTAGAGGTGATGTCTCCAAACAGCAGATCCTGATCAATTATTCTTAATGTGCTGTGGAGGTGCAAGAAGAGTGACCCTCTTGAAGCATTAAGTTCTAGGGAAAAATACTGGTCTTGGAGAGTGAAAAGGACCTATTCTGAATTCATTTGGTACTTCCCCACCTCCTGTCCCAAGCTTAACTGGCGTAATGGTTCTCTTTTTTTTGTTTGCTATGTGTCTCCTTCCATGTCCAGAGTCTCTGTTTCTTCCTTTCTTGTGTATTAAAAAGGCAGTTTTTTCCCAATTCAAATAACTGCAGCCTGAAATACTTTCTTCACCTCTCTTCTTTTCTTATTTTTTAATACCTCAGTTTTCTCTCAGTAGAAATGAAGTTGCATGACCTCACACTACTGTTGCTTGTTTCCTACCCACACCTTCCAGGCACTAGGTGATACAGCATTGCCACAACTTAGGACCAATTTATGGCAAACTAGGTGGTGATGCTGTAGGACGGGCTCTAATGAGAAACTTTTTTTGCTTTTGACTTTACGAGCCTTTTTATCCCATGTTGCGGAAGTAGGCAACTACTTTAGTAAACCATCTTCATCAAAGTATGCAATTAAATATTAATTTTCTTAAGATATGTACACACTATATATCTTAACACATACTATATAGAAACTATGGAGATTCTACACAGGTACAAGCTGTAAATAGCTGATCCCTCTGTCTCAGTATTCCATGGAAAATGCAATTATTCCAAGCAGAAAAGACTGCAGAATGAGTGACTGTCTGAACATTGCATTACACAATATATTTGCATGGCCCACAATGCTCATTTGCATAGTGTTTGAAAAGAACTTTAGTAGTCAAGTAGGCTTTTTGGACCTCAAACACTCAGTCAAACTAGAAAAAATACAAAAAAAAAATTAGTCTATTTGAGCATGCTAAAGAAACAGGGGGGATCTGAATACATAAAGACTGGGAGAACTAAAAAGATCTATTTGCAGGCAAATGAATACCACATATCTGACTGTTATAAAGTGAAAAGATGACTGTAAGGTTCACAATTAAATTATTTTATTCTGGCTCTGAATGCTCATTGACAGTTACAGGAATGCTTTATAAGGATAAAGGAGGAACTGTAGCAAAAAATATTAAATAATTGGAGTGTAACTTGATATTTACCTTTTGTCTTAATGTAGCAGCTAGGAGCACTGATTATGTGGTAGGTAGAATAAATACATCTGGTATAAATCTTGTCAGTTTCAAGATTTGCCATGCAGGGGAAAAGAGAAAAAAGGCTGTGGATGGAAAGGCTAAGTAAGCCTTTTTATAGGATTTTTAATAATTGTGGCTTAATTGCATTTGTTGCTTACATCCTCTTTCATGCACATTAGAAATGTTGATCTCATATCTTTGGGAAGAGCAATATGTTTCCAGAATCAAAAAGCAATATCCAGTCATCCTGTATTGCTAATTTTCCTTTTTCTCCCTGTCACCACATTAAAAAAAAAAAAAAGGCACGAAGAAAAAAAAAGCAAGAACAAAAAAAGGAAAACCAGAAAAAAATTAAGTTCCATGTGGTTAAAGGTGAATTGAAGGAGGCAGGCAAGTCTTAAGTTCGCAAAGCAAATTTGAGTAGCAAAAGAGATACTTTACAGCTTCTTCACCCATGACATGACTATTTTCAGTTTTATGTTAAATATCACATGATTTAAATCAGCTTTAAGTCTCACAATGTATCTTCCATTTCCTGTAAAGGATGAAGAAAATAACATGGACATGATTGGGGAAATATTGTGGAAATCACAGTATCATGAAAGTACTGTTTAAAACCAGTTACCATCATTAGGAACTATTTGTAGACTATGAACATTTAATCCTGGTCCTTAATCTTATATGTTTCAGTATTTTGCTATTTGAATGTAAAAAAAGCAGATTCTTCATTGTAGTTTCACATTCTACAGATTACAGGTGAATCTTTAGCGTTGTTGATCATGTCTGATAACGATGTCTAAAGTGCAGAATGTTTTCCATCTTGTGGAGGACGAACTGGGTGTGTGTGTGTGCATTTATGTGTCTGATGCAGGTTTTTTGTTTCTCACAGTTATCATTAGTAAGTTAATATTTTACCATTTTAAGTGCCCAAATGGGAATTATAAAAGGATGCATGATTTTTCAGAATTCAGATTGTCTGTAGCTAGCTTAATTCTGGATTCCCATGTCTCATGTGGACCGAATAAAAGCAAGCTGAAAATCAACAGCCAAATGCTGAAAGGCACTTTGAAGTTAGAGGTCTGGAAGATCAAAACCAAAACCAAACCAACAATCAGTCTTTGAATTCATCTGGAAAAAATGCTAGAATGCAAATAGCTTTCCTCATCAGACTTGTATTTGCTTGGTTTCAGTGCTTACTGACAAAAGCAGAGAACTTGTCTAGTACTTTACAGGTTTTTTAGCCTACCAGGTCTGTTTCTGTCTTGGTGTGGTTTTTTGGTTGTTGGGGGTTTTTTTGTTTGGTTGGTTTTTTTGTTTTGGTGTTTTATGTGTTTTTTTTTTTTCTCAGACATTCAACTGATTTTAAAAGACAGGGAAAAACATTATGTAGAACTGTAGTCATTTTGGTGGTGGGAAATTATATATGATTGATACAAAAATCTTATTGTCTGAGGGAAAATAAACTTTATATCTAACTTTGAAACTCAGCAACTTGCTTAAGTGATGTGATCCAGTGCTTAACTACTCTTAAATATTTTCCAGTTGCTGAACTAGTTTTCACGTGTTGTGAATTAAGCCATGTTCTTTTTTTCTTTTAACTTACACATGAATACTTGATAATAATCTGCCAATAGTGATTGGCATCTAAAAGCATGTTCCTGTATTCGTTGTCAAAGTTTCTGTTTCTAAACAGTTTCTCTCTTAAATTATACTCAAGTTTTCTAAAATCTTTGCTTTTAAACACCCTTTTATGGGCTTTCTCCAGTTTTTCTTAAAATAAGGAAGGACCGGATGCAGTGTTCTATTTTCAGATCATCAATGTCAAATAAGAAATGTATTCATGTATGTCTTTTTAAATCACACTCTTGTTTGTACACCTCAGAGTGAAATCTCTCTTTCTTGCAACATCACATTTCCATGATTCCTAGTAGTATCCCACAACCATGTCTTCAGTGATGCTGTTATTCTCTGGTTTTTATTTGCACATTTGATTATGATATTACTTTTCCAACAATCACTGTCACTTGCCACTTGTCCTTATTGAGGTTTATCTTGCTGGTAAGCCTCTCCATTTTGAAAAGATCATTTTGTGTTCAGCACTTAAATGCTTATTACCCTTCTGCTTGCTGCACTCCACAGTTTTCATTCACTATGTTGCATCTTCCAAAACATGGACAGAAATACTATCTTGACCCTAAAAGTTATACTCCGGTAAGTCCTTATTTCATGGAGCCATTCATTTGGTGATGAACTATCTCCAAGTTTTCTCTAGATATTTTTGTATACACTTTTTACAGTAATTTAACTAACTAACACTATGCTTCCTTTTTATCCCATGAGAATGCAATGCAGATTGGCAACAAACATTTAAAAGTCAGTGTATTCTACTTCTCTGTCTTATGTGGCATGCTGATTGTAGAAGAAAATAGGATTTGCCCAAATGTTTGTTCCTCGAAGATCTGTATTTCTTAGTGCCTTAATTTTGGGGGCTTCTTTTGAACCTAGAAGCAGAAATAAGATTCAATAGTCTCTTTTTCCTGAATCTCTGTTACAATAATAAAAAAAAAAAATAGCACCTTTATGCCTGTTCTGCAGGGCGTATATTTGTTACCTAATGACCAAATACACAGAAGAACTTTCAGGAAAGTGAATGTCCATGACACCATAAGAATCATTTGCTGTAATTTTATGACAAACTTTGTTCCACTAAGTCGTATGATAGCGCAGTGTGTTACTATTAGTTTGAATAACCTTTTAGATATTTGCAGCTACATGATCATTTATGATTTGGATTTGCTGATGACTCATCTCCAGCAGAATCAAAGTAGTACAGAGCTATGCATAGTACTTCTGATGCAAAAACTGAGTTGTATAAGCAGAAGAAACAAAAGCTCCATCATTTAAAGACAAGAAAACTAGGCCAGCACCAGTGAAAGACCATTATGTCATCAACAAGTGAGCAATTTTGGCATAAAAAAGAATAAAAAGTAGTTATTTAGATACTTTTAAGCTTGATAGTTCAAAGAAAGATCTTGATGATGATGATGTAAGTAAGATAAGGGAAGTGCTTTTTGAAAGTGAGATTTTTCATATCTAGTAATTGCAAGAAATAATTGGCAAATTCTAATTCTACATGTTTTGAATATTAAGCCACTTCTTTATAAACAAATTGTAACATGTAACATATAAAGGTAAAAGAAAAGTATGAAGAACTATGTGAAGTTATGTGGCAATCATGGAGTACACATGAAAAAAGAGGTAACTGCCTTTAACATAATGCTATGAAAAATGCATTTTTAGTATCCCTTCTCAAGACTACGTAGACAGTTGTCTACTCCCCATATTTGAGCAGTCGTAGCAGGTGTGTGTCAAAAAAAGATGAACTTTATTTGGAGAAGGAGGAAGATAAACTTTCTGAAAACAGATAAACACCTTCTGAAATCCTGCCCTTATATGTTAGTGCATAACACAATGTATACCTCTACTGAATCATCATTTCCAGCTAGAGTCATATTATCTTAATTGAATAAAACAAAAAATTCAAGTTGATGCTTTGAATTATGTGGAATGTATTTAAGCCCTTGCTCTACAAGGTCAAAAAAATTCCGTCTCTTACCTATGTGGTCTGATTACCTGAAAATGATCTAATTACATATTATACAAACACTTTGGGATTTACAAGGACTTTTTCAGTAAAATAATGGTAGCAACAGCTACTATATTGCTTCACTATGCTGTCAGCAGGAAACATGCTGGCATACTAAAAAAGCTATCTTTGAGTAATATGTGCTTTCCACCTCAACAAATGAAAACAGACACAGGCTGTAGAAAAAAAATAAAATCCATCTTTTAAGTCAATATTCCTGTAGCTTTAATACCATGAGAGGATATGCTCATTACAGTTACTTTATAACCATACATCTTTTTCTTGGAGAAACTTATTGTTATGGTGGAAGTCCAATCTAACTGAATTGACAGTATTTAGGATGATTCACTGGATAACTTAAAAAGGACTTGTTATTTTTGGATAAAAAGCAGCATTAAAAATATTGATTGCATTCTTGCTTTTCATTGTCTCTTTTACACAAGGTTATTTCTCCTCACATTTACACAGTGTTTTGCTGGCAAGGGTATCAATCACTTCAGGCTGTGTTTACGTATTCCCCACAAGTTAGAAGGGGCAAGGGCAAATTGTTATACTTGAGTTCTCTGGCTTGTGAATTTCATCAGAATGACCTGCCTACTTGTGAACTCTGAAATGCAGCGCAAAAACTAAGTGTTTTTCTGATTCAGGGACAGCCACTTGGCAGTAATTTGTGTGTGCTAAAACTGCACAGTGGACCTAAGTTGCTGAACAAGTTTGACCTTATCCACATCTGCCTTATGCTCTCTCACATCACACTCTGGTTTTGCTCTCTGCCACATCATTAGAAAAGCCCCCAGATCTCAGGGACAAGCAAAAAGGTGTATCTAACAAAGTGCATGTGCCAAAGATGCTTCTCTTCTCCCCTGATTCTGCCTTTCCTCTTGGCTCTGAGAAAGCTTGCTGTCTTAAAATATTAAATAAATGACTCATCTTCTGGGTCCTTTTTACTTCTTTCTTGGTAGCTCTTGGTATCAGGTATGTTTAAGTGACAGGCTAAGGCCAAATATATGTGGTTTGATTATCAGAGGATAGAACTAGTCTCGCCTCTCTGCCCTCCATTTAACAAGTCTGAGTGGTAAGTCTTTAGGTTTTTGTTCAGGTTCAAGTTCCTTTTGGCTTAAGTACCCTGTCTTTGGTTAAGAAATAGTTAATCTTGTCTTAATTTATTATTTGAAGAAGATGGAAAGGTAGCCTTAGTGGCCAAAATTAGATAACTTAATGGCTTACAAGCCTATACAGTTACTCTCGCTCTTCAAGAAGCAATCACAAGGAATTAAGTGCATGTAGCAAACCCTTCTTTAGAAAATAATCCTCTGTGACCTTAGGTTATATGCTCCAACTATATTCCTTTTAATTGCATTTTCTACAAAGCTTTCTTCAAAAAAACACAGATCAAAGGTAAGCTGAACTCAGTCTAAAGTAAGTATTTCTGCTGGAAAAATGTGGAGCTGTAGTATTCTAATCTGATGCCATTAATCAGACTAAAAACACAGTTTGAAACCGGATTTTTTTTCTCCTATAAAATATATTAATGTGTGTACCATGGCTCATATTTTTTCAAGTGAATAATTCCAAAGGTCATTACAGATCCTTTTCTGCAGCAATTAATTTTTGTTTAGCTGTGCTCACAAACCCATGCTTGTATTATCTGCTACAGAATTGAGCTTGTGTGCTTTAATGTGAGCTTGACTGTTGTTTATTAAAAATCACAGTGCAGTTCCTTCTCCTGCAGAGGAAATGGAGAATTGAAAATAAGCTACTGCAGTTTCAAAGTGAAAGTGTTTTGTCCTTTGTAAAGAACTTGACAGCCAAATGGATGGTTCGTTCTGGGATTCAAAGATATGTCACAACAGCAAAACAGACAAGGAACCCCCACCCCAGTTCAGGTACTGCTGAGACAGCGATTTGGGATGGAGAGAGAAACCTATTTCTCTTTGCTGAAAATATCCTAATGACAGTTTACTTCACTGGATTATCAGGAACATGCTGGGTGCTATGCCACCTGAATTTCAATTTCTTAATTTACAGCACAGATAAAATAGAATAGAGCTCGATCTCTGCTGCTCTCTACACTGGGCTGGTCTTATCAAGCGTGAAGTTTGGCGCATTGCAAAGCTATTCAAGTCATTATCTGTTGAGGACCTCTTGAGCCATCTCTATCTCTGCAGTGTGCTGATAAGACAGCTGTTTCTGTAGCTGCAGTGTCTCTCTGGGCCTCAGTCTTCTTTCCGTGCAAACTACAGCTTTGTCACTGTGCCCTGATGCTGTCACTTTCTCTGTTGTGCAATGATTTGATCCAAGCACAAAAGAGGTTGATGGCAGCAACTGACTGGCAGGTGACACAGTCTTATTTTACAATTAAATGTGCATTTCACACCACTGGAAATACAAATCCTCAATAAAAGTAGTTACTTCAGCTGTGGTGCAGCAGCAATCTGTCTTTTCCTGGTCGCAGTAGGAAAAAAGCAAAGATATAATAGTTTATATAAATAGATGACTTATTTCAGGTACTAAATTCCAGACAAAGATTCCACAGTTGTCTGTAGAAAATCTGAGCAGTTGTGGTTACCTTGTGTGGAGATACATTTTTAGTCTCAATTGGAAAAAAAAGTGGAACACCCCCCTTTCCTTTCCCCACCTAAATGCTAACCTCTTTTGGAAAATAGTTTTTATTAACGTTCAGACATTGCTGTGTAATAGAATAGAAAATGATACAGTAGTCTCAGTTGAAGTGTTCATACTACTCTAGTTTTGTACAATGTCTGTATCTTATGACAGGAGAGAGGCTCAGAGAAGAATTAAGTAAAACAATCCCACGCCCATACTGAAGGCCATGCAGGTATGTTTTGTCGTAGGAAGTGTGTGTCTCAAGACTTGGTCTGAAACCCTCATACCTGTTACCGTTTGTTTGTGAAAGTAATGGGAATAAACATAAGTTAGCACTGGGAAAAGAACACGTAGAGTCCCGGCGGTGCAGTAACACGCAGGCACAACACACACACGCATCCATATGACGGCATCCGAACGCCACGAGTCGAGAACCATTTGTCCGAAGTGCTCGAGAGGGAGCGCCAAGCCCACACCGACATCACGTACACTACCGAGGCGTTTTCCTGAGGGTAGGGAGGGGACATTTCCCTTCCCCGGGAGCGGCCCTTCCGCAGCCGCGCCGGGGCCGCGCCGCTGTCCGTGGTGCTGAGGCGGTGACCGCGCGGTTCGCTCCCGGGCCAGCCCTCCCGTGGGCTGCAGGCGCTTCTTCGCCTGCTTGATTCCTTATTTTTTTCGCTTTCACTACAACAACAACAACAACAACAACAACAACAACAACAAATCCCCTCTGTGCTAATTTTCCTTCCAGCGCGTTGCAATTGCTGCTTTTGCCGCAATTGCTGCTTTTACAGGCATTCACAGGTGATCACTCAGCCCCAGCCAGAGGATTCAAGAGGGTTCAGCACGCCTGAACAACCAGTGCCCTTCCCTCCTGCTACAGCTTTCCATACCCAATACCTATTTAATAACCTATACACATTTTAGCTAAAGGCTATGTCCAGACAGCCAGCTACCGCTAATCATAAAGACTTATTTTCAGACTTATTACAGAAGCAAAGGGGAACTCCACAGGAAAGCATCTTTTCCGGGGACAACGGAAAATTTAGCTTTCCTTCTTCTGCCGTTGCTGGAATCAAGGGCCTCTGAATACACATCAGAGATAAGAAGGGCCGATGACAAGGCAATTTGCTAAAACAGCTATTTTCTGCCTAATTTCACTTTAGCACTGTGTGTTGACAAACATGACAGATGTGAGCACATTATTGGTAGAGATATTAAGCCTCGAAAGAAAATGCATAAAGTTTGGATTTTGTCTCTGAAAGCTGGTCACTAATTATAGCTGGAAGATTGTTCCTTTTGGGTGCGGAGTAGGTGGGGGAAGATGGAACCAGGAGTCCTGCATATCAGACCTGGGAAGCTGCTGAGAGCAGAGTACTTTAATTTCCTGAAAGTTCAGAAAGACACACTTCTGGTTTCTAACAGCATACATTTTGGCATCCACTTTAAACAGAATTTCTTTAGTTCTAAAAAGAGCTGTGTATTTACACTTTTCTAAAATTGGGGGGGGGGGGGGGGGGGGGGGGGGAAAGGGCCTGACCTATTTGGGTGTGTTGAGTGAATGCATCAAACTGCTTAAGAAAACATCTAAATAACTTTTTTTTTGTTTTCTTCCTTTTTCTCTTTTCATACATTGACGGTGTTCTGCTAAGGAACACTGTTTTTTGCTTAAACACACGAAGCAGGAAAGTAATGAGCAACTAAAACTAGTAATTCTGAAGACAGCAACATAGTGCACAGTTTTTATAGATGCTTTCTACTTGGTAGAACAAATAATGTTTTTAGTACTTTTTTTCAGAGATATATAAATATATATATAAGACTTGTTGATAAATGCTCCTATAGCATAAAGAACTTAAGCAGATTGATTTTGGTATCACTAGGAGACTTTCAGAAGCAGTTTTTCTGTATCAAAGGGTAAATTTTGCCATAATTAAACAAGTCTGAGCCTCAGACATAAGCTGAAAAACAGTGTAGACCTTTTTGCATACTTACACTGCTAAGAGCAAAATTTACACATGCATCCACAAACTGTGTGTGAATAGACATCACTTCATGTAGGACTTTTTATAAACAGCTTTGAGAAAGTAGCCACCCCCACCCCCATTCTTTATTCAATCCTTAGAGCCAGTAGTTTGGTACTTGTTCCACCAGGGAGTTATGCACCTTTTCGGAATGCTGCTCATTTAAAACATTGGTGATACATTGTTAATGATCAGATTGTGTGTTCTGGAAAAACATCAGATGCATTAAGCATAGAACTAATTATGTAAAATGTAAAATCAGTCCTTGTATAACTCTCAGTTGTTGTCACAGTGGTAGGATAGGGACATCATACGTAACAGATGATACACGATTCATTGTATTAATCATTTATAAACACGCAGGGACACTCTCATTGAAACACTATGTCTCTATTCGAAATCACATGCCTCTATTTTTGTGCCTTGCTACGCACAAATGCCAGAATATTCTAAATAAGCCTTTGCTTTCTGCAGGGTGTAAGTGCTTTGCTACTGGAAATATATGACACACACTTGTGTTAGAAAAGACAGAAGAAAAGCCACATCTAGGGAGCACTTCTGATTCTGAAAAGAAATTATCAAGTGCAGTGAAGGTCAAATAGTTCACATAGTTAAAGGTGTGCTTCGGAATACCATGCAGAATTGTTTCGTCTGTACAACACTTCTTTTTTGCAAACATTTCTTTGCTCAGCAAGACAGGAATTGACTGCATCATGAATAAAAACTCCTTCCTTCCTTCTCTCCATCCCTCCATCCCTCCATCTCAGAATGTTTATTGGAAGTACCACTCATTAATATATCCACTCCCAGAAGGGGAAATAGCAAGAGCAGTCCCCGCCCGGTAATAACAAACTTGGCACAGGTGCGGCCAGAACTGGGCGGAGCGGGGGTATAAAATAAAAAGGAAAAAAAAAAAAAGACGAAGAAGAAAACCAAAAAAACCCAAACAAAACCAAACAGACGACTAACACAAAAAGAAAAGAAAAAAAAAAAAAGGCTGCTTTCTCAGCAGCACTTCTGGCGAAGGAATGGTGGCACCGCGAGCCGGCGGCCCCGGGCGTGCCGCGATGCACCGCCCCGCTTCCACGTGGCTGACCGAGCAGGCAGCAGCGGCCGCGCCCCCGCGCAGCTGTCCGCGCCACCGGAGCACCGCCCGCCCGCCCGGCACCTCGCAGGACGCGCTGGGAGCGGCGCTCAGCGGCCGCAATGCCGTGCCGGGGCCGTGCCGGGGCCGTGCCGGGGCCGTGCCGGGGCCCTGCCCGGGCCGCGCCGCCACCGCCCGCCCCCGGGCCCGCCCGCGCGCGCGGAGGCGGCCCCGCACGGCGCAACGCACGCTGAAGCGCGCCGCCATGGGCCCTGCCGGAGTGGCGGCCCGCGCGGCCAATGGGCGGCCGCCGCCTCGCCGGGGGCGGGGCGAGTGGGCGGTGGCCGGGCCAATGTGGGCGCGCGGCGCCGCCAGCAGCCTGCGTTGCGCCGGGGTGCAGGGACGCTGCCGCGCGTGGCGCCGGGGTAGGCGTGGGGCGGCTGCTGCGCAGGGGGGGGCGGGCGCGGACGGACGGACGCGGGACGGGACGCGGCCGCCCCTGGACGGACACACGCCCTCCGCCGCGCCCCCGCGGCCGCGCCGCCGGGCGCGGCACGCAGACGCACGCACCCCAGTGCGGCGGCGGCGGGCAGGAGCCGGGCGGCGGGGCTGCTATAAATCTGCGGAGCGGTCCGCCTCCCTGCGAGGCACGGCGCGGCACGGCACCGCACGGCGTCCTCCCCCCTCCCCACCCCCCCCTCCGCGCACTCCGCGATGCTGCAGTTGGCTCGGGTGGCGAGCCGCTAGGAAGTGACCAGCAGGGAGGAAGGGAGAGGGAGAGAGAGAGCGTCTTTAAAATCGCCCTTCCATCCCTCTTTTCTTTGTTCCTTCATTTCTCCCTCCCCTCTTTTTGTTCCATTGGGTTGCGAAAGGAGGGTCGTCCTGTCACTCTTTCCCTTTTGAGTTCTCCCGTTTTCATTTTTTAATTTTCCATTTTTTTTATTTTTCATTTCCCCCCCCTAGTGTCGGACTGTTGGGGGTGGGGGAGGGAAAGGAATTTTTTGGTTTTGTTTTGGTTTGCTTTTTATTTGTTTCCTTTTAGAACTGTCAGCAATTTAGCTCTTGTCTGTTGTCTTGAGAGAACTACCCGTCTGCCTCTTACTCCTTATCGGGAGAACTGCACCGTTACTTTTTTTTTTTTTTTTTTTTTTTTTGGTAAGCCGAGGAGAGGAAGGTAAGTTATGGCTTGATTCTTTCCATTACTGTACGCGTGCAATAGGGTCTACGCGACCCATTCCGGAGGTGCATGCCTTGTAGAATTACGCTGATCACCTGTGTTTGCTCCGTATTGACACGGGTCGTGCGGACGGCGCTAAGTGAGGCAGTTCGTGGGTATGGCAGCGTGCCCGCCGAGCTGAGTTGCTGGGAGTGTTTGCAGCGTGGGGAGGGCAGCCGCTGAAACTGGGGGACCGCACCGCGCCCACGCAGGACGGCGTGCGCATTCCTACCTGGGCTGGCCCCGCTGCAAAGTTCCCAGCGTGACCGCGCCCGTCCAGCTCCGGATACGTCTCCTTGCGGGGAGTATCCGAGGGGACGGACACGCACCTCGCGGGTGAAGGGAGACGGTATCACTTTGAGGAGATAAAACCGCATTTCCAGATTAGCCGGGATAAGGCTCTCTGCGCCTAATTGCATTAGCCGCACGGCGTTTTGTGGCTTCCTGCGGGGCTGGGAGGCGGCTGCGTGCCACGGCGCACAAAGACGCGGTCCGCCGTATTGTCAGCCGGTGCGGAGGGCGGGCGGCGGGGTGAGGAGAGCCGCTGAGCTTTCCCGGAGAGAACTCTATTACCGTAGGGCGGGGCGGGGGGGAGAGGGGGGCGGACCCGTGTCTTTCCGTGGGGATGAATAACCCGCCGCGGGAGGGGACGCATCCCTTTGTTCGGGGCGTCGGGGCAGTGCGCGGCGGTGCATGGGCAGCGTGGGCGGGGCGGCCCCGATCTCTGTCCGTGGTCCTACCGGGGCGGCGGGGGACGCGGACAGCAGTCACCGGTGTGCGCGGGCAAAGTTTGCGTCCGGCAGCCGCGGCAGGGATCCCGGCGGGGCTCCGGGCAAAGGGACGGACGGGGCGTCCCGTCCTCGGGCGGGTCTCCCGTCCTCTCGCCCTCCGTCCCCGCGGCGGTGGGAGGGTCTGGGCAGGAGGAGGAGGCGGCGACGGTAAACGCTGGCGCTGCAGTGTTTGCTACCGGCAAAGACCGGCCGCGAGCGCTGCCATTGTTGTTTAATTTATGCTGCTGCCAGCACGTTACACCGTACCCACTATTTCACGTACGAAAATAACTAATGTGAGATTTATATGAGCGAGGCAAATGGATAGTTGAATCTCAAGTCGTTTCCAAGGACCGGCGGTGAGACGGTGTATTTTGACTAGTCGTTGGAGCGCTGGGAGGGTGGGGGACACGCCAAACTATGCGCTCCCGAGGGGACCCCCCACCCCGCCAGTGACACCGCTTTGGGCACTCTCTGGAGCGCTACCTGCGCGGAACGAGCCGCCCGAAGGAGCGCAGTATCGGAGTGCAGCCGCGGGGCTCGGCAGCCGAACATCGCAGGGGGCGAAGAGGGGTCCCCTCGCTGTCGGGCGCCGCCGGGAAACGGGACGGCGCTGTCGGAGCGGCTAATGCGCGTCGCAGGTCGCGGAGCGCTCGCTTCCGCTGCGCCCCTTCGGGCGGGCGCCTTGGGGGCTCGTCCGCCCCGCCGAGCCGTTTCCGGAGAGGGCTCGACGTTTTACAGGGCAAGACGGCCAGTCGGGGAGCCTTAGGGAAACGAGCAAGCACTATGGGTGTCCTGCCTCTGACCCCACCGGGGACGGGGAAGGCAAACTCCCGCCCCATCCTGCTCAGCAGACTCCGCGGCCTCTCTCTCCCCACCAGCCGAAGGTGCTCGGCGGTAGTCGCGGAGTGGGGCGCGCCCGGGCTTGGCTCAGCCAAATGCCCGTATTGCCCCGGGGGCGCGGCCCCGCGGGCGCGGGGCTTCTTGAGTGGCCGCCGGCAGCGTCACTCAGGCGGTGGCCACGGGGGCGGGCTGTGGGGGCCTTTATCTGCCCGTCACCGACCTATTCCCTTCTGTTGGCGGCAGGGCGACTGCGGGACGGTGGGGTGGCGGGAGCACCAAAGCCATCAGGTGAGGCGGCTGCGGGGCGCTGCGCCGCTCCCTCGGGCAGCGGATATCTTTCCCGCACCCGCTCCCAACCTCGCGCGGCATCAGCGGTAACCACGCTCCGCGAAACTCGCCGCTCCTGCAGGACAGCGAGCAGATGGACCGCCGGTCCCAGGCTGCTGAAAAGAAGGGCGGGTCGAAGGGCTGGGAACGGAGCCGGGGTGTACGGGGAGCCATGTGGTCTTGGCAGAGGCGCGCCGGGACGCCGGATTCTCCCCGGAGCAGGAGTGGAGGAGAGCTGGACCCGAAGCGGGACTGTAGCCCGCGCGAGAAGCACGGCGGGGAGGAGGGGCGGCCTGGGCGAGGGGCAGGCTGGGCTAGGGGCCGCCGGCGTATGGCCACGGAACCCCGCGGGAAAGGGGTAGATTGGGGGTGTGCGGAGGCCTTCACCGTCCCCTACTACTATAGGAGGCCGGCGGCGTTCCGCCCGTACCGGCTTGTTGCGGTCTGGGTTCCAAACTCCAAGATACTGGTGGTGTTAGATCAAGACGGGCTTCTTGACAGTTGCTGACAGTGGGTTTTTTTTTTCTGCGCACGGTTACTTCGTCCCCTTCCTTCTGACTGATACTACATGATTTTTGCTTTAACCTTTCAGCTTTTCTGACTATTTCTTTTGCCCCGCTCCCCCATTTTTAGTGTAGTACTAGTTGGACGGTTAAACACTTGTCCTCCGAACAAAACACTGTTCAATAAACCCTTTGTTTAGTCAGCAGCATCCCTCTGAATGACTTTCTCCCCACCTATTTCCCTACAGTGGCCCTACCACTCGAGCGTCGCTCCCATTCTCCCCGCAGGCTGCACCTTCCTTTCCCTCTTGTTCGCGTCTGACTTTGCTCTAACCGGAGCGCTTATGTCCACCGTAGTGCATCTGCCGCCTTCTGAGCGCGTCCTCCGGCCCGGCGGAGCCGTGGGGGCAGCAGGGGAGCGCGGCTGGAACGCGCGGGGGCCGTGGCTGGCAGCGGAGGGGCCGCGGGGCTGCCCCCCGCACCTGTGCGGCTGCGGGGCACGGAGGGAGCCGAGCCGCGCCCGCGGGTGGGGCCGGCGGGGCTGCGTGGCCGGCGACAGCGCTCCCTACGATGGAGAAGGCGCGGCGGCCCCGCCGGAACCCCCGATCCTGTCTGGTGCCGGCCTTCCGTCCCCCCACGCCCCGGGGGAGGCGGTGCGGAGGGTCCCGCCCTACGAGTGCGCCCTGCCGGCTGGGGAGTTCCCGCGCTGGGGAGGGGAGCGGGGGGTGAGGTATGGGGGTGGAAGGGTGCGTGGTTCAAATGCTTTTGTTTCATTTCGGGGGTTACGTCGTGCTGAGGAGCCAAGTGGCACACCGTCCGACCTGGGTCAGGCTGAGGGATCGTCACCCCGTCATCACTGCTTCTTGCACGGAGCATTACCGAGGTTCGGTGTATTGCCTATCTTTTCGGATTGCCCTGCCCAGGACAAAAAAAATACCCATTCTTGCCTTGAGTGCTTAGAGAGTGAGTTGATTTTGCTTCAACTGCGTAGCGCTGATGGTGAGAACTCTTGAAGCAGTCAGGCAGCTCGGTAACCCCCGTTCACGTCCATTTAAATACAGGTGTAACTTGTTAGAATTGGAAAACGGATGGTTTTTAAAAAAAAAATATCCAGAAACCACGCAGAATGCACAAGAAAATTTGTATTTATTAAACAGTCTTTGAGTGTAGTTTATGTAACTGAAGTCTCTTAAGACTAAAAGGTGTTGCTGTATTTTTGAAGTTTTGAAGACAGTCTTGGTTGATAAGATTAGTAGGTACATAGGACTTCAGTGTTTTGTGTTCTTACAAGTGATACTGGATAAAGTGGTAACACCTGATAAATTGAGTATTTCAGGATGTGTGTATTTTCTTGAAAATTAATAGGTTCCTAATTTTTTGTGCTGAAAAACTCCGTGCCATTTGACTTTGTCTTTGCATTGATGGCCAGTTTTAAATTAAATGGAGAGAGGCCAGAAAGTGTTCCAGTGTGTGTGGACATTTGGTTGAGGAAACACCACGGCATTACTTAGAGTATCAGTTTTCCTTTTTTAGTTCCATGAATTCTGAATCCTGAAATTACATTCAGTTTTTTTCATGTCTTTTCTCTGACCCTTCAGAAATGTTGTATTAGAGGTGATAGCTTTAGCAGTGGACTTTGAAACTCGTTTATAGCGATTATGCATAAATAATTTTGTTTGCAAATATAAAATTGGGGATTCTACATATGCTATGTAAAACAGAATATTACTTAATTGGGGAGAAACTTAGATATTTGAAGTTTTTGCCATGATACATAGTTGAGGATTTGTGACTACAGACACATACTAATGACCTTGAAACTGCTAAGGAATTTTATGAGATATATTAAAATCTGACCAAGCACATCTTTAATGCCCCTTTCAATGTCTTCTGGATGTACCCACAGTGATATTTCTGCTTCAGTAGTAGATGTCCTTATTTTATGTGGTTTTGTTTTGGTGGAGTGGTTGATCTTTTCCATATGCAGTGGAGATTTTTAATTGCTTTAGTCTTTGTGGTGGATATGTCTTAAGTGTATTTGCATAAATCTCTTCCTGTTACTAGGTTAATCATGCTAGTATAATATTTTGCAAGTAAATTTATTATGACTTTACCATCTTAATGTGAGCATTGATTTTTATTCTTTTTCCTGGATTCCTTTTAAATGCTGGTTTTTAAATGGGAGGGAAAGATGTACTTACTGCCTTTTCAAAAATTGTGAGCTAGCATGATTGAGCTAGGTGATCTAGGAAAAAAAAAAAAGACAAGACAAAAAAGCTTGCAGAGTATGTCCCAGGTTTCTAGATGAAAATATTTAAACTGCAGTGAAGGCCCAGCCTGAATTCTATTTAAGTTCTTGTAATACTAAGCTAGAATTTTTGAGAAACAAAGCTAAGCTTCCTTTATTTGGGGACTAGGTAGGAAATAGATGACATATGATCTAGTGTTCTAAAAGCCCAAGGAATAGTTCAGCTTTCCTGTGCTTCTTAAAATAAGTCAATGCCCCTGCAGACATAGACTTTGCAGTTAAAAATAGTACAAGGATGCAAGCACAAGCTCCTTTCTAGTAACAGTAATGCAGAAATGCTGCTTTTATAGACAAAACTTCATCTTAAGACATGACGGCTTTTGATTATATATGTGGCCAGTGATGTTCTTCATAGCAATAAAGCCGATAGTGAGCTAATGGATAAACTCAATTTGTGTTGAATATACATTTCAATATTGCTTTAATGCCATCTTCACTTGTGCTGAAATGCTTTCCTAGTGGATGCTAGTATCTGCAGAGGGCAGTGAGTGTTCCCAGCTGTTGCTAACATTTGAAAAGTGTGAGAGAATGTTGCCTTAGTGCACAGAGATTTATTTTTCTGACAGCCTCCAAATCAACTGAAAAAATCACAACACTATGCAGCAGGATTAGCTGATGGCGTTTTGGGTTTTGGCATCTGTAGTTCCATTTCCGAAGGAGGCTGCTACGTGTTTTTTTGATCTTGCCTGCGTAAAATCTACCTAATTTAACGTACTCAGAAGGATTAGTTCTGGAGAAGCTGGCATAAGACAATTTGTAAGTTTTAGCTACCGCAGCTGGTGGGCCAGATCAAGATGTTTTGTTGCCTAATCCGTGTTGAAATTCTGAAAGTCATCCTGAGTCTCTGGTGGCTGAATAACGCAAGTAGGCTTCTTGACTGATTCCCACTGAAGCTCAGAGAAACTGCCAATACTGTGCAAGCTGCTTTTGCTCAGTAAGAATTGCCGTTTATTTGTAGGGTTTCCTTGCATCTAATACTTTCCTAACAGCTAAATGCAGTGCTAAATTTGACAGAATCTGTGATGAGAGACCTGAGTGCTAGTTGTTGGTCTTCACTGTATTTGGAAGAGCACATGTTTCCCATAGACTTTCTGGTGTACAGCTCTGCAGTAAGTACATATTGGAAAGATGAGCTCAGTGAAACATTTGGCTTTAGTAGTTGGTGTTTTTATATGGAGTGCAGGTTTTCTGCTTTAAAACCAAGCGAAAGAGAAACAGCTCGCGGCAGAAATCTTAAGTATGCTTTCTCAGAAACTTATTTAAAAATGCCATGTTAAGTTTTTGAAGTAGCTCACAGTCTAAATCTGACTTGGCTGACAAAATATGTGAAGTTTTAAGAGCAGTAATTACATAATGTGGAAAACTGTAATGGGAAGGTCTTACTTTCATACATGTGAAAATCGTGAATTGGGAACAAGCTGAAGTTTTCCATATGGAGATTAAACTAGTGTCACATTGTTTTCTATTCTGTCTGAGCCACTGTTCCTCGTGGTACTCTTATACTTAAGCAATAGGGGTTTTAGTTTGTTTTGGTAGTCATAGTAAGCCCAGATGTAACAAGGGTTTGAAAAAAGCTGTGGTTTCTTGATCGAAGTTGGGATGAGAGTTTGGTATTTAAATGTGCTGGCAGTGAGCACTCCCTCCGAGAATCAGAATGAGAATAATTTTAGGCAGTCTTGGACTTCACGTAAAACACTGGTGATACCGATTCTTCATTCCCTCACGCAGTTATGATACTGCTCATGGCTCAAATAGTCCGGCTGCTGATCAGAAACTGCAGAGATTCTTAGACTAGATGAGGCTGTAAAATGTTGCAAGGATGAGTAGTTTGATTTGCTGCATTTAGCAAAAACCCAGGTATATGCCAGTAAACCCACTGTAGCTGCCCAAATGAAGCAGGAGCTAGAAAAATACTGAGGTAGAACACTTACGCTCGTGTTAAGGACTTAAGACGCTTTACTTCTTCCACTGAATGTGGAGTAGAGATAAAGGAAAGCATTATACAATGGAAAGTAACTGAATTGTCGTAACATACTGTGAAGTGTGCATATGCAGTCTTGTGAATACTTACTACCTAAGTACTGGCAAAAGAAGGAACACTTTAACATTCAAATACATTGTCAGACAGTCTACGCAGAGGTAGGAAAGAGTACTCAGGGTGTCCTGGAACATTCACTGTGATGTGTTGAGCAGCCTTTTTGTAGGTCTGTGCTAGCTGCATTTGCTGTCAGACTCCTCAGGATGAGTCTGTTTAGCTGAGTCCTTACTCAGATTTAGCCGAATAAGCTTTATGTATTCTTATGGCATGAAACTGCCATTGAATGATTGCTGGAATACTGATGTTCTTCTGTGCTTAAAATCTTGATGTCAGAAAGGAAGTTAGTAGGATTTGTTTTGCAGAATGGATGAACAGAATTTTTCTTGGAAATTCAAATAAGTGTTTATAGGCAAATGCCTCAGTCACTTTGTTTTACAAGGTGAGAGAGAAGGAGGTTCAGCTATGGAAAGGGAAAGGTAATGTAAATTAAACTTCTCTACCAGTAGTGTGCCTGCTGATTCTATTTTCCATTTTATTACATGCTGTTATGACATATTTTTTCAGAAGTAGAATTATGTACTAGAAGGGGTGGCTGGAGTCATCTTTCCTGTGTTTTCCTTTTTCCAGTTGTCTGTTGTTTATTATTTATCCTGATGAAAACTTATGCAGGTATTACCTGGAGGGAGGTAGAGGAAGAGGCAGGTCAGAAGATAGTTTGGATACTCTGTGCCATTTCCACCAGGCTGAATTGATATGATGAGGTAGAGATTTCAGTGGTTTTTGCAGATACTCAGACTGTACCTATGTGTCATGGGGCATAAACATTTGAAATGGGCTGCCTGGGCTGGCTTTGTCTCTTACTTTCTAAATGAGTAGTAGATACGTTCCAAACATTAACATTCATGGCATCTGAGTCTCTTAGGGTAAAATGTGCTTTTGAGAGTCCTGAGCTTAGACCTGTCTCTCCATATATTGGGATTTGGACAGTCAGCCTTGGCATGCAAAAGGCTGTTTCTGTGTAATGTTATGGAAAGCTTACTGTTAACATACCTTAATGTAAATAAAATTGGCTAAGGATGTCATGGTAGTGTCTATTGTTAATAATGTAGCTATAAAGTGACTTCAAGAAATTGTTCACTGCTTTAGACTTGGTGTGGTGGATATCAAAAATTATAAATTAAATGTCTAAACACCAGAAAAACGGCAAGGGTTTGTCTGCCTGCTATTCAAACTTGGCCTTGTAAGCTTGCCACTTCTAGTTTTGTAACTGTTTGTGGCATGCGATTTTTGGTTTCAGTACCAAAGTGGAAAATTTCTCCAAATCATACTTGTGATTAACTTACTTTCTGGATGCATTCTTGAAGTTATGGTCTTATCCCTTATATGCTGCAGGAACACCTATGCCTGGACTTGAGCAGCATCTTTGCAGAAAGGTGTGCTGAATGGTGAGACAGTTTTTGATAGCTTGTGGAACCAGTGGGGCACAAATGTACTCGTTTACCTACAGAAGTTGGTAAGGCTCCTAGCAACACTGCTTCAGGTGACCCTGTGAGAAGTGTCTGCAAGGAGGAGGAGAAGGTAGTCCCTTAGATCTCTGGTCTGATAAGGACTGTTTCTGACGAGGAAGATGGATGCAGGAGAGAGTAGGTATTGTGGCCATCTGTCTTGGCAGAGGAAAACATTGTTAATGGGGTATTTGGATTTCTGGAGTTGCTTTGAGCATATGCATACATAGCCATTGCGCTGAAATGGGCAGTATATTGCAGGAATGGTAGCATACACACCTTGTTTGTTCCCATTTTGTTTTTGTAGTGGAGTTTTTGTTTCAGTGCCATCCATTTTGTTTGTCCTCTTGAAATGCTGGAAAATTAATTCTGTGACCTCTGTTTTTATTTATCCATTAGCATTAAATTTCATGTGCATCAACTCAGTTTAAAGGCAGAGCAAGATCTTGGGGTTTATTTGAATTTTCTGTATGCTGTTCATCTCCAGTCTTGATCCAGCAAGCGTAACTAGAGGTGAACATTCACTGGTTGGATAGCACAGTTGATTTAAGAAGGGCTTTTAAATATTTTAAATTTAAATGTTAAAATTCTAGTACCTGCTATAATTGTAATTAAGGGTATTATTTTTACCTCTAGTAACACGTGTAGAAATCCCATCAGACATCCTGGTGTGGTTCGTTTCTACCCAAATAAGCGTTAGAAGCCGCTTTCTGCTTCCAAAAGAGGGACAACTAAAGTCATAACTCTAAAACACCATATGCTGCTTGTAACAGACTATGCATGTACTGCCTGCATGCAGTAGAGAAGAAATTAGTGTATTAATGAGTTTGACTTTTTAATTTTTATGTGCTTGTACCTTGAGCTACAAGCCCAAATTGAGGTCCTGACCTAAAACTGCTATTGCTAATCTGGCCAGAGGACCCGTTCTGAAGGGAACTGGAAAACTGCTGACAAAGTGAACTGCATAAAGTGAAGAAGACTGTAGAAGCTGCTTTTGCATTCAGATAGCTAAACTGTGAAACTTGGCATAGCAATAGCACTTGCCTTGGACTACATCCATGGTTGAGATGTTGGTAGGCAAGATGAGAATTACAGCCTCATTAACCAACTGAGTAGCTGAATTTTTTCAGTAACAGTTGAGCAAACTGAAAGAAAATTAAATGGAGTCATGCTTGTCTTTTGCTAAAGGCTATTTTTACAAGAAGAGTGGTTCTTGTAGTGAAATTCCTCTGAACCAGTGCAGCTGAACAATATGAAGCTAGCTGTTGTGGTGGAGAACAGTGATTTTTTTTTTTTTTGTGGACGTACCTCTGGTGATCAAGAATCTCTCTTCTCTGCTGAAATTATAACTGGGCTGTAGGTTTTCTTTTTTTTTGAGTGGAAGGTTTCCTGTGCAACTCAGATGTTTGAGATGATGACTGTTTCCACATTGAGTGGTATAACACAGATGACCCATTCAAAGCTTTGGGCAGCCTAATCTAGTGGAAGATATCCTTGCTGATGGCACAGGTGTTGGAACTAGGTGATTTGAAGATTGATTCCAACCCAGACCATTCTGTGAATCTAGAAGGATTTTCTATGCAACTTTGTGAGCCTTAGGAGAAGTGTAGAAGAGCTGTTACAAAAGGAGTAGATACTGCAGACTTTTGCTGTGGCAAAAATACAACCTGTTTTTCTTTTGTGGATACAGTTTTTTTGATCTTTACAAATAATGTGTGTTGTGTAACCAAGTAGAGTAAGGATTACTTGTTTTGAAACATTTTTAGGTTTTCTGAAATGAGGAATGTCAGTGTTCCTGAAGAAATGCTAAGTCAAATTGCCTGTCTTTGGAGTTAATTGCATAGAATGATTGAATGCATCAGGTTTCCTGCTTGAAGCAATGCATGAGAACAGAAAAGGAGTTGATAGTTTTTGTTGGAGCAGCTTTTTTTTTTTTCTTAAATTAGCTGTGTAGTATCAGATTTCTTACACTACTGCATATCAATCTTGAGTAATCTTTGTGTGTACTGAGAGAGTGTCCAAGATCAGGGACCTAATTTTTGTGGCTGCTGGTACTACTTGCTGAATTATTCAAATACTGAATTTGATAATAATGAAATTAATCACCATCTGATTTTACCTGTCCTCTTGTTTTATAAATTGGGTTGACCTGCCCTTTTAAAATTTGAATTATGTATCTTTTCACGACTTGCTTGACTGAGATGGCTGTGTTGTTTTTATCTGCATACATCTCAAAAAATCGGACTGTCAGGCTATTAAGAAGAGCTGTATATATGTGGTTACTCATATGCTTAGTCCAAATTAGGATAACTGTGAGTAAACTGCTGTCAAATGCAGTACGTGTACGCAGGATTTCACATTGACCTGCACAAAAGAATGTGAAATGGAACACTCAGGAACAGCATGATACTGCCTGAGCAGCTTTGAACACTTGAATGTGAGTGGTAAATGTTTGCTATGTGTGATGTGTATGGACTGAAGAGTTAGTTAGTCCTCCTTAGAAAAATATGGAAATTGTACAACAGGACTAATAAATGGAAATAAGAGCCTCAGTTTCATGAAACATGAAAAGTTTTGTGGATGTATCACAGAGATGACTGTATCTTTCGTATCTGAATAAAATATGAATAGTTTGAAGGGTGCTTGTTACCCAAATTTATGAATTTGTAAAGCTGATCAGCCTCTTGAGATGTCTGTTTAAGGTATGGTTGTCTCCATGTAACTTTTAATGCTGTTTGAAAACTCAGCAGGCTTGGCAGTGATGCCAGCAGGACTACGGGCAGAAGGCCCTGAGCCCTGGTGGGCAGTGAGCTGAGCTGGGCCATAGAGAGGAGGTGAGGGAAAGCTTTTCCTTCCACAAGATCTGCTGGGCAGTGGGCCTGGTGTCCGTAGAGATGGATGGTGCTGTCTCCCTCCTTGGAGGGTTTTCAGCCCATACAATATAAAGCCCTGAGCAGGCTCACCACATGGCTGATCTTGCTGTGGGTGGGGGGTGAGACTGGAGATGACCTGAAGTTCCTACCGACCCAAATGACTCATCTGTCCAGCACTTCTGCTGACAAAACAAAATGCGTTTACTGGACAGAGAACTGAGGCATGGCAGAGTTTGACTCTTATCAAAAAAAAAGAAACAAGCTCATCTGTTGTTGAACCAGAAACACTAGTACAGTATGAAACTACTGGCTGTTCTTATGAGTGCGATTCAAGGTGAAATTTAGTTGTTTTAACAGTTGTAGTACTGGTTTGACACTCTCCCAGTCCTTTCAGTCTGTAGGTATTTGGGGTAGTAATTGGACAAATAATATTGTTACGTAGTATATGGACTGCTGCCCTTATGAGCCTGCTTTACTCTTAGTGCATATCATGAGTCAGCACTTTTTCCACAAACTTTTTCATGAATGGTAGTAGACCCAAATGTTTACTTAATTCCTAGGGGCTGTATGACATTGGTTTTTTGAGAGACAGTAATTTAGTTGTCTTTTCCTCTGTGTAAGTTGGCTTATTAAAAGAATAAACAGTGATCTGTCTGAATTTGTTTTCCTGGTGGAGATCAGCCTAGAGGCACACATATTTAGATTTTAAGTAGTCCTAAGAGCCCTCTGGGAGCTAATAGTGTGTACCTTTGCATGAACCATTTGAGAGCAGTGGCTGTCAGCAGGCTTTTTTGAAAATCTTTAAGAGCAGTTCTGGGCCAAATGACAATCTTTTAACAACTGGAATGAGTAGTGTGATGATGTTGGTGGTGGCCTCTCTGTATAAGAGGTGAGCTGTAGCAAGCAAGCTACTGGCCAACAGTGGCTCAGTCTGTGTAAAGTAGATGTTCGGAATTGTTGCTTGTTTATCAGTTTAAAGGTGAAGTTCACTGCCTTTTTTTTTGAGAATTCTGGTTCAGATGGCAAAGGGTGTTTTGGGCCTACCTCTAGGAGAACACGTCTGAGCTTTCGCCTTGTTTAGGCTTTTCAGAGACAGGCTGTATGATGTCCTGTGGATTAGGGTGCCTTGGTGTGGGTAATACCTGTCTTTGCTTGTTAGAACAGCTTTTGGTAGAGTAGGAGTGGAAATGTGGCTTAAAAGGAGATGAAAAATGGGAAGATGTGGCTAACGAGTCAAGAGATGGAAAATGGCTGTAAAGATCTAAGTAAGCCTGCTCATGCAGCAGTATCAGTCTGATTTATTTTGTGGTGTGTTAGACTTTAATATCCCTGTTTATCCACATGTAACTTCTGCTGCATTTATAGCTTCCTGGTTTCTGGAAGCAGCTGTGGCATTATATATTTAAATGGTAACTTAAAGAGGGGAGGAGAAGGACTAGATACATATATGTGCTTTTATGCAAGGGGGACTTCTGTATAGCAACTAAAAACTGTAATACCTTTGTCTATGACTACTTTTGACAATAATGCTTCTGTCACGTATTTCTTTGCCCGGTTATGGGATGGTAATGTGTCAAAGGCATGCATCTTTGTCAATTAACAGTGTGCAACCAACTAGTCACAACTTGTTTGTATCAACAGTACCTTGCTTGCTGTCCGTTTTTCTGTGTTATATTGTACTGGGTGATCTCAGGAGGATTAGGGTGCGGAGATACAGTGAGGAACTCCGGACCGGGAAAAGAAGTGGTGGCAGAGAGGGCGAGGAGGGGTTGTAAATAGTTAAGGTATTGCTTCTGGCTCATGTATTTTAATAACAGCTAGCTGCCCTTGTTCTGTGTTTACTTCACTTTGCTTCAAAATTATTTAACTTGAAATATGATGTGGACAATTCTCTTAGACCTTGAAGGTGGGAAGAAATAGAATATGTGTTTGAGCAGCTTATGCCAGTGTCTTCTTTGGGATAAATAGCAATGGTCTTGAAAACCAGGTAACTACCTGGAGGGTTATGGAGGATTGGAAAACATGACTGCACATGAAGTTATCCTTCAGCTTCACCTTGGTACTGATGTGTTCTTCCCTGCCTGCTGCCCTTTGAGTGATGTCATTTGGGTGGCCTCTAAAGGCACTGAACAATAAGAATCATAGAATGGCTTGGGTTGGAAGGGACCTTTAAAGGTCACATAGTCCAGCTCGCCTGCAAAGAGCAGGAGCATCTTCAGTTTGCTCAGAGTCCCATCTAATCTGACTTTGAATGTTTTCAGGAATGGGGTATCTATCACCTCTCTGGGCAGCCTGTTACAGTGTTCTATCCATCCCTAGATGTGTCAGCCACACCATACAGCTTGGTGTTGTCAATCCTGACCTGCACTTCTCGTGCATTGTACCTCATGACCATTTTTTCCAAGCACCAGTTGGGACTGTCTGTGCAGATTAAACCCATAATGGTTGTCTTCTGTAATCATGCTACATCTTAAAATGTATGTAAAGATGAACAAGAAAGCTTTCTCCTTAAATTGGAGGAATTAAGTGGATCTAAAACTGCTCATGTGGGGCTGCTAGTAGCTAGCCATTGTGGTGTTATCCCAGAGGATTGTAATCAGTGGAACAGGGTCCAGTTGGAGGCCTGTCCCTAGTGGTGTCTCCCAAGGTTCAGTACTGTGCCTGGTCTTGTTTAACTTATCCATCAATGACTTGGATGAAGGGGCAGAGGCCTCCTCAGCAGTGTCACTGACAACACAAAGCTGGCAGGAGTGGCCGATACCCCAGGGTACCGTGCAGCCCTTCAGAAGGACCTTGACAGGCTGGAGAGATGGGCAGAGAGGAACCTTCAGAAATTCAGCAGAGGCAAATGCAGGGTCCTGCACCTGGGGAGGAACAACCCCAGGCACCAGCACAGGCTGGGGTGACCTGCCGGAAAGCAGCTCTGTGGAGAAGGAGCTGGGAGTGCTGGTGGACAACAAGCTCTCCATGAGCCAGCAGTGCCTTGGTGACCAAGTCCAGTGACATCCTGGGATACCTTAGGAAGAGCATTGCCAGCAGGTCAAGGAAGGTGATCCTGCCCCTCTACTCAGCCCTGGTAATGCTTCATTTGAAGTGCTGTGTCCAATTCTGGGCACCTCAGCACAAGACAGACGTGGAGCTCCTGGAGCAGGTCCAGCAGAGGGTGACAAAGATGATTAAGGGACTGGAGCATCTCTGTTATGAGGAAAAGCTGGGGGAGCTGGGCCTGTTCAGCCTCAAGAAGAGACAACTGGTATGGGACGCCATCAATGTCTATGAGTACCTGAAGAGAGGATGCCAAGAGATCGGAGCCTGGTGGTGGTGCCAAGCAATAGGATGAGAGGCAATGGGCAGACATCAATGCACAGCAAGTTCCACCTGAACAAGAACTTCTTTACTGTGCAGGTGACTGCCCACTGAAACAGGCTGCCCAGGGAAGTTGTGGAGTCTCCCTCACAGAACCTTTCAAGAACCATCAAGATGCAGTCCTGTGCAACTGTGCTCTAGGATGAAGCTAGAGCAGGGAGGTTGGATGAGGTCCTTTCCAACCTCACCCACTCTGTGATTAACTTCAGTTAATGTTTTGGCTTAACAGACTTAGTGGCATAGTCTTGTTTTCTCTGCCTTTCTGATTCCCACTTTTTTCAGGAGAAGCTTATTGCTCAGGATTTAATCTTGAGAGTAATTTTTATGCACTGGAGTGAGGTAGACCAAACAGATGGTGGTGGGGCTAGCAAACATCCAGCTATGCAGATAAAATGTGGGAGTGATGATATGAAGAAGCTTACTCTGTCTATCCAAGCTGCTGAATCCAGTCGTGAACAAGTACAAAAGAAACTTGAGAAGCCTGAATAGAGACTGATATTGTAGTGATGGATAAAACCTCCAGTTGTGCAGTACTCACATGAAACTCTTGCATGTCCTTAGTTAATGCGTATTCTGTGACTAAATGTTGAGATTGTTCTGCCACAGAGGCTTCTCTGTAATATTTAGGAGAGATCTTCAATCTTACCCTTTCCAAGTACCATCAAGAAGGAATTACATAAAAGGAATGCTTGATCACCCTCTTCTAGAGAAGCCCATATGAATTTTTAAACATCTTTTCAGTCCAGTGAGTTGTAATGACTTTACAACTTAGTTAAAAATAGCCTCTCCTCAAGGTCCGCTTCTGTAGCAAACCAGGATAATGCCATCAATGTATTAGAGAGTGGCACTTGAAATGCTCTTGATGGCAAGCAGCTGGCAATCTCTGTGGCTCTTTCTCTAAAAGCACACTTCATGACAGTTATCTGCAGTATAGTTTCCTGGAACTGCTTTGCTGTTTTTTGATTAGGGAGTGCTTATGATTTACCGTACTGTATAGGTGTAGCCAGAGCACAGCCTTCTGCTGTCAATATTTTCTTGCCTTTTTAAAAAATTTTATTATGAAACTTGGTTAAGCTAAGAGTATTTACCCTTTAAACTTGCAGTACTACTGCTGTGTAACAGTAAAACATCATTGGAAATGATGTAAAAACAGAGAGAGCTGTGTTTGTTTCCTTCCCTTCCTTCTCCATGTCACACGTACTTGGGTACAAAATGGATTGTGTTAACACGGGTCGTAGGTGACCCTGGGATTTTACATATTGCCCACTGTCATTGGTGAGAAGCAGGTAGGAGGTGTTCTTTGAAGCTGTCGAACTTGTATGTCATGCTGTCCGATGTGGAGGTGGGAGTGGGACCTGTGAGGACTTCAGGTAGCTGTATTTGCTGTGGGGCCTTCTACCAATGAAAAAGCTATTGATCCTGCAGTTGTATACTCCTCAGTTCAGTAGCAATAAGCTACTGTTGTTCATGTTAAGATACCAGTTGTCTTCATTTTTTCATATATATCTTCTGCTGAATTAATGCAAGATAAATCAAGAAGTGGAATATGCCGCTGTGGTGGTGGTCTCTCATGGACCTGATCTGCTGTGTGGAGCTCCCAGAAGCAGAGGTGGCCTCTTGTGAATAGCTGTGGCTGGTTCTGCTATGTGTTCTTTCTCCTCCTCCAACATTTGCCAAGCCAACGAGACACTGGTAGGGCTATGAAAGCCAGAGCCACTGGTTATGTTGCAGGACTGTTTCTACTCCGTTGTCAATGCCTCCTTGTGCATAATGTGTGTGACATTGCAAAACCATGTTCTATGTGAAAAATATGAGTGCATTGAATTACCAGCAGAATTAAGCATAGTGTTTGATTTGTTCAATTTGAATTATTTGCTTCTTGGTCTGGATCTGTTAAATAGACATATCTGTGTTTTGGGGTAGGTGTTTGCTGGAAGTCAGGTTTTAGGTATTAAGCTAGAAGTAATTAGAAGATGTCTGACTCGAGTGGTATTACTGGGCTGTTTTCCAGTATTTCTGTCCTTCAGCCTTTTGCAGCAGTGTTTTGAAATTTCTCGTTGTGACCTCCATCCACATGGAGGGCAGTGGATTGAAGCAAAACCACAGTCAACAGGCAAATAAAGTCAGAGGTGCTTGATAGCTGCAGCACTGGAGACGTGGTTGTAACAGAAGAACACAGGTGTACTCAACAGGTGCTCCAAGCAAGAAAGGATTAAGCAGATGGGCATGGTGATGGTGGATTACTGCAGTATAACACAGCTGTAAAACAGTGCTTTCAGGAGATGTCGGTGCAAACTGAAGACCAATTACATAGGCAAGGTCTGATGTGTGCAGGGGAAAAATCCTAGAAAGCCAGAACAGTGATGATGAATTTGCACAATGGGTCATGCAACAGTTTCTGTTTGAGGCAATTTCCTTCTGCTTCAATTCATTCCTATGTGTGTTTTTGCCCTTCTTTTTATAGCTTGCATACAGCTGTTCCTTAGCATTGAAGAATTCAGTTCTGAAGCCGCTGTAAAGGCATGTCACATCTTGTCTGTCTCTGGTTGATAAAGAAGCTGTCACAAACAGCCTTGAGGAGGTAGACTGCAGTAGAAATGTCAGAACAGAACTGGGGAGGTATACCAATTTGATGTTCAAGGAGATGCATCTTTATCAAAAATTCTGAAGCATAAAGCTTTATTTTTCAGACTTCTTTGCTAAGTGTGATAATTCATCATTAGCCTTGACTTCCTAAGAAGGTGAACATGGTGTTGTCAGGACTCTTTTTGAAAGAAATGTTGTCTTGACACAGGTCTTGCGTTTACTTACCTCGTTGTGCTGGTAACAGTGGCAAATCTGTAAGCTTGGGGGAAAAGTGGGACTTTTTAGGAAAAAATGGGCTGTTCTCCTGAGCATAAGTGTGATGCTTTATATACTCTTGAGACCACTGTTGTTCTTGTCCGTGTTCTAGAATGTATTTTCTCTGATAAACTGGAGAATGGAATTACATGTTAAGTGGAAAACTGTGTGAAGAGTTCTAATATAATGAGTTCATAAAGAGCAGTAGTTGAATGCTGGTTTGCCAGGTAATTTTTCTGGAGTCTTGTGTTTATTAATTCTTTCTCCATTTATGCTGATTAATGGTGTAACACAAGTATATCCTTTGTTTTACTGTTGGTGCTTTCTCTAAGGGTCATTTTAAAGGTATCAGTCCATCCACAGGATGTATGGGTGATACGTAATCTTTTTATGTCAACATTCATGTGGATTATATCACAATGCTAGTTGGAAACTTGACTAAAGATAAGAAACACTAAACCAAAAACATGCTAAAAGCACCTCGATCTGAGAAATAAGGTCTTGGGTGTTCCTTAAGGCTTTCTTCTGCTTTTGCTCATTGCCTTATCTTGCCTGTTAAGCAGTGTTGCTGTTGACAAAATTGTGGAAGATAAAAGTTGATGTGTAGGTGTACCATACTGTATTCCAGTACCTGCAAATGCTCTTGAATGTTAATGAAATATAGTATAAGTGAACACTATTTGTCATTACAGGTGGAATAATGGAAACCTCTCAGTAGATCTTTCTCTAGTTGCAGGAAAACAGAAGGACACAGATGCGATGTATTCTTCTTGTGTTCAGTGCTGTTTTCATTGATTGGAGTTGATGCTAGTGGTTAATAGTCCTCTACCGCATACTTCAGCTTTTTTAATAAAAACTATCAAAGGTACTTAAGTTATATTAATATATTAGATTGGTAGGCACCTCAGGAGATACTGTAGTTCAATCCTTGGTTTAAAGCAGGGTCAACCTAGAGCAGGCTGCCCCAATCAGTGTCCAGTTGGGTTTTGAATGTCTCCTGCTCTGCCCAGAGAGTCTGTTTTCTCTGTGCTTGTTCTGGGCGTTGTTCTGTGCTTGTCAGTGTTCGCTGTGGGAATAAGTTCTCGTGTGTTTAAACATACGTTGTCCTGACACTGGATACCTCTCTAAAGAGTGTCTCAGCCTTCTTTACTCCCCTCCATCTGGTGTTTATGCTGGTCTTACCAGTAAAGATCAAGGCTAAAGGTAGACAAACTCAGCTTCTTCCATGTCTATTGTCACCAGATTCTTGGCCCCATTCAGCAAAGGCCCACATTTTCTGTAGTCTTTCTTCTGCCTTGCTTTTTCCAGACAGCTTTCTTAAGCTGACATAAGTCTCCAGCAATGCTGATAAGTTGTATTAACTTCAGCAGTTTTAAAGTACACATTGTGTAATCAGCCAGCTTGCTAGCAGTTTAAAAAAAAATGTACAGAATTATTTTTCCTCCCTCTGTATTAAGATATAGGTGCTTGATTTTTAAGAGTTTGTGACTGGCTGGTTTTAGTTCTGTTTCTCACACTCTTAACAAAAAGAGCTATGAAGTAAAGATCTACTAAATAAATTTCTGTGATGTGCTTAAAAGTTAACATGCTTTTTGTCTTATCTAAGAGCAGTTAATATCCTTGTGTTTAAAGATGCAACTTGGGCAGTAGTTTAAAATTGTGCTACACCATGAGTATTTACCCCTTTTTGTTTCTTCTGAAGGATGTTAGGCTATAGTTGGGGACTTAATGTGGTAGAGAGTGCATGGTTGGGTATTCTTTTTTAAATTAGTGTTTTACTTTCCATATTCTGAGTTGTGTGACAAGGATGCAATACTTACTGGAGATCTGGTTTTGGAAAAGCTTTGGATGTGTGGTACTAGCTAAGGTCTTGTTTCAACGGCTTGCCTAAAAAAGTGTCCTGTAGGAGGTCTACATTAAGTTCTTTTTGACCTTGTCATAAACAACCATCAAATATGTCTAGAGTTTGATTTTAATCTCAAATCTTTAGTGGAAAAACCTTGCACTACCTAAACAGTTGTTTAGATAGAGGAAAAAAAAATAACTTGTGTGTTTCAGAGGAAGAGTAAAGTGCATTATTTGTCATCGGCAGCATCCTCTAATAAAATGGTGAAGACTGAAGACAACTGATGGCTGAGTAAATTTGTACTAGGCTTGTTGTCTTTGATACAATAGAAGCTTTGGCTAAACCTCAGGGTACACTTTTGCCACAGCTGTCTCCATCATTTTTGCAGCCTTTGACTGAGAATGTTTTGGGGGTAAGAGGTCTTCTATCTGCATAAGCTTGTTAGAGGAGCCCATTTCCACTGTATTCAGGCTTTACTGCTAACATAATCCTCAGAGTTCTAACCTACGTGCAAGACTGCTCGAATTGTAGTGGAGCCTGAAATTATACTAGGTGGTTCTTACTTAGAAAGATGGCTGTTTCTTTTCATAAGTTTTTGTTTTAGTTAAGAGCTTGATGGAAGAAACCTTGATTTTTAATATTCCTTGAAAATGTTGTCTGCATGCTGGCATTTACCTTTTCTGTTTGTAGTGTTTGCTCTTTTTACTTGTGTTTGACATCAAGGATGCTACATTATGGCTTTCTGTCTGTGAACGGATGTACCAGTAAAAATTACAGATAATACTAAAGGCACAAGTAATTTTCTTGCTACAGAAATAGCTAGGTATCTTTTCTGAGCCAGTGCTCTAGTATCACTCCTCTATTTTTGACAAACTAAAGCATTTTATCATCTTAAATTAAACGAATTCTAAATAAAGGATAAAAATACTACTGATGAGACTAGAAATAAACTTCCACAAGGCTTTGAGCTCAGCAAGAAGGTTTTATAGTACTTGTCAAAGTCACCCCTGTAAAAATCATGGGACGGTTTGAGTTGGAAGGTACCTTAAAGATCATGTTGATCTAAGCCCCCTGCTATGGGCAGGGACACTTTCCACTATACTAGGTTGCTCAGAGCTTCATCTAGCCTGGCCTTGAACACTTCCAGGGATGGGGCCTTCACAACTCTGGGCAACCTGTTCCAGCGCCTCACCACCCTCACAGTAACTATTTTCTTCCTAATATGTAATCTAAACCTACCCTCTTTCATTTTTAAGCCATTTCATCTTGTCTTGTCACTATTTGCCCTTGTAAAAAGTCTCTCTCCATCTTTCTAGTAGGCTCCCTCCAGGTACTGGAAAGCTGCAGTTAGGTCACCGCGAAGCCTTCTCTTTTCCAGACGGAGCAGTCCCAGTTCTCTTATTCTTTCTTTATAGGAGAAGTCCTCCGTCTCTGACAAACTGTGTGGCCCTCCTCTGGACTCCCTCCAACAGGTCCATGTCCTTCCTGTGCTGGGACCCCAGAGCTGGATGCAGTGTTCCAGGTGGGGCCTCACCAGCGCAGAGCAGAGGGGCAGAATCCCCTCCCTCCCCTGCTGGCCACGCTGCTTTGGATGCAGCCCAGGACACGTTTGGCTCTCTGGGCTGTGGGTGCTCATGGCTGGGTCATGTCCAGCCTCTCTCCCACCAGCACCCCCAAGGCCTTCTCGCAGGGCTGCTCTCGATCTGTTCATCCCCAGCCTGTGCTGATACCTCGGCTTGCTGTGACCCAGGTGCAGCACCTTGTACTTGTTCTTGTACCTTTTACCTTGGTCTTGTTAAGCCTCATGGGATTCCCATTTTCCGAGCTTGTCCAGGTCCCTCTGGATGGCATCCCCCTCTATTTTGACAAGTCTAGCCATTGAGAGGTGAGTGAAGTGCAGCATACCAAAGGCGTGGTGATTAAGAAGTATCTTTGTATCTCTGGGAAGACTTCATAGAAAATACCATAGATTCTGGGCTGTTACTGTGTGATAGTGTGCTGGTTTTGTCTGGAGTAGAGTTAATTTTCTTCACATGCAGCCACTGTATAGGGCTCTGTTTTGGATTTGTGCTGAACATTAGGGTTGATAATACCGAGGTGGTTTTGTTATTGCTGAGCAGGGCTTACACAGAGCCAAGGCCTTCTCTGTTCATACTGCCACTCTGGTGAAGAAGTTGGGGGTGCCTGGGAGCTTGCGGGGAGACACTACCAGGACAGTTGGCCCAAAATGACCAAAGGGATATTCCAGACCGTATGACATCCTGCTCAGTACATACAGCTGGGTGAAGAAGGGGAGGATGTTTGCAGTTACAGCTTTTGTCTTCCCAAGTAACCATTACATGGGATGGTGCTCTGCTCTCCTGGAGATGGCCAGCTTAGCTTTTTTGATGCAGATGGGAACTCCTGTGCTTTAACAGGTTTTGACTGAAATAGGGTTTTTTTAAGTACAAAAAACAGCAAATGTCTGGTATCTATTTCCGTAGTAGAAGGTGGTGATGAAAAGGTAGAAGAAAGGTCGAATCTGTGTTAGGATAGTATTTCAGAGTAAGTCTACTAGACTTACAGATTCAGGAAAACGGGTCCAGTGAGCACATCCAAGCTTTCATGACTTTCTCTGAAGTCTTAAGCTCAGAGGAGAACTGGCCATCTGTTTTAGGCTGTTTATAACTGTCAGTGTTTAAATAACTTCATTGTGTGCCAAAATTTTGAGTCCTGTGTACCAGTTGAGCTGAGCAGATGCAAAGAATAGAAAACAGAATCAAAAGCACTTTGGCAATCTGTACAAAAATGAAGTGTTATGAGCTAAAGAAAAGTTACTATTTTGTGCCTCATGCCCATTAACACTTCCGATAAGTTTGAATCATTCATTATGTGAGATTTCCTGGTTGTGAGACAGTGTTACCCCTGTATGACAGATTGTGCTGAGGAGGAAGGTAAGGGTTTAACTCAGTGAGGCAATGGATTGAAAGAAATTCAATATAAACAAACTTGAATGCCAGTGGAATACTTGATGCATGAAACAGACTCTAAAAACTGCTTTAATAAAGGGGTTGGATAGGGTGGTATTTTGGGAAAAGTGAAGTTGATGTAGCATATTGACATAGCCTGGCATGGTTTCCTTTTATCTTTTTTTTTGAGGTTAAGTTTCTTTTCAGACACCAGGTAGTAGGTTGAACCGTGTGCTGGGTATTTGGTGTGTGAAAACTTGGTGTTGAATGCATACAATTGCTGTGAAGAAGCAGATAATATTAGAACAAATTATTTTCAAAGCTGGAATGAATATAGGTCTGGACTTGCTTATTTTTGAGCTCCAGTTGTTTCTGTATGAAAGCAGCTGTTCTTAAAGGAGATTTTTTTTTTTCACGGAAAATAAAAAGAGGAGCTTTTAGAAGTCTCTTATGTGATAATTTGTCTGCTTAGAATTGGATGAGATTGTTGGTACTTGTATATGAAAGATTAAAGGAAACCTACTTGAAGAAACAGCTTGTCTGTTGCAGCATTTCTTGTGCCAGAGGTTTATTGGAGCATTGTCCGGAAGCAAATGGTTTGCCATAGATTTGAGACATAAAACTGATAATGCTGGTAATTATCATTAACTTTTGATGCCTGTACATGGCTACTGGTTACCACTGTCAAATTTGAGATTCCTCATGTTTGTGTAAACACTATGCAGTTGGACTTCTGAAACTTCAGGTGTAAAAAGAGTTGCCTTTTGGTTTTACAGCTGCAGGTGGGATGTCAGGGATTACTGGTATGAAAAGACAAAAGAGAACTGCAAGGCTGCTGGGTGTTTCACCTGAGAGTGCCCTGAGTAGTTAACTCATAGTTATGGGGGGGGTTGTTTTCCTGGTTTTTTGTGTCTTCTGGAGCATGTGTACTGCTCATAAAAATTCAGGGGTGTCATTATCAAGCTCTGACACTTAGAACAGTGCCCTAGGGCATGATGGAGATCTTGTGTGGCAGAGTGAAAGAAGGGCTTTTACAGCACTCAGACTGAGGAGAAATGAGGTTGTTGGATGAATGTGTTAGTAAAGTCAAACAGAACATCTTGGGTATCTTGGATTTTGCATTGCTGACAGCTGAAATCAGATATGTCTGAATTCTGCCCATCTTTCAGGGAAGGGTCCCTTGCAAGTAGGTCATGGGGACTGCTGTTCAGTTACTCTGGATTTTGTCAAACCACTGAAATGGGTAATATTCTATCTGTCCTGACAGGGAGGTGGTTCAGGTGTTTTTCACCCATAATGGAAAGTTAGAAAATTACTTTGCACTTAAACCTAGCAACAGTCTCCTTGTGAGTTATTAACTCTTCAAAAGTTGAGCTGATGGTGAAGTAGTTGAAGAGTGATAGTGGAGGGTTGAGTATGTTACATTGCATTCTTAAAATGATGTAAATTTTAGTAAAGTGCTAAGGTAGCAGCCAATGGTATCTTACTGAATCTCAGAGCGGTTAGTTTTGGAAGAGACCTCTGGAGATCATCCAGTCCCAACCCCCTGCCAAGGCGGGGTCACCTAGAGCAGGTTACACTGGAACACATGCAGGTGGGTTTGGAATGTCTCCAGACAGGGAGTCTCCACGGCTTTCCTGAGCAGCCTGTTCCAGTGCTCTGTCACCCTCAGTGTAAAGAACTTCTTCCCCATGTTGTGGTGGAACTTCATGTGTTTTAGTTTATGGCCATTGTTCCTCATTCTGTCTGTGGGTACCACTGAAAAGAGTCTGGCACCATCCTCTTGGCACCCACCTTTGAGATACTTACATGCATTAATGAGGTCCCCTTTCAGACTGAACAGGCCCAGCTCCTGCAGTCTGTTCTCATGAGAGAGATGCTCCAAGCCCCAAGTCATCTTTGTGGCCTCTGCTGGACCCTGTCCAGTAGCTCCTTGTCTGTCTTCTACTGAGGAAACCAGAACGGGACCCAGCACTCCAGATGTGGCTTCTGCTTGGGCTGAAGGGAAGGATCACCTCCCACCTCACATGGATAGGATTTCATATCCATTGACATACTTCCAGATATTCTCGCTCTTGTTCGAATTCTTGAGGTAGATTTCTGTGCTGAGTTTTTTGGAATGAAACAAAGAAGTGGTGGAGTATCCCATGTCGGAGATGCCCAGAAGCTGCCTGGACATGGTCCTGCACAGCTGGCTCTAGTTAGCCCTGTTTGAGCAGGGCAGTTGGACCCACTGGTCTCCAGAGGTGACTTGCAACCCTAAATGATCACTGTGTGAGTCTGTGGTTTACGTGATCAGGTATTGTAAGAATAGCGTATGAGATGCTTTGTTGATCTGAATTTCCACTTCGAAAAACTTCTGGGAAACAGCACATGTAATTGCTGGGGCAGCTATGGAATTTGAAACATGGCAGGGTCTGGAAAATCAGGCTTGCAAGTGAAAAGTTTGTTGTCTGTTCTGTGTGTAGATTCTTAAATCTTCTTTAATAATTCAAATTCCGCTAACAACAACCAAAAAACGCCCCACCCCACAATCTTGTTGAATTCTGCTTTTTTTGCAGGTGAGCTTAATAAACAATAGGATTAAGTACTAATGTTCCTTACAAGGATATTAGTCTTTTTCTCTTTTAGTGAGACTACAAAGTTGATGTGCTAATTTTAGAAAGTCCTCCAAAACCAGCTAGCTAGGGCTAGAGAAAAAGTATGGTGTGTAGTCACGGTTTTCAGAAAAGATAAGTGGTCAAATCTAGGTGATTTGACTGACCACTCAGTAGCACTGACAATGTTGGGATGTCTACTGTATGTCTAGAAGCCATTTCCTCAAAGCTGTTGAGACACGTGCAGTTAGAGCAGTCTGTAGAGGTTGATAACTGATAGCTTTTTTGAAAAATGTAAATAAAGCTTTCAAATATGTTTTTGGAAGTCAAGATTGTGTGTAATAGAAGGCTCCCAGCATCCTTGAGAAGATTTTGTTGATTCCTTCTTCTTACCTCTTAGGTTGTATTGATGTGGTTTCACATTTTATGTCAATTTTGACTTGGGATATCCTCCTCCTCTGCTTGATGATTCCTGTAAATATTTATAATAAAATGCTTAGTTGTTGAGGCTTCAGGTCCCTTAGTTTTAAGCTTTCAGGAGCATCTGTTTTTTGCTAGAAAAACTTCACTAATATTCTTTCTGGTTTGTAGTCTTGTGCAGCATCAGTGTTTGGGGGACACAGCTTTACGGGGTGAAGGAGTTTGTTTCATGGAGATGGTAGTAAAATGTTTTCCTCCATAATGGACTCCCAAGATCCCATGATTATGTGCTGTTCAGTCATTGAATCACAAACACTTGGCTGAAAACCAGAAGGAACAAGCAGTCCCAGAAGCAGATTGCTCCCTGAGGTGAACAGAATCTGCTAGGTCAGCTTACACTGGTGCAGTTTATTCTGGATCATGTAATCCAGTTGCGATAGGCTTGCAAAACAATTCATGCCACTTTTCTCCACTTGATTTTCAAGTGCACTTTCTCTGCCAGCTGAATTACTTCTACCATTTACTGCTTTCTTAGTTCTCTTGAAAGATTCCTGCTGCTTCTTTTCTGTGCCCTGTCTCAATACATGCAGAAATTCACTTTAAGAGTCATACCTCTTCTCAGTGCCTCAGAGAAGAGCCTTGCTAATAATGTTACGCTGCATAGCTAATCCACTTACTGTCGTGGATTCTGCAGAGAAATACAACAATCTGTATTTTGCATAAGCAAGTAGAATGTAGGAGACTGGTGTGACACTTGTGAGACTGCACCACTTACAGTTTTTTAAAATTGTGAAAATAAGAATAGTGTTTGTAGATTTTTTTTTTTCTCCTCTGCCATTTTATATTAGTTTTTGAGTTACTATTCAAAAATTATTTCTCACCTGACACTTTTGTTGACTTTGGGAACCTCTGGGAGTTGGCATGGGGAGAAATCTTTGGTACCTGTGTTGTAAATCAGCTATGAGGAAGGGCTTCACTGAGCAGTTGTGTCTCTTTTGAAATTCTCAGTGAATTAAGTGGTTTTGGTACTCTGTGAAAAATTAAAGGGGGAGAGAAATACAAGAGAAATTTTGGGGGAAACGTTCTTTCTAATTTTAGTCTGTAGTGCTTGAGCATACTAAGATATTTCCAAAATCCTTGTTAGCGTCTCTTCATCTGGAAGACTGTTTAAAGGCATTGCTGCTGTGTGTTAGAACTTGGTGTGTGGTTAATTTACCTCTTTTCTTTAAGGTTTACCCTCCTTCCTTCTGAAGGGTTTACTTAAGAATGTTGACTTAATTGTACATTTTCTTTGATAAGTGAAGTAGAAAGCTCAACACTCTCTGTACTGTTGCACAAACAAAAAAAAAGTAATTTATTGTTAACATTTAACAAAATGCTTTTTCTCTCAGTCATTGTTTCCCCAGTGGATTTGTGCATCTTTACATGTGTTCTACATACTTCTGTGAAACAGGAGTGCAGCTGTTGAGTAAATTGGTGAAGTCTATTGTTTTCAGTGTAAGTGTCACTTCTCTGTTACCAGAATTGGAAGGGAGACCTTTAATCTTAATGATTTTTTTCTTAGACAGGGCTTTTTGAAGCACCTGGTGTGAATCCATCTTTGTCAAAGCTGAAAACATTGAGTAGCTTCTGAGGCTTCTCCTGCACCTCATGGCTCACTTCTCTCTTTCCTTTTTCACATAAGAGGAAGAAGGTGAAGCAAATGCATTTAACTTAATCTTTAATACTTCAGTTTAGTTACTATGCCTTTTGATTTATTCATTTTACATACTGTTCTGTTTGGGACTGGAAAACTTGCACATGGAAAAGTACCCATGAAATTCTGGAGAAGGATATGGATGAAGTTCCTGATTGAACCCTGGTCTTAAAAAATGAACTTAAACATACTAGTATATCAGAGGTCAAATTCCCAGGCAATATTTTAGAGAATTAAACTTGAGTTTAGTAATCTGTCACTGAGACTTCCTGTGCACTGTGCACGTTTGCTCATTTTAAATAAAACTTTGACATAGTTCTATGTGGGAATCCCTAAATTATTTTTGTATATGTAGGGGTAATGCATGGGTCTGTTCTTTAACTGGTACTTAACCAAGTTTCATCAAGACCTGAGGTTTTTAGATCACCCATAGTCACTAGCTGTAAAGACGAGCTTGAAAATCTTGCTGGCAGCTCAGAGTGTTCTCCTGTCTTCCATGTGGCAGGTTGCAAACTCCTATGTCAAAGCCTGTGAATGAGTTATCATTACAAGAACTCTGTAACTCTTGTTCTATGTTTAAATCAGGTGAGTACTTCAAGGATCAATGAATGCAGACATTCTCTGCCAGCAGCCAACTGTTTGAACACGTCTGGTAGCATACCCTGCCTGATAACCTCTTGATAATACATCTAAGAGCTTACAAAGGCGGGGGGAGATGGTGGTGTCTGTTGGTTTTAGCCACAGTACAGAGATCATTCGGTAGCCGACACTGAGCACAGCCAGCTTGAACGATGCTGGAAACTTGGAGGTTGTTCAGCCACTGAGCTCTGTCACTTACTGCAGTAATAAGCTTTCCTTTGCGGTTAATTAGATGCAGCTGCAGTGAATTAGAACCAGGTTAAGTAAACTCAGCTGATCTGCTTTGAATGCTCTAGGTATGTTTGTCAAAAGTTACAGGCTTGCTTTCTTTTCAGGCCCTTACTGGAAAGAATGGGTAGTTACAGAAGCTAAACAAACTTTGAAGGAGATGCAGTTTTTGAGTTTGAGCTATGTTAGTTCTAAAAATTATCCCAAATTGCTTTTGCTTTATGCAAGAGATAAAAATCAGCTGAGGAACTGGTAGTTTGTAGACAGACATGTGATTTCTCTAACCTCTGATACTTAACAGTCTAAAAATAGTTGCCATATGGGATGTCTTTATTGTGAGGACAGCCTCTGCTAGTTGAGAACCTTTCTGTGTTTAAGCACTTTCTGTGCCTAAACATTTTTAGCTATTTCTTATCTAAGTGAAGTTGTCATATGGCTTTAAATGAGAGCTGCTGTCGTTGTCCAAAGATGTTGAAGAAAATGGAGTTATTTTCTCTGAATTTAATGAGGATGGTTACAGCAGCATTCTGTGTTCTTCTCTCTACTGGGTGTGCTTTAGATCTCTGTTAAAAATGAACTGAATAAATAAATTGATGTTACACCAGTGAAAAATGCAGCAAATTAAGACTAACACCAGACTCTATTTGTTTCAAGCATTTCTGTTACAGTTGTTCAACTTTCTAGCAACCTACTGAGATTTTGTAGGTTCAGTGGAGGTTATTGGGAGATGTGCTTGCCAAACCCTACTTCAGTAGTTCTTCGTTCTCCTGTAGGGAGTTTAGACATAGCTGAGAGAAGTAACAGAATATTTGATACTTTCTTATGTTGAGTCCATTTTTCAGTACGCTGTTGTATACAGATAGAATAATTCTTATAGAGCAGTTGCGTGTTCTTTCAAGTTGTGCAGTAAAGAAAGCAAAGTCTTAACTTGTACACGCTTCTGTCCTCATGACTTTAACTTTTTCAACCTTTCCATGCACTGACTTCTTAGAAGTCTTTTCAACATCAGGCTCCAGAGTTTTGGTATAGTTAAATGAACTTTGGCAGTCACAAGATTAAAACTGATGTTCTTTTAATATTTTTTTCTACAAATTCTTAGAATCATTAAGGTTGGAAAAGACCTCCAGGGTTATTGAGTCCAGCCTTTGACCAGGACATGACCATGCCACCTAAATTATAGCACTAAGTGCCATGTCCAGTCATTTCTTGAGCACTTGCAGCGATGGTGAACTCCACCACCTCTCTGGGCAGCCCATTCCAATGTATAACAACCCTTTCAGTGAAGAAATTGCTCCTGATGTTCAACCTGAACCTTCTTCTGGCCCGGCTTGAGGCCATTTTCTCTTCTTGCTGGTTGCTTGGTAGAAGAAACCGACCCCCACCTGGCTATGGTCTCTTTCCAGGGAGTTGTAGAGAGTGGTAAGGTCTCCCCTGAGCCTCCTTTTCTCCAGACTAAACCAGAGCTCCTTCAGCCGCTACTCATAGAACTTAGTCTCCAGACCCTTCACTAGTTCCTTGCCCTTCTCTGGACTTGCTCCAGCATTTCTGTGTTTTTCTTGAAGTGAGGGGCCCAGAAGTGGACACAGTACTCAAGGTTCTGTACCATGTCTGATACAGACCAGGATGCCGTTGTCCTTATTGGCTACCTGGGCACATGATGGGTCATGTTCAGCTGGATGCCAACCAGCAGCCCCAGGTCCTTTTCTGCCATGCCACTTTCCAGGCAATCTTCCTCAGCCTGTGGCACTGCGTGGGGTTGTTGCGACCCAGGGCAGGACCTGGCCCGTGGCTTTGCTGCACCGCATAGCGCTGGCCTTGGCCCGTGGATCCAGCATGTCCATGTCCCTCTGCAAAGCCTTACTGCTGTCCAGCGGATCAACACTCCCACCCATGTGGTGTCATTTGAGAACTTAACTGAGGGTTAAGCACTTGGTCCACTCATCCAGGTCATGGATAAAGATATTAAACAGGGCTGGACCCAATACTGAGCCATGGGGAACCTGTTGTCAACTGGATGTGGCACCATTCACCACCACTCTCTGGGCCCAGCCATCCAGGCAGTTCTTAACCCAGTGAAGAGTGCACCTGTCAAAGCCATATATATATGTCCAAGCTGCAGCTTCTTCAGGAGGAATTGAAATAATTTACTGCAGATGCAGCTGCAGTTAGCCTTAGGCAACTAGTCCTAATATGCTCTGTCTTCATAGAGTGAAAGAGCTGTAGTTCACCAAAGTCTGAGCACTTGGAGATCTTTCATCTGAGAAAGAGTTTTGCAAAACTGACTTGCAGGTAACGTGTGACTGTGCATTTCGTACAGTATTTTTGCAGCGAGAAAAGCTTAAATTCTTTTTTTCTTTATTGATGCTTCTAGGAACTTACTCTTCTAGTATTTTGCCCAAAATCAAAGCAAAGAATAAACTTTTGAAGGTTAAAAGTTGAACCTTGACTGAAAGGTACATTTAAGACAGAATGGTATAAAATGACTGCAGAGTGAATTAAGGAGATAAAAATCCTCTTTGACTTGTTGGTTTAAAAATAACCTAACAATCATGTCGTCTTTAATATTGTATCTGTATAATGGGACAATGAAATACAGTTTTGATCTTTGAGGCAGAGATATGTGAGTCGTTAATACTGGAGCTGCTGGACTTACATGTGCTGGTCTTTATTTGGGAAATAGGTGGAAAGTAGTTACCTGCAGCATGAAGAAGGAAAAGTCCTGGCTTTATGGGTGTGAGACAATATAGCTCTTCATAGGAACTAACTCCTTTCAAATTTTGCTTATCCTACCTACAACTTCATTTCCAGAAGTGGGTGATTCTTATGCCTATGTTTTTATGTTCTTAGCTATACTGTTCTTTTAAATACCTACATGTAAATTGTGGGCAGAAAAACTTAAATTAAGTCTGTCCAACTGAATAGTGTGAACTAAATACTTTGCGTCCTGATGTACTTTGTTTTAGAGCTAGAATATGCTGACATCCAATGACACAGACTTTTTCACACTCATCTGCATCTATTATAATTTGATGAATGTGTTCTAGGGTAATCTGGATGGCACTGTTTTGAAAATGGCATCTAAGGAAGTTCAACTCCTACAAACAAAAACAAACTACATAAATAGTGTTACTTCTATCTTTTTAACTGCTTTGGAGTCCTGTGTGTATTCAGTGGGAATATATGAGGTAGGACAGTGAGTCTCTATATCTGATATCAGCAAGGTTTTTGATAACTATAACACTCTGTTCAGATTCCTCCAAAGCACTGATGCCTTTTGACTTCTTGTCAGCATGTCTCCAGGGCTTACTTTTGATGTTTAGTTGTTTTGTTTTTTTTTTTTCTCACTGTAGTAAAACACGTTCCTGATTTTCCTTGTAAAGTATAGATATAAGTACCCTGTAGTTTAGGTGGTGCAATATAAACCACTTCATCTTTTTTGCAAGGTAAAGTGCCAGGAGGGAAGATGCATACTGTTTCTGAAACAGTCTTCATTAACTTACTGATTTCTTTGTTTCACAAGACATCCAGTTCTCTGCCCAAGCATAATGTTCAGCCCATGAAAGTGAACCTTCTTCTGTTTTAGAAGTCAGCTTCATTATGAAACAAAGGCTAAAATATCCAAACCTGGGTTCTTTTCTCCACATTCGAGTATATGTTGCAGTATACAATCCATTTAGTTTATTTTGAGGTAGTCTTCAAGACTTGAGAAGTCAGCCTTTGGGTGCCATGACAAATAACGTGATTTGACAGGTCTCCTTCAAAGAGTGCTAGAGATAAACTAAGACTTAGCTTCTCATCTCAAACTTGTGTGCTGGGTGAAAGCAGAAGCCCTTCTGTGGTGCCTCAGAGTTGGTGCATTTCTGTAGTGAAATGGTCGTAAAAATATGCAGATTAGCCCATAGAGAAAGCAAGCATATTGTAAATCAAATAGCATCAGCATCATATTTTTCACTTGTTGATGTTCTCAAAGTAATGTTTCGGTTTACTGTTGTGTATGTCCCTTTCCAAGCTCTTTCTTTGTACTGTAGTGTCTATTACAGGGAGATTTTTAAGGCATAGGTGACCTTCTAGAACTTGATATGCATTGATAAAGGGCAGAAAATTTTAAGTTTTTTCAGAGCTGTGTGCTGTTGGTCTGACTTTGTTTATGCTGTCATGCTATCTTATAAGACTTCTTATATCTCTTTTGCAAACCATTCTCTTGATTTTCCTTTGATACTGAAACTTGAAGATGTACACAGGGGAATAAATTGGCAAAGATACAATTTCAAGCATTTGGGAGCTCTGTTACAGTGATGTACTTCTGTGGATATGTTTCTCTTGCTATTGAATTAGGCATATAATTAGTTTTGTGGCGAAGTGGGGTATTAGCTCAGTTTTTTGATGCAGTGATAAATATCTAAGTGAAATTAGCTTTTTGAAACTAATTTGAAAGAAAATTGCCTAATGTAGAATTTGTTGTTACAAAATTTACATTTCAGTAATATGTATGTACAATGTTAAGACACAGATAATAGAAATGTCAAGTGCCTAAATATATCAAGTTGTAGTTTTAATAGGTTTGGGTATAATACCTAGCATAAAATAATACATGAAAGAATAAAGCATGAGAGTCAGATTAAAATATGTGGGTTAGCCCATGTAAGGAGCAAAGATGTATTAAGGCGATTTAGTGATACATAGTTTAATGGTACTTGGACTACTGGAGAAAACTAGGAGTGAGAGACAGTCTAGATACAACTTTCTGTGAAGGAAGGGTTAGAAGAAAGAGCTAGAGCTTGTGGAAGTCAAGTGGCCCCAGAAACTTCATATTTATGGACAGAATAATAGGAAAATCTGATTAGCAGTATTAATGATGATGTATTAAATTATTGAAAGTTTTAATGAGGGGTTCTGACGTCTTGGCTTCTGTATTTCTCTGTTCTTGAATTCATGTTTGTGCAAGAATTCCCGTACCCGGAGGTCAGAAACCTTAAGACCTGGGCAAGATTTCTGTGGTGACTGAAAGCAAGAGCAAGATTATTTTAAACTAGAAAATCTTTTAAATATTCATTGCTCTGCATTTTTGGTTGGATTATAGAAATAAAGATTTCTGCACGCAAGTCAGCACAGCATATGGATCTGTCATGTTATAGCTGTGTTGCATTATTCATTACTCATAGTATATCAGGATTAAGAAATAAAAGTTCTCTTCTGCTATAGGAAGCCTTTGTACTGCTTTTGTGGAACCACAGTGACTTCCTACTCCAGGTGGGGCAGGAAGGGAGAAATCATAGCTCCTGTTAAGCTTGGGTTTTTTACTCAAAGATGTGATTATTGAGACTACTAAGAACACTTCTTGGAGACTGAGTAGTCAGTCTTTATCCATAGCAGATTTTCAGAGTAAACTGGCCTTGGCCGTGTTTTTTTCATATTAGTTCACTATGAGTTGTTAATAAGAATGGCTTGTTGATGTCTTTACCTTGTCTTGTTGGTCTGAAATCTTTATTTGAGAAATGATAAAATAGAAGCCTTGTAACTGTAGGTGAAATGTCATCTGCTCTTGACTGAAGAGGGCAGAATGTGCTGACTGGAAGTGTTTCAGTTTGAACAGTGTTTCCTTCTGTTCTTCAAAACACTCATACCCAGCTGTGAAAAAAAAAAAAAATGGCAGCTCAAGTCAGTTGTTGCCACAAGTCCCTGATTTTTGCCTTACATGCTACATTGAGGCCCTTCACCAAAGAGTGAAAGCAAGTATTCCGTATTTGAATACTACTTAACGTCTAAGATGTGATCCTAGGCCATTTAAGCAATTTTGGGTATCATATCCAAGGCTGTTCAGGTAGCGTGTTTGTTGTCATATCTGCTGGAGTGCAGAGTACTTGGCAAACCCCGCTACCTCTTACCCTATGTTGTTAGTTGAGCTGTTGTCCTAGTGAAGATCTCTTCTTCCCCAGAAGGTTTCCTCCATGGAAGGATTAATGTTTCCTGTGCAAAAATGACTTGATTCAATGTGTAGTTAATGGTGCATGTTTCAGTTTGGTTTGAATACCTTTTCGTGTTGCACATAAGCTTTGCTTGTCATGATTTTTGGAGCTGAAAGAAGGATGCTGTGACATGTCAGTCTGTCAGGCCACTGATGCTCTGGGCCAATGGAGACATCTGAGTGTGTAGGCATTGTGTTGCTGTCCAGCCTGATACCACTTTGAAAGTGCTTGTAAAGAAGGGTGTAGAGGAAGGGAGAGGCATGGAGATTACTGGTTTCTGACTTTAAGCTGCTTGCTTTATTTCCTCTCTTTGTCTGATGTTGAGGATGTCATTTTTTGAGCTAATTAGCAGTACACATGAGGGTTTAAGGGGCAAGGATATTGAGTCATGCAACTTTTCCCTTGGCTAATCTACATCTGAGCTGAAAGTTCCCTGTGAGAGAACAAAAACTCCCCTGAAGGGAGGAAATTGAGGGGATTCATCATGCAGTTTGAAGGGTAGGGCTGTGATGGAGATACCAAGATCATGCCCTGTGGATCTGCTGAGGTGCACCTCTGATGGAGTGTCTGTGATGCTAGTGTGTTTTGGGCCTAACCATCTCTCGGGTTTACCAGTGAGCTTTGAGCAAGAAGTGCTGCCATGAAAAGCCAGCAAAAGAGAACTGTTCCTCTAACCTTGTCTTCCTTATCCTGGAAGATGAATCCTGTCATCCATTGTTGGGCTCTCTGTTGCAGGGAAGAAAGTTGAATGCATGAGGGACAAAATCATGTAGATGTGTTGTCCTTCAGGAAGAGGAATGGGAGAGTAAATGGAGTAGTGTGTGGCCTTGAAGCTGGCACATGCTTTCTTGGTTTGGAAGAGCCTATTTTTCTAACTTGTGTTTTTTGGTTTGTATAACTCTTTAGTCAAACTAACTTGGTTTGCTTCCTGTCTGTTGGTAAAACATCAGCTTTTGAAATTGTCAGTGGGGAAGAAGGATGTAATTGCAGTATGAAAGAGGGAAAAGTTTTACATGGCCCAACTGGAATACTGAGGTAAATGCTGAAAAATTGAAGTAGGCATCTTAGCCAGTTCAAGTGGATGTTGACTTAGGAACCCTTCAACCTATCAAGTTTCTATATTTGAAGAGTCATCAAGTTGTCTCCTTTCACCCCATGGAATCTTCTGTTTTGTTGTGTTCGTAGGCTCCAGCGGACGGCAGATGTATAAGGCTGAAGGGAAATGTCTGCAGTAAGATGCACTTACCTCTTGAAGAATACATATTCATTTTGACAGAGCCGTATTGCCTTGGAGAGCACTTTGCTGGAAGGCTCTGAGAGCTAACACAGGAGACTAGGACAGCAAATAAGAGCAATAAACAGTTGTCAAGATTTTGTGACTGGTAGAGTGCAGCTGAAAAATCTTTACTGTTAAAAATCAGTCTTACTTAAAGTATTGGTTAAGTCTGGAGTTGTTCACAGCTTATTTATTTGAGATCTGAATAGTTGTTTGTGTGATCCAGTCACAGTTTTGGTGAAACTCCTTCTGAACGTCAATGTTGGCTGTGTTCAAACAGTCCCAACTTGACATTTAGTTAAAATTACAAATATAACCAAAGTAATCATTTTCCTTTAGCTGGCTTTGAACTTTTTTTATATGAAGGAGGGCAGTGAAAAGAAGGAGTATAATTTTGTGCTGAGTTTTGGAGGTTTTTTGTAGTGTATGAGCTAATTAGTAATGCATGTTGATGCTGTCTTGCTCAGGGAATTAGTTATGTTGGTAGAGGTGGTTGTGTGTCTAAATTGACCTGAATAATTAGGAACATAAAAATGGTTACACTTTTGGAGTCTAACTTGAACTGATACCTTAATGGAATGGAGGTGTTTGTTTTCTTTACGGAAGACTGTTAGAGTTGATCTTTCTAATATGGTTTCTAGGAAACCTTAAGTTACCCTTATGTTTCCCTCCCTTTACCCCAGCTGATAGGATAATCAATAATTTCAGTCAGAAGAAGTCCTGTATTTTCTCTAGATTAGTCCATTGTCAATCAATGTCCTTGCCTTGCTGTACGTGCATTATTTTTTCAGAACTGCTTGCAAGTATTCGTTGGCTTCATTCCTAACGCATAGTAGCTTTAGCAGGGCATTGTTTAGAGTATCCTAATACTCTTCAGTATTTTGCAGGAATGTCAAGAGTTCCCAAAAGAACTTCATACTGAGTGAACTTCATACTTTTTCTTTTAATATATGTATACATTTTTAGTGTTCCTACAAATATTTACCTTCAGTAGATCATTTGCACTTTCTTGCTTCTGTCCTTTGAGCATCACCAGCACTATTAAGCTCTTTTTTGCCTCTGCTAATAGCTGTTTATTGTTCAAGTGTCTGCAGTTGTTTAGTTTTCTTCTTATTGCTTACCTGGAATAGGACAGCCTGCTTTGGCTGCCTCTTCATTCCTGCTGAAACTTTCTGCCGATTAACTTCTGCAGCCGCAATCACAAGGGTGAATTAGAATCCTTTTGCCTAAATTTCATATGATTTTTTTCATAATCATCTTCATTTTCTTCACTTATTTCAACTCATGACTTTGAGGCCAAGATACAAAAATGTTAAGTGGTATTACTTCTTTAGTGATTCATTGAAGAGGCAGTGTGAAAAGGTTCCCCTTCTAAGCTGCCACTTTTGAGAAGCTAGAAATTGCTTTTTATTGTTGCAAAGGACTCATGCTTTCTTATCTTAATTGCCTGTGTTTACATTAGTAACTATTTAAGTTACTTGAAAATTTGATACCACCTCATTATCAGAAAAATTCTAAGTTTTCTGTGCAGTTTTTGTCTTTCATCTATCTTATCAAAGTTCTTCCATATGACTTAGATCAAGAGATACTCTTCTGGTTCATTCTCCTGAGCTGCATGAGTTCTCATCAGGCAATACTCTTATGTAGTTTGTGCTGCAGATTTTTAAATAGTGCAATGGAGGGAACAGCGAATGAATGTATATGCAGGTGGGGAGGGCTGCTAATGGAGAAATGGTGGTTTATACTAATGAAGAAAAAGTGAAAACAGAGACAAAGAAATAAGCGTTGTTTAGCCTGTTTGTGCAGACTTGCCAAGCACAATATGTGCTGTTAATTTGTGGACCTCAGAGTAACCATCAAGCTTTCCTTGACAGCTGTCCTTCTTGCAGGGAGACAGAAAGAGTGAGTAGCGTTCTGTTCTGACAGGCAAGGTTGTTAACTGAAGACGTGCCCTCTGGCCTGTGTGTGCCTTTACCCATACGGGGCTTTGGGATGTTCTAGCAACCTATGCAATAGCTTTTGCATATGCTAGATTGAGCAGTCTTCTTTATGGTACAGCTTTTTTGTGTGTGCATGAATTAGTACTGTCCTTTCACGCCTGCTTGTAAGATACTTGACCATTTGTAAAAAAGGAGTCCTTCAAACTAACACTCTAGTAAAGATAAAAATCACTAAAGAGGAAGCATGAAAAATTGAAGCTATTCAAAATATCAATAACTCTGCACTTAAAATTTTAATACTCAAAAAAATTTATTTTTTGCTGAGTTCTATTTTTTAAAGCAAAATTCAGCATCTGTATTGTGCCAGATCTTACCTTTCACTGAGGTAATTTCATTACCTCAAATAATGATGATGGTTTGTTTTTTGGTTTTTTTTTTTTTGCTTAACATGTTTAGCAACAGGCCTCACAGACAAGAAACAACTTATCCTTGTTAAAATGCATTAATTACTGTTGTAAGTCAAAGTAGATGGAATAAATCCTCTGGAAAGAGAACAACTTCATTACAAGCAGAGACCAAAGTTCTGGTTTAGACCTTTCTGTCTGGAAGAAATAAAGAATATTGTATGCAGCCAGGGGTATTTCTTGTTCTACAGTTTGGTATTATTGAAACAAAATCTGTAGTATTTGCTTGTGCTAATGGTGATGTGTTGTAATTGATGTATGTTTCCATTGCACTGGGAAACAGGATGGAAGGGCAAACACTAAGTACTAAAGCATGCTCTGAAGGTTTCCTGGTATGTAAGCCTTTAGGAGAATCTTCAGGAGCATGTTTAGCATCTCTTAGAACTTTTTCAAGAGCACTGTATCAGCTGGAGGCATCTCACGGTCCAGCTTGGGTTGCCTCTGAACAGTGGTAACACATTGAAAGAGGCAGATGTGCTTAGTATCTGCTGGCTTAAATTCAGAGTGTAATCACCTCTCTGTAATAATACCACTTAGAAGTATGTAGTGTAATCGGGGCAGGCATCTCTGCAGTGATTTTTTGGTGTGGTGTCTATAAATAGAATTAAATTCTGTCTGTAAAACCTATGTGAAATTATTTCCTGCTCAGCAATGACCAGGATAAACAAGTATGAGTTGAAACAGGTGGTAGAAAGACTTTGGCCAGAAGTCTGATACACTAAATGTTTCTCCCTAGCATATGTATGCATGTGAGGTGGTAAAGGTGGTTGAAGGCTTATCTGTTTTGTCACCTCCTTGGTTCTGTCTCAACACTGCCAGGATCCAGCCTCAGCTTGCATTTTCAGCTGAGCACGAATAGTTGAGTGTGTTACACACCAAAGTACCTGTGTTGCAGAGAAAGTTAGTAGGCCACTGTGACTGTTGTTTAGCCAGTCTTCATCTTGCTAGCTCCACTATATTTTCTAAAGCTCTCATATAAAAATCTGCAGTTATAATTGGAACTGTTCTATGGCAACCAGAACTAATTACATAAACCATATGGCTTTTGAACTTCTGATGTCTTTTCTCTTGAAAAACAAAAAAAGCCTGCTTGCTTCTCTGCTAGGCAAGCCTTACTCATGACTTGCTTGAACTGCAGCTAATTAGAAACTGGCATTCAGTTAATGCCATAAACAGTGTTTAAGAGTGTTTGAGTTTCAAATCTTATCTGTGCTTGGTGAACTAAAAGTAAGTTTATTGAAAGACAGATTGCTGCCATGCACTGTGTGTTAAAGAGAACCACTCAGTTTGCTGAACTGAACAACTGTGTCTTTAGTTCTGCTTCCTTTCAGCATTATAAAGAAAGCAGATTTACTCGGTCAACTTGACTTTATTGTTCTCCTCTTAATCTGAATGTATTTTAAGATACACTTTTCCTTAGTAGGTATAGAACCCTGTTTCTTGAACATAATGGTTTTATAGGTTTTGAATGCAGTAACTGCTAAGCTATTTTAATAACCTGAAGTGTAATATTGTCTCTGAGGCTAATAGTCAAAAACTGAATTAGCTTTTTTTAAGGGTACTGGGGATACTTCAGTAGTTCAATATTTTAAAGCCTTTTTGGGGAAAGGGGGAAGAAAAGTCACAGCTCCAAATGTGCTGTTTTAGTATAGTGTTAAGGCTGAAAATTTAATATTGTTTTTAGGTCAGGTAGAAGTGTAAATAAAATGGTAAGAATTCCAGTTTTCTGAACTAGACATAAGAGAGCAGTCTATATGCCTTTGAAAGTAATAAATATGGTAGAAGAATCGGTAGAGCAAAATACATTTTTGAGACATAATGGTTTTTTTAGTCAGAGAACTGACTTGCACACTGATTGCAAGTACTGCATAGAATGCTTCAGTGAAGATAAATGTGTTATGCAAGCTGGAACTACTTCAAATGACAGGTGCTCTTGGCTTTTTTTGAGAAGTGCTGCAGTGCTTGAGAGGACAGTGGAGTCTCTAGTGAGTAAACTGAAGTCCTGTACAAACAAGTAAGCTGTCCTATTGAAGTTTTCTATCTGCAGCCTGTGGTTCACAGGAAACAGATAATCTGTGGGGTCATGCTGCTTTGCTGAGAACCATAGAGATCCAAATACATTGTTTTGCACACGTCACTACAGTCTTTGTAGGATAGAGTTTTGGAGACTGCTGTTTTAAAGCAATCTTCTTAATAAAGCTTGTCTCGACTTAAAAGAAGTCGGTTGAGACTTGCAGATTTTATTCGTGTAGTAAGCAGTTCATCAACGCACTTGCCTCTGAACAATGGACAGCTTGAGAAGAGAAGTTATTACTGTTGGTTTTGGGTTGAGACCACAGAGAATGACATGCAAACTTGAAGTTGATACCAAATTTTGCATAAAAAGGTGATTGAAGGTTTTTATTAACCTAAGTTAGAAATAAAGACCAGACATGAAGTCTGCTAACCATATGGACTTTGGTAGCAAACTAACATGAAAAGTAATTTGCTCCATTTTAAAACAGAATAAGTTCTGAAGTACGTCTTTATAAACCCTGGATGCAGCAGCCTTCTGAAACCTAAGTCTTTTTTATCAAGTTTAGACTTAACTCATCTGTAACCATGGGCAAGAAGGATCTCTTTACTACCAGCAGTCTTAAGATGTGGCAGTGGTCAGGAGTCTTTCTGTTTGTTCCTATTGTGCTTATATTTCACATCTGGACTACTTGTAATCATCTGCAAATGGCCTATTGGCTTTTATGGTATCCTCCTAGCACTGTTCAGTGTAAATCCAACTGGATTTTCAGTGATGTTTTAGTTAAAACAAAGAACAATCTTCTTGGTTACCAAAATACTCTTATGAAAAACAGTTGCATGTTTTGTTCCAGTTATTCAATTTGATAAATCCTTGACTCTACTGCCACTGATGATATGTGCAGTGGTACTTTCAAACATCTGTTGCAAGGAAACTTAGTGAATACCATCTGCACAAGATTTTAATTTACTTAATTTTTAAAACCTAGGACTTTTAAGAACAGACTGGATTCTAACAAAGGCGTTTGTCATCTTTGTTTATTTTTTTTTTCCTGTGGGCTGGGAAAGACATGGAAGGGGAGCTGTCTTTCAGTACTGCATGATCATCTTATGTGCTGATGGAAAATCAACTCACTGTATTTCCTTTCTTTCCTCTTCAGTCTTGAAGATTTAAAAATTTGTTTTGTGGTATAGTTTCTTTTAGGCATGATGTGGTTCTGGAGGTAGTTTCCAGGGTAGATGCAGGGGTAACAAGACTGCATTATCTTTTAAATCTTCTTAAAAATAAGCATCTTATTTCACATACAAAAAATAATTTTACATCTGAATTTGTAAAGATTAGATTGGAATTGCCTCAAATCCAATTAAGCCACACTGCATGGACGTGCTGGGAATATAAATGCAGTTACTGTAAATTTGTACAAACTGATTTGTTGCATTATCTTGCTAATCTAACATACAGTACTTTTTGTGTCCATATTGCAGACGGCAACTCCAAACTAACATGGCAGTCAGACTGTGTGATGTGGCTTCTCTGCTTAGAAGTGGTTCGTGGGCAGCAGAGCCTTGGACTGGGGTCTGTGGGACTTTTCTTAAATTCTGTAGGCTACTTTTTTACATGTTAATAGTGCTGAGGCCATACCAAAGTCTTTTAACCTTCCATTTGGAATGCTAACTCGCTTATATGTTTCATTATAGGCTGTAGGTGGTGTTCCTATTCTGTGAGAGCCTAGAGCACACTGGCATACCAAGACAACTTTTTCTGTAATACGGTGATCTCCTGTAGAAATTACGCTGCAGTGGCTTGCCTTTCTTCTAATGTCATTTAGATTTTAGTACTAATTGAAAATACATGCTGGATAATTGAAGAGTAGTATTGTACTAAAATGGTTTTGGTATGGTCTGAATACTAAATTGCAGTAACTTTGAAAACCTGTATACTTGTGTTTTTATGATTACTGTTTTAGAAGTATATTTGCCAGTCTATACTAAGAAATTTTAAAAACTGTAAATTTATCTCAAACTATTTTTCTGAGTGAAAAATATTTAGTGCTTTGTGCTTTGTCTTTTGTGAACAGTTATCTTTAGCCTATTAGTGGGGTATGCATTATTTGTAAAACATATTAGTATCACTTTATTCGGAGCAGATGGTTCTATAGCTGAGAGATGCTGTAATTTTCAGCACACACAGGCTACTGCAGCTGTTCACTTGAATGTTGGCTTAGGATCTCATTCTTGCCACCTGAACATGAAAATAAATGTGCAATTAAGAGAGAATTGTTTGTTGTCCTTGCTAAATCCTGCTAATTTTGATCAATGAACACTTCAAATTTGACAATAAAAGACAAAAAGGGGAAAAAGGCAATCCTGCAGAGCCTCAGAGCACAGCATTGGTGACTACTACCTTTAACAGATATGCTAATGTTTTGAAAAGTAATTTATCTTAATTGGGATAATCTACTTTATCATCTTTTCAGTGGACTTGTTCCATCAGTGCCAGGAGCAGGTTACCCCTTGGAGTTTGTCACAAGGGAAGAAAATGTTGTTCCAGTTGTAGCTCTTCAGAAAAACTAGATCACTCTTTTCTAATGAGTGTTCTTAATAGATGTATCGCTTTTTTGCGTTGTGCTGAAGTAACCTCTTGGAAAATACTTCTGTATGCAGAACACAGAAATGTGTTCGCAGGAATGTCTAAGTTGTACTTCTAATAAGAAACTCAACTTACCCCCTCTCGTGTTACTAGGAAGTTCAGTTATGCAGTCCCTGAACACAGTTGACCTTATCAGGTATTTGGATATGCACTGATTCCATATGGTGCTTTAAACAGGACTGTTAGGACAGACCCTTCAGAGGTTCTGATGCTGCTCTGTGATTTTACAAGAGGCTTTTTCTTGAGAACTCCTCTTAGCAGTTTAATTATGAGGTTGAATTTCAGTGATTGATAGATTTCTATAGTGAACTTCTTGTGTTGAAATATGTATTGCTGGAGAATTAACTTACATAATTTTCTCTTGCATGTTGTCCTGAATAGTTGGTCTCAAACAGGGTAGGCTGCCCAAATCTTAGATATTAGCATGCCATTAAAAACCCATTGTATTTACCAGCTGTTGCCATTCAGTCACTGACTGAGATGGCAGAGAGCCTTTTGTAGATGTGGCAACTTGTGGACAAGTACTTGTGTGCAAGTCCTCCAAATTATTTCTGTTGCATCTTGCAATCATGCAGTCAGTTACTTTGGGGTGAGACACAGTAGAATCAGAATGGTTTGAGTTGAAAGTACCTTAGAGATTGTCTGTCTAATGCACTTGCCATGAACAGGGACACCTTCCACTAGATCAGGTTCCTCAAAGCTCCATCCAGCCTGACCTTGAACATTTCAAGGGATGAGGCATCCACAGCCTCTCTGGGTAAGTGCCTTCCCACCCTCACAGTAAAGAATTTCTTCCTAATATGTAATCTAAACCTACTCTCTTTCAGTTTGAAGACATTCCCCTTTGTCCTGTCACTACATGCTCTTCAAAAATGTCTCTTTCCATCTTTCTTGTAAGCTCCCTTCAGGTACTAAAAGGCCACAATTAGGCCACCTCAAAGTCTTCTCTTTTCCAGGCTGAATAAACCTGATTCTCTCAGCATTTTGCCGCAGGAGACGCGCTCCATGCCTCTAATCCAGGCCCTCTGGACTCACTCCAGCAGCTTCATGTTCTTCCTGTGCTGGGACCCCAGAGCTGGATGCAGTGTTCCAGATGGGGCTTCACCAGAGAGGAGCAGAGGGGCAGAATCCCCTCCCTCCCCTGCTGGCCACGCTGCTTTGGATGCAGCCCAGGACACGTTTGGCTTTCTGGTCTGTGGGTGCTCATGGCTGGGTCATGTCCAGCCTCTCATCCCCCAGCATCCCCAAGTCCTTCTCACAGGGCTGCTCTCGATCTGTTCACCCCCTGCCTGTGCTGATACTGGGAGTGTCCTGACCCAGGTGCAGCACCTTGAACCTGGTCTTGTTAAACCTCATGAGATTCCCATGGGCCCACCTGTTGAGCTTGTCCAGGTCCCTCTGGATGGCATCCTGAACGTCAGGAGTGTCAACAGCACCATGCAGCTTGGGGTCATCTGCAAATTTGCTGAGGGTGCACTCAATCAATTTGTCTGTGTTGTCAGTGAAGACATTGAATAGCACTGGTCCCAGTATGGACCTGAGGGACACCACTTGTCACTGATATCCATCAAGACTCTGAGCTATTGACCACCACCTCTAGATGCTACTGTCCAATCACTTTCTTATCCATCTATTAATCTACCCATAAATAATACCCATTTTAGAGATTAAGATGTAGAGGAATATGTCAAAGGCTTTACAGAAGTCCAGATAAATGACATCTGTAGCCCTTCCATTGTCCACTGATGGAGTCACTTCGTCACAGAAAGGCCACTTGGTTGGTCAGACAGAACTTGCCCTTGGTGAAGCCATGCTCGCTGTCTCAAATAACTTCCCTGTTCTGCATCTGCCTTAGCACAGGTTCTAGGAGGATCTCTTCTGTGATCTTCCAGACACAGAGTAGTTCTGGAGTGGTCTAAAAGTAAATCAAGTTCAAGATTCAAATTTAATTGTTCTCAGAGTTCAGGGAAGGGAAGAAATATGAAAAAGGAATTGTCAGTTTTGTCAATTAAAAGCGTTTAGAAACCTGATTCCTGTGGTGACAGAAGTTTGACATGGATGTTGTCAAGGAAGAGTGTATTTTCCATCGCAGCACATTCATATATTCTCAAGTATTTCTTTAAAGTACGAATCTTGACTTCAGCTATTTCTCATGAGGAATACTCTTTGGATACAGTTAATGCCCACCTCTTTTTGAAAATAATCAAATGCTACTACCTTAAAAGCTGCATTTCATGAAAACTGGTTATTTCAGTAACCAGTTGTAAGTTTATAGGAATGATTACTCTTGCAACAGGCCAGTTTTGTTTGGTAACTTCTATAATAGAAAGGCTGTGATTCCCCTAAATGAAGAGAATGGCAGAGGATGGAAACTAAGCTTTGAGTGCTAATTTCATTTTGTGAGCTTGTAGAAGATACAGTTTATTTGTCTGCAAGCTTTTAAAGTATTGTCTTGACTAACAGTTTAACGTCCTTCTGTATTGGTGTTTGTTTGGGTTTTTTTCTTGCATGTAGAGGCAGTATATGGCCTTGGCAGTACCATTTCTGCCCGGTGACAGGTCTTTTAGGTTCTTGTTTGGACTCTCCTACTAGATGCTGAAATATGAATTTTGATGGTTCTTGTGTTCTGTATTTTTCAGCAGGTAATTGCTGCCATGGAAACACAACTGTCTAATGGACCAACTTGTAATAACACAGCCCATGGTTCAGCCACCATAAACAATTGCTCATCACCAGTTGATTCTGGGAACACAGAAGACAGCAAGACCAATTTAATAGTCAACTACCTTCCACAAAACATGACACAAGAGGAACTGAAGAGTCTGTTTGGCAGCATTGGGGAGATAGAATCCTGCAAGCTGGTCAGGGACAAAATAACAGGTATGTTGGTTTTGGAGTTTTCTGTATCTTTTCCTTTTTCCAAGCAGTGAACTCTCAGATGGTGTTCTGCAATTCTCTTAAGTAATGGAATAAAGGCAGAGGGAACCAATGGTGATGCTGCTACTCAGAAGGAACTTAGATTAATATTTTTCTTTATTATATACCCCAAAATTAAGCATCTGTATTGGCATTTCATTTAGGTTAATTTGAGTGCTATAAATGCTAACAGGACATTTAAACCTGAGCTTCAGAGTACTAGGAAAGAAGATTTCACATGTGGAAAAGCAGATAGGTTTCCTTGAATGTTAATTCAACCTCATTCAAGTTAGGCTTCAGCTCTTGTTGATGCAAAGCTGCTTCTTTTCAGGGATGCAGGTAATGAAGCTTGTACCTTGGAAAAAGGACAGATTACCTTACTTCATAGGCAAAGCTGCTTTTGCATTGCAGCACTTGAACGGTTTCTTTAGGATGCCCACTTGAATCAATTTATGCTCTTTGGCTTCCTTCTTATTGAGCAGTCTCTGGCTGACTTCTGTTGGCATAATGTTGTTTGCTTCTCCTATGGCTCTGAATAACCAGCAGATGATTTATTCTTAGGACATTAGGTAGTGGAATGGGTAAATTTGTGAAGTACCCTGCTTTAGCATGGTAGTCTGGGATACTGAAATCACTGATCTTAGTTGTTCTGGCCTGACCAAACCTCAAAGTAATCTTTGCTCTTCAGTGTGAAGAATACTGAATGTTCTTGGGGATGCCAGAGAAACCAGACTGGGCTGATGCCACAACTTGCATTTCTTCAGGTGAAATCTGGTTGATGGAGAAAACAAGCCTGTTTTCTTTGTAGGTAATGAACTCAATGCTTTGAAACAAAATGTCCCTTCCTTAGGTGTTTCCTGACCTCTTGTTCTGGGAGTGGAAAGATGTAACTGGTACTTCTTCAGTTAATGGGATGGCTATTCAAAGATGGTTTGTCTCTGTCTGGCATACCCCACATATTTAGCATTCCTTGTCAAAATTGCTTAGGAATTACTTCAGAAGCTACTGCAGGCCCACAGAAGTGACCCTCAAGGTCTTAATGATCAGTGTCCAAATTGTCCACATCCTTACACGATGGGTCTGATGTTCTGTGTGCCAGAAGCACACCATTGCCACTACATAGTTTCAAAAGACTCTTTACGTGGGAATGGACCTAGTCTTAATTGTAGACCTCTTGTTTCAAGGTGTGCTGTTTTCTGTATAGCATGAATTGATGCCTGAGAAGGATCCTGAATTTAAATTACATTCTCAGTAGCTGAGAACTCCAGAGTTGAAACTAATGGAGATAGTTTTTCTACTTATCAGAGAGCAGCTCCTCAGCTTCGAGGCATACTTTCAGCTGCCAGCAAAAATGCTGTATCAGTCTTGTTCCAAAAGGTTTTAGTGTTTTAAGGGAGATTGAGAAATATGGTGTCTGACCTTGAAACTGCATTGGGAGCAATATTTCTGATTTAGGTAGCCTGGAGCAAGATAACAAGTTTGTAGATGCTGAGGAGAAAGCTCTTTAGTTCCAGTCCTGTTCTTACTCATTTTCAGGTTTTCTTCAGAGAGTTCTTGAAAAGAAAATTTTTCTTCTAAATCCAGAGCAGGGATTGTTACCAGGTTCTATGAAGGAAGAGATTTGGCATGAATTTCGGAGTTTTATGGGTTTAATTCCTTTGTTAAAATGTAATTTTTTTTTTTGTTCTTCTTAAATGAACTGTCATGAGTGCTAGTTACTTGTTGAGTACATTTAAATGATAAATATCAGGTAGCACAGAGGTTGAAATACACTTCTATACTTATGGTATCACCGAGGTCTGTGATGGCTTGTGTCTCCACCACTCTGTGCTTGCTAGTTTGCAAACAGTGGAGTTTGGTGGCAGCACATGGGGGCCAATCCAGTCTTGTCCTTGGCTTAGAGTGGTGTCATCCTGCAAGCTCAACGTCAATGACTGTGTTTCATGGCCACTATCACTGGTGGGAAAGGCCAAAAATAGGGAGGAAGTAACCATAGCCCACAGATCACTGGGACAGAGATCAACTTGAGCATCCACTGAGACCATGTGTGAGATTTGATCTCTGTGGCTGCACCCAGTAGAAACCACAGTCCTGTCCTGAGAGTCAGAGTTATGCCTGCCGTGATTACTGCCAGTGCCATGTGTTATGTTGAGGCCAGCCACTGTTACCATTACCAATTGCTCATTAGCATCTGGTGGATTTGAACCAAATTATCTCCCACCCTATTACTTAGTACTCACTCTGTGATTACATCTGCAACAATGAAGTGCACATGCATTATCATAGAATCACAGAATGGTTTGAGCTGGATGGAATCTTAGCATGCATCTGATTCCAACCTCCCTGCCATGGGCAGGGACACCTCCTGCTACAGGTGGACTGCCCCATTTCCTTGAAGCTGTCTGCATACTCTAGGATTGAGAGGAGTTGAACTTGAAGGCCTTCCTGCTCTGGAAAACGTGTTGGAGGGGAAGGAGGCACTCTGGAGCTCACTTACTAATTTTGTGTGAGCGGTTTGAAGTCCAAATCCTGATTATTTTATTGATTTTTAGCTAGGGGTTAACTTGTGAATAAAGTAAGGGAGAAAGCTGATCTGTGAAGGTTCCTGATGGTCATCTCCAAGCATGTATTTAATGAGCACAACTTTCTGTTGGGGCAACGTTAGTAGCTAAAGTGAAGTCTGCTTTCTCTATTAGTGGAAAACCATTGCAAGTGTTATCAGTAAGAATTAAAATAGCTGATTGCTGTTTTGTGCTTTTACTGAAGGTAATTAAATTAAATGTTGATGGTACTGAAGATTTTAAAGGGTGCTGAAGAAGAGTCTCTCTCCATGTGAGAATCCCACTGACAACAGGATCTGATAAGTGGGTCATGAACGTCACTTTATCTTCACTTGCTAACCAGAGAATCTGTCAGGAATGAGTCATTGTGCCTAGATATTTTAGAGTCTGTGTTAACTCTTACATGCTTTTGACTAATGCAGATGTATGTCAATACAAATTACAAAACTGCCACTTAAGTTGATTGTGGTTGTACAATGGGTAGGAGACCCTGGTCTCAGCAAAGCAAAGTAACTGAATTCCAGTCAGCTGCTCTAGATAGCTGTTTAATTTACTTTAAGTGCTTCTACATGTTGAAAGACAGCAGATAACATTTATCATATAGTGATAACATTTTATGTAATCTAATGTTAAGCATGTATAATTATAAAAAACAACCTAAAAATACTCTTAAATGTTAGGGAAGGGGATAAAATGGGATGAAATTTAATTTTTGGAACTGCCCCTGGTCAGGCACTTGAAAGCACATGCTTTCTGCTTGCACAAGATAGATGGATTTAGCAGCTTTTGAAAAAATAGAAGACAGTAGTAGCTACCACTTAAAATGTGAGAGATACCATAGTATGGCAAACGTTTTCTAGACCTACTTTTCTGAAACTTGAATATAGGTAAAAATGTAACTGTAGTCTCCTTAAAAAACCCCAACAAACTACATTCTTTTAACTCTCACTGGTTTTAGTACAAATTCAGCTGTACATGTGGAAGATTAATGCCTAATTTTCACATCATGGAAAAATCTCCCTGTTTTCAGTAGTGCTTGTGGCATTGCTAGCTAAACTGAAACTCGTGGAATATAGATTCCTTAATTTCAGAAAGCAGCTTACTCAGATGTCTTAAACTTGGCTTCAAAGCTCCTGTACTGTTCTTACTAAAACAATCATATGCTCATAAAATTCACAACTTACTTTCTTTAAAAGAGAACCTGCTTGTGAATAGGTCTGGTTTTCTTGTCTCCTTAACTGTGTTTGAACTACTAGTAATGCTTATATGTGGATTTCATTTGCAGTTTAGGATGCCTGCTTGTTCTGTTTAGAAAGTGAGACAGGATGTGCTTAGGGACCTAGCCTGGGACTGTATTTCACATTCATAGACTTATATATGAGCTGTGAAGCTGTGGTAATACTGTTACCTTTAGTACAAGGAGACAGCTGCTCTGCACCTGAAGACTTCATGATTTCTGGCTGCCTTCTACCATCTCTGCTTGAAGATAAAGACTAAGTCTACTTTTAGGACATTGCTGCTGATCACTGTTACATGGCATTTTTTCCAAACTTGATCCAGCCGCCTTACTGTGGAGCTTACATGATGGTTGAAAGCCTGATCCTCTTACACACCTTTTTCAAAAAAATCTGTCTTCCTGTTTGGCTTGTGGCTGGTAACTGTCTGTCACATTGTGGTGGCGTTTCTTTATGGTGAACATTATAGGCTCACAGGGTAAAATTCAAATCTGATGTGACCCCTTAAAAGTTTCATAGACTTTTTCAGTCTAGAGTACAATCCAGAGTGCTGTAGTCTGGTCTGCAGTACACTGTGATGGACACTCGTGTAGAGGAAGGATCACATTTCTATCTCTTACACCTATTTCCATAAGACTAAAGCTAACAGGATGTCTTGTTTAATTTGTAAATTTCATCTTATCCTCTTGAAGATAATAGTTTCTCAGATACTTTGAAGTACTCTCTCATTCCTGTGTTGCACAAAGTGAAGATATAAAATGCAGCACACAATTCAGATGTCTAGAGCTGTTGTTCTAGAAAAACTGCCTGAAAGTTGAATACTACCATAAAATTGTTGAAGCAGCAGTGTCAGCATGTTTGCAACTAGAGTTTGTACGGAGAATCTTAGTTCTCATGCATGTTCTCTGTTTTCATTGAAGTACCATAGTAATAAATGCAAAGGATTCTGAGCTGGTCAGAGAAACAGAAAAAAGTATCTAGAGTTGTACACGATGTCATCAGATGGTGCGTGTGTTGCTCAAAGTGGTAACACTGGTCACACTTCAGTGTGGGCCATGTATATGCTTATATACATATACATCAGTGCAGTGTTGGGAGGGACTCTGCTCTGTCAGATCCTTGGTTATGGAGCACTCAGTCTCCTCTGGTGCAGTCAGAGGAAACACATGTCACAATGCTGATTTATAGTCTGCCCAAGCAGCTGAGGCTGTGACTTGGAGGGGTGACTTCTCTTCTGAGGGGTAAGCGCCCTGTTTCAGCAGAGCACAGCTGAAACACTGATTTCTTAGAGATGGCTTTTATGCTTGCTGTGACTTGTACAGCAATCTTTTGGTAATCAAGGGAAACCTATTTGTGTCCTCAGTGGAAGCAATACAAAGTGTGTTATCTGACTGGCTGCTTGAATCTAGAACATGTGACACTTGTTAACCTCTGTAGTGTTCTCGCTTTCTATCATAACATTGTAAATGTTAGTGTCTGGCAAGGGCAGAGCTGCTGGAAACCTTATGCCTTGTCAGTGCTACTGGATATCTAAAACTCCTGACTTTGAAAGTGATCTCAGTTGAGCCTGGACTGCCAGTTTCTTTCAAGTCTCTTGTCACTGTTGCTCTGAGCAGTGTTAGCTTTCTCTTCAACTCTAATAAATCTTTCACTTCCCTTGATGGAATTCTTAATTTTAGGGCATCTAAACTAACCTTACAGGAAGATGGGGAAAAAAATATGGTCATGCCTTAATCTGAGGCTCTTGATCTGGGGCTTCTTGCTGCCTTGGAGATAAGGTAGGGGGCCAAGTAGGTGGGTCATTTTCCTTTTTATGTCCCAGAGGAAGACAGTGTGGCATATCTGTGAAGTGGCTTAGTGTTCAAAGTTACTTTATTTACAGTGTAGAAAGTTTTAAGTATTCCCATGACAAAAAAAGAGAAAAGTTTGACCATGGTAGGGCAATGAGTAGCTGGAATTCCAGGTATTTGCTCATATAGTACAAGTGCCTGATACAGAGAGGACCACATGAATGAACAGAGTACAACAACTTCGTCATGTTCCAGGAGAGGTTTCCTATTTTTGTGAAACTCCCCAGCTCTTTTTCGTTCTTAGTCTTTACTCCCAATGTGTTTGATGTTTGCAGTCCTATATCACTCTTATGCATCAGATGTTTTTGCAAGGTTTTGAGCACTTGGCTGGGAGAGTAGAGTAACTTGGCAGCTAAAGGAAGCTGCCTGTCCTTTTGTGGTGTGCTGAGTCTGTGATACGCAGGGGTACTTGCTAGCTGCTGCTGAGTGGTGTGCTGAGATGAGTGAGTTTTGTCAGCCTTACAATTTCTGATTAGGGCAGGGATGTGGGCAAAAGGTGCTGCCTGGAAAACTGTGCCTTGCCAGCAGAACACGTAGTGCAAAACTTGACTAAAATATGAAATCAAGAATAGAAAACAAATGGGATTGGAGGCAAATTCCTATTTATGTGAATTTGTATATATTTATGTATGGTGAGTGACTGCTCTCTGGAGCTTCTTGCTCAAGACCTTGAGGCATAGATCTTTTGGGGACAGGGAGGGTTGGTTGATCTTAAAATCATCTTTTTAATTTTCAAGTTCGTGTTTTGAACTCTGCAGATGTTGAAATGCAGTCTCTGGTGTGGCCTGGGGACTTGGTGAGTTGTAGCATAAAGTTAATAAAGTGATTTTGAACTTTGTTTGCTTGTTGGAGGAAAGTGCAGCAGCAGAGCATTGGCTTACTTAGCTGGCTTGGGTGCTTGAAGAAGCATCCTGTTTGGACTGCAGGGGTAATCCTGAAAGAGTTAAGTTTCAAACAAGCCTTATGTGTGGGTCCAGAGCACAACTAAACATCTTAAATCTATTAAGGGGTTGAAATTAAATGGTCTTTAAGATCCCTTCCAACCCAGACCATTCTGTGGTGTATTATACTTCTGATTGCTATTTAATATTACTAAAAAGGATTTAGCAGCATTTACTGTGCCTTTTCAGAGTAAACTGCATAATTTATTGCACTTTGCATGTCTCCTGGAAATGAGTCATGTAAACAGGTGAGGATGAAGGAAATTGTTTCACCTTGTATTACTCTAGATAGCACTTAATTGTCTTTGTACTTCCATATGATTTTCACTGTTACGCAGGCACAACGCTGTTTTGACTTTTCAGAAGTTCATAAGCTTTGTTTTTACAAGTAAAAAAGGTAGAAAAGGCTTGTTTGACTAAAAAGACTTGTTTGACTAAACCTGCCAGGGATTCACTCTTAGTGCCAGCTTTGTGGAAACAAGCTATTTTTAAAATGATTATTCATCCATATATTAGCCTGAATTAATGAGTTGATCTCAATATACAGCATAAGCAAGGCCTTGATGCTTTAAACATTTAACTCTTTATATGACTAAATATGATTAGGGACCTTTCTGAATGTAGTGAATCAGAACATCACTGAATCACTCCACTTTTCAGCAAACACTCTGCTTTTTGATGGAGATTAATGCAATATACATTGTCTTGCACTTTTCTGCAGACAGATTACTATTCACTTCTGTCAGTGATGGCCATAACTTAAAAGAAGCCTGTGAAAGCATTGGGGTTTGCAAACTGGCATTGGTCCTGTAGTGATGTGGACTGTCTTCTGTGCTTTTGGCTAAGGTAGTGGTGTTTGCTTCCACATTGGGAGTCCCAGGCTGCCAATTTGGTGTGTCTTATCACTGTTTACTCTTTCATGTACGTATGTAGGTACATGTTGCTGTTACAACTTAGTGATCCTAGGCCAGCTGCTTGAATAAATGTTGATTTTAGTGGGAGCTAGTGTGCGAGGGAGACCTTTTGTAACCTGAAGTTTTTACAGCGTAACTGCCCCTCAGGGTAACTGTGCCGTGAGATTAGAGCAAAATATTTATAATAACGAAGGTGTGTTTCAGTGGTGTCTGCCTCAGTTTGGGTGGTGACGTGACTGACCTGCACACCCTGAAGCTTTCACTCCAGGGATGTCATGTGGATTATAAGGACCTGGATGTCCCGACAGAAAGTAGATACTTCCTCTCAGCCTCCACACGCTGAGTAACAAGACTTTAAGCTGCAGATGCATCTAACAGGTTAATGGCTGGTCCATTATGTATTGAATTAGCTAGTATATTGTGTTATAGTAGCAAGACATTAAAAATACATGCAAGGAACTTTCTAGCTGCATGTGTTTATTTTCTGTAAAATATATATATATATATATATATATCTACGTTTTATTTTCTTCTACCATGGTACTTCATCTGGCAGCTCTTACTGTGAAAATTTGCCAGACTGCCATTGTTGTTTTCTGTGTACAACTGCAGAAAAGGGCTTTGTATACTACTCTCTATGGAATTTTATCTTCTTGGAGTACATCATGTCAGAGTGGAAGTAGGTAGAAAGCTGTAGAATGCTAGAGAAGAAATGTATGAAAGCCTGTGGTTTTAGTGATCTAATACTTTAATCCACAGTAAAGAGAAAATAACTGAGGGGCTCAGATCCTGTATTTTATTTTAGGATTCCTTTAACATTTTTTTTGTAAATCTACAAATGCCCACAGTTATCAAGGACACAGCCATGTTATCTTCAAGATTTCTACACTATTGACCAGCTATTGAAATTACTTTGGTTTTCCCTTTGCTTGTTTGAGACATTTAGTTCCATTTACTAAAACAGAAGGGGATTTTTAATCTGAATTCTTTCCTGTCTTCTGAGTTTCTGGATCTATTGAAGATAAGAGTTGATGTTTTTTTCGTAGTCTTTCTGGTAGCTGTGGCTTTGTGCATGTTAAACCAAAGCTCATTTTGAAATGCACTTGGAGCCTAATAATGCTGCACAATGGTTATGAAGTCTTGCATCTAGAGTAAGATGCATTGATTATTTCACTTCCCCACTTCTCCCCACCACCTTCTAAACTAAAAAAGCCAGGCTTATTTACGGAAGAACTTTGCCGTGTTCATGTAAGAATGAATTGTTTGTGGAGACATACTTCAGTTTCAAATAATGAAAACTTCAGCTTTTCTCAGCGTATTTTTTTCTTATGTGCATTTACCAACTGCAAAGAGAAATGCCTTTTTCCCAGCTACTCACTATTGCAGATTAGTGGTTGTTCTTGTTTGTTAATTACAGCTGTTAAAACTGAAAAAAGTATTTTCCCCTTGGACATAATTTCAAGCACATATTTTTTGAGTTGACAGCTAAGACTTACGCTAGGGAAAGAAATTATGTTTTGAGGACAATTTATCATTTTTTTATGTTTTTTTTATTCATCAGAAAAGACCAGGAAAAAAAACCACCATCTGATTTAAAGCAACACTGGAAGTTAACCAATGAAAAAAGTTCCCTGGAGCAGGGAAATATTTTTCAAACTTAGGATCATGGCACATTTCAGGATGTCTTTCAAAGCTCTGAGACTAAGTAGCAGATAAAACCTAGACAAAAACCAACCATTCCAAAGTAGTATGTTTCTGGGAAGTTTGGGATAAGAATTTATGTTCAGGTGTGTCCTGTGGCTGGGATAGAGTTCTTTTATTCTCAGCAGCAGGTACCGTGCTGTGTTTTGGAATCAGTATGAAAATAATGTTGATAACACACTGATGGTTTGGCTGTTGCTGAGCAGTGTTTACCATGAGTCAAGGACTGTCCAGTGTTTTGTGCTCTGCTGGCAAGTAGATGTGGGAGCATAGCCAGGTCAGAGGACCTGAACCTGGGATAGAGAGTAGGATTTGGTATGAGCCAGCAGATGGTGAGCACTTTTATTGTCTATCACTTGCTTTTCTTGGGGCTTCTCTCCTTTTTTATTTCCTTTTATTAGTAGTATTACATTTTACCTTGTTTCAATTGCTAAACTGGTCTTCACTGGCAAGATTTTAATCCTCCTCCCCTTTTCAACCGGGATGTGAGGGGGAGTGTTTTTAGTTGTGGCTATGTGTTCTTAGCTGCCAGCTGCGTTTAAACCATAACAAAGTGTCATGCCAGTTTTTTGCTTGGGTGAGCACATTACCGCAGGTTTTGAAACACCCCAGCAGTAGAAAAAAGTGCTCTACATCCACTTGCTTGTTCAAGGTGACTAGGTGGGTACAATAAGGCAGAATATTTAACACTGGTAGCTGTATTCCTGACAAGGAATAAACTGACTGCAAAAGATACTGACTGAGATGCCTGGGACATGTTAATACTAGTAGTGGTAAAAATTAATGGGTAAAGCTAGCTTTCAAAACCGTAAGTTGGTTTGGCAAATTCCATGGTGTTCTTTCACCTTGGAGTGGCAAGGAGCTTCTCCTTGTAATATGACAAGCTAGTTTGTAAGAAAGCCTCGGTGTCTAGTTCAGTAGCTGTCGCTTGTTATGTTTGAACACGAGGCAGTAACAGGCAAGATTCTCAGTGTTCCTCCTCGTGTGGTGTCCATAAGCGTTTGCTCTTTCTTTTGCTTGTGCAACAACATGCAGCTTTCCATGCAGTCCCTGCTTTCAACCATGCTTTCTGGGGCTGAGATTTCCTGTTTGGACGTGGTGTTAGTAACCTTCAGTTTATGTCTCTTCTGGCTTGCTTAACATCTTTTGTCAGGTTCATATAATGCTTAGCATTCATGGTACCCTGTACCACTGGCTTTCTCAGCTTGCGTCAGGGAAGAACCAGAGCTGCACCACTGTTTTTGTATCCAGCAACAGCAAGCTTGTGTTGATGAAGCAGCTCATGAACAGCAGATGATGCTGTTCCTCACATGTGAAGAACCATAAGCCATAAGGCAGGAGGATGTCACCAAATTAATAAAGAGTTGAACCTGACTGAGATTAGACATACTCTCCTTAATGCATGGCAGGATATACTGTCAAATACTTTGGTCAGTGTTTGATCCTTTTCATTCATTCTTCAACTTTCATTATTCCAGATTTAGAGCGGTAACTGAGAAAGGGTTTGTGAGAAAGGCATTGAAGTATCAAGCATTGAAATCTAGAAGCGATAATAGTTTACTGGTGTTTCCTTGCAAGCTGCCCAGCCTTGCCTGCTCAATGATGTATGAGTTGTGTGTTCAGTTAATAGAATCCATCTACTGGAACAATAAGCAAACTGCAGTTAAACTGGGGACTGCTCAGTGACTTACACAGGTTCCCTCATTTTGCTAAGATGCTTTTGAAATGCAGTTCAAGCCTTAACACAAACTAAAAAGCAGTTTGAATCTTGGACAGTAATTTACGTGAAGAGTAAATGGAAAGGAGGTAACACTGATGGTATTCTCTACTTACTCATTTAGTCCTTCTTCTTAGACCGCAGCCAGATACAGTTCTACACTTAAAGGAGTTGTATGTCTGAGTGTGTGCTCCTAGCCTTATTTGTTGTCAAGGTAATACTGTGGTAGTCTCCGTGGCATTAATCACAGGTGACTTACAAAGATGCAGCAACTTTTTTGTAAAAGAGCTGGTACCAGCTGAATGATATCTTACCTTGGCTCACAAGTCCTTTGTGGGGTTGTCACTCTGCAGGATCACTCTAGCATATTGTAGAGCATTCCAATGTCTTAAGTTGCAAATCCACACAGACAAAAGGGTTGAATGTTTCTTACTCCTATATCTGAAACTCTATTAAACTTTATATGTTTCTGAAGTGGGGCTGGAGTCTAGAAGTACTATTATCTCTTCCATGGCCACACTGGCCTGCTTTCAGGACAACACAGACTACTACTTGCAGCTTGTAAGTTGATCTTAACATAATTCTGTGGGTTTTCTGTAGTGCCACTTCTGCTTTTGTGTACTGATCATGGAACACATCTTCACTCTGAAATTGTAGGAGACTTCCAAAAATTGTTTGAGTCCGTAAGATGAATTCCAATGAGAGCTTTATATAGGGTCTTCTTATGTTGTCATGGATGTTTCTTTTAAGAGCATTCTTCCACCAGTGTGTACAACTTTTGGAGTGATGAAAGGCGGAATAAAACCTGGTGTCAATTCGCTGTGAACTTGACTTGGTTCTGATTACAAAAATATGAAGCTGACTGGTTCTTACAGTGGTTTAATGGATCTTTGCCAATTAACTTGATACATAGAGACAGAAGTTTATGGCTTTATTTAAAGTTCAGTTTATTGAAAATAGTGTTTGTAAAATGAATGCTTACATGACTGGAAGTAGAAAATACATTACTATTCACTAAAAAACTATTCTCTTTCAGTCAAGGTCTGGATGAGAGATTTTGAAGGAGTTAGCACTGAAGGCAGCATACATAGATGAAGTTAAATTATAAAAAGAAATAAGGTCCTCCATCTTCTGGAATTCTTAGGAGTTCTGTTTCTATAGACTTGTAGACCATGACTTACAGTTCCTAGACTTCATTAACCTCAGAATCGTGTTCTTCACTGTAGTATTGATGCAAGTAGTATGTCCCATTTGAGTATTTTTCAAGATGGGTTTTTTTACCATTTCTTCTGTGATCTTGAAGTTCTTCCTGGTTATATCCCTATAACGTAGTCTTTTGCAATAAAACCTTTTTTTGCAGAAGATGAAATAGCCTGATATGTCTGAAATGATGATATGGTGAATTCAGTGACTATTTTAGAAAAATCACATTTTTTAAATGTATGCTTATCAATAATTTTTGGTTGTCGTCTGGAAATGCGTGAATGTGTTTTTGCTATTTGGACTTCTAAGTTTCCAGAGTATGATTAGTCTGTGCTTAGCTTTTGTATTCGACCATGAAACTAGTTTTATACCTTAGTGATGTGTATTAATTTTAAGATGTATTACTAATCAGGTGTAAATGTTATGGGGGTTTTTTGTTTTGGTTTGGTTTTTCTTTTTGTTTGACATGTCTGTAAGGAGGGTCATTTATGACAGTTTCAGGCTTTTTCTTCCAAGATTTAGCATTGATAGGATTCAATTAGTGGGGCTGCTTTTCTTACATTACTTTTAACTGTTAATGAGAACTTTGAAACAACAGCTCTTCTTGCTCCTTAAAATGAACCAGTACATTTCATAGAACTCAGTCTTACTTGATGATTACATTCTGAAAAGGTTTTGAGAGCTCGACTGATTGTAGAATTTGTCTTGACTGTTTGTTGTGTTACCTCCTTTCCATTTGCTCTTTGATACTGTTAATTATCTATTTTGTTTGACCTTCAGACATTGCAAGAATGTTTAAGAATTCCAGACAAGATGCAGGATTATCTGGGTACTCTGCTAATGTAATCAACAATTGCTTCCAAAAGTTAACTTTCTCAGCCCCTGCACTGGGTATTCCATAGCTCTGATGGGAAACAGCAGCCAAGGACTCCCTCGTGTGGTGGGTGTCCCAGGCTTTCAAAAGCATTGTGCTGCATTGTCAAAAGGCTGTTCTGGTTCATACGAGTAGAAACTGTGTGTTGAAATGATGCGAGTGGTTCACTGTGGGAAGAAATGCAGCAGTGGAAACTCTTCTAGTACTGAAGTTGCTCTCCTTTCAGCACCTGCTAGTCATCTGGTAATATTACCATTGTATACTAGTGGAGCAGTGTTGGGGGGAAAAAAAGATACCAGCTGTGTGCTCAAGCAAAGAAGAAGTTTTACAGTATTGGCTCTAGATTCTGTTGGGGAAGGCAAGCTTCTCAGTCATGCGCGTAGGAAAATTATCTTTAGCAGCAGCTATGTAGAGAGGGAAATACATGAAAATACGGGTTTAGTAGATAGCTGGACAGCAGGAGACATCAGGACCAGGCTTTATATAGGCCAAAAATTTCTAGGGTCAAACCTGTGCAAATTTATGCCCAAAAAACTTTCAGAGAAGACCTAGTAGAATACCAAGATGGTTTAATCAGTCATGAAATAAAACCACAATATTAATCAGCTGCTGTCTAATCATGGTGTTAGGCAGAAAGCAATATCCATTCTTCTCAGGAGCTATAAGATGTTGCAGGACTAATGAAAAGGCAGCATTTAAGTTCACTGTGCATTTGTGAGGGACTTCACCTCTCTTGAAACGGCTTATTTAAGTACTGTCAGGTTAAAAGTCATATTCATCTACCTTTCAAGTCTTATTTTTAATGTATAGCACATAGTTATTGAACACTTTCATGCAAAATGAATAGTTCAGATAGCTCAGCTCTTAGAAACATAAAATAGTTTGGATTGTAAAGGAACTTAAAGGATCATCTAGTTCTAACCCTCCTTCTTCAGACAGGGACACTTTCCCCTAGAACAGGCTATTCAAAGCCCCATCAAGAGTGGCCTTGAACTTCTCTAAGGATGGGGCATCCACAGATTCTCTGGGCAACCTGTTCCAGTATCTAACCATACTCCCAGTAAAGAATTTCTACATTATACCTCATCTAAACCTGCCCTCTTCCAGTTTAAACCCATTCCTCCTTTTCCTATCACTATGTGCCCTTGTAAAATGTCACTTTCCAGCTCTCTTTTGGTCTCCTTTTAGGTATTGGAAGGTGCTATGCAGTCTCCTGGGAGCCTTCTCATCTCCAGGCAGAACAAACACAGTTTTTTTAGGCTGTCCTCAAAGAAGAGGTGCTGCAGAATCTCACCCTTTTCCCTGCTGGCCAGACTGCTTTTGATGAAGCCCAGGACATGTTTGGCTTTCTGGGCTGTGGGTGCACATGGCTGGGTCATGTCCAGCCTCTCATCCACCAGTCATTCTTGGCAGGGCTATACGTACTCCATTCTTTGCCCACCCTGTGTTTGTCCTTGGGATTGCCCCAGCCCAGGTGCAGGGCTTTGCACTTGGCCTTGTTGAACTTCATGAGTCCTCACAGATGCATGTACCTTTCAAGCTGTCCATATCCCTCTGGATGGCATCCCTTCCCTCAAATGTATTGATGGTACCACACAGCTCAGTGTTGTCAGCAAACTTGCTAAGGGTGCCCTTGGTCGCATTGTCCATGTTGGTGACAGAGTGAAACAGTGCCAATCCCAATACTGACCCCATAGGAACACTACTTGCCACTTGTTCCTGGTGTCCACTTGGACATTGAGCCATTGAATGCAACTCTTTGAGTGTGAGCATCCAGCCAAATCCCGTAGCCACCATTGAATCCATGTTTCTTCAACTTACAGACAAGAACATTGTGTGGGACAGTGTCAAATGCTTTCCTCAACTCCAGGTAGATGACATCAGTCACTCTTCCCTCATCCACCATCACTTCAACCTATTGTAGAAGGCCACCAAATTTGTCTGGTACAATTTGCCCTTAGCGAAACCATGGTGGCTATTGTCACCTCTCTGTTTTCCATGTGCCTTTCCATAATTTCCAGGAGGATCTGCTTCATGATCTCACACACAGAGGTGAGACTGACAAGCCTATAGTTCCCCTACCTTTTTTGTCTTTATTTTGCTTTTTGAAAATGGAGGTTATGTTTCCACTTTTCCAGTCAGTGGGAACTTCATCAGACTGCCACAGCTTCTCAAATATGATGGATAGTTATTTGGCCATTTCCTTTGCCGGTTCCCTTAGGAACCTGTGGATGTATCCTGACCAGGTGCTAGGGACTTATGCACACCTTCAGGTTCCTTAGATGGTTTCAAACCTGATGCTTTTGTACAGTAGGTGGTTCTTTGTTGTCCCTGTCCCTGTCTTCACCTTCTACAACTTGGACAGTGTGGCTGGAGCACTTGCTGGTGAAGACTGTGGGGGAAAAAAAGTTGTTCAGTACCCCTCAGACTTTTCTATATCCCTGATAACCAGGGAGGGCCCACATTTTCCCTAACCTTTTCTTTCACCAGCGTACCTGTGTAGACACTTTCCTTGTTCACCTTGACATCCCTGGGCAGATTTAATTCTTTAGCTTTCTGAGAGGCCTCCATCCTGCTTTAAGGAATGTTGCTGCTACCTTTAAAAGCGAAACATTAAAAATGGATACGTGCCGCCTCTATCACATCTACTTTACATGACCTCCTTTCTCTGTGGATAGCATCTATTTGTTCTGAATATTGGATAGCACAGGATTTTCTTTGGGCTTTTATAGCTGTATGCATTATTTATAGTTCATAGGAAACACTTATGAAACAGCTTGCATAGCATGCAACTAGTTTTTTTGTTCTTTAGTTTTTTGGTTCTTCTCTGATAAGTATTGTGAATTAGCCTGTGTATTTTTAAAGCTAAAAAAACGGCGTCTTTCAAGGCACAATAGTAAATGCAGGAGCACCATGACCATAGCTATGGCTTCCTACTTGCTTATTTCTTTTTCAACTTGCAACTTCTTTGATCTTTTGGTGATGAGTGCCTATGAAGTCTGTCTGCTTTCCTTTCCTAAATACTGAATCAGTGTGTTCATTACTTGTTTTTTAATGGTAAATTTCTTCATTTATTCTTTTCTGGTGTACACTTGGATCTCCATTCAGACTCTTGAGCAGTCTTTTCAAAGACTGATTAGAATTAGATTGTTTGAAATTACTTTTTGCCCTTCTCCTCTCAAAATCCATTCCATATATTGACTGTAGTGCCAAAAAGCAACTTGGCATTATCTAATAAATTACTGTTTAATTTGCATCATCGTACATGAGCAATCAAGTCATATTTATGACGCTTAAAAATGTGTAATAAAAATTGAACAGTTTCCCCTATTAAACTAAGTAGCATAGTGCTTTCTGCACCTGTAGGCCATAGAGGCTGAACATTTGTCAGTCACTAATAGTGGATATAGCATGTCTAGGTTCAAGGAGATGCCTAACTGAAAAGACTTTTTGCCACTTGTGCTTGAATTTGACTTTGTTACTAGTGTCAATTACATGGAACATAAAATGTAATTAATAATTGTGAACTTCCAATGTGAACTTGCAAATTGTAGCTTTTATTCTAACTCCATTGCTGTCTTACAGGCTTGTGAGATGCACTACTTCTACTATGTGGCTTTTGGTTTTTCAGATTTTTTTTAAGAACAATTCAAGTCAGACTGCTTTTCCCCATCTATTTCCTCAGTCCTTCCAGATCATTTCATCAATTTTACTTTTCCTACTTCAGATGACTTTTTCTTTTACCAATCATTTAACTAATGGGATTTTTCTGCACCATGTTCTATGATAGTCATAGTGTCTTAAAGCATAAAATCTAGTAGGAGGTTTACAGAAACATCTTTAAACAGGTTTGAGAAGTAGCCACAAGAACTGTCCAGCAGATGAGGCTCAACTGATAGTTAAATAAGAAATTCTTGACACTCCTTTATTTAGGATAAGCTAAATTTAATACTACTTGTAGATCTGAGTTATGAGGTAGAGAGCTGATGACACAGATACAGATCTGATGACACAGTCTCTTGTCAGTGTTGAGGCAGAGTAGGGCTTAATTTTGAAGAACCTCAAAAAGCAGAACTGGGTATTCAACTGGGTAAACATATAATATCAGACAGAGCACCAGGACAGCTAACCTGGAGAGGTGTAAGAGTTTTTTCAGGCAATGTCATTAAGCGCAAATTGGAAACACAAAGCTGAGGCAAGAGCCGACTGGAGCTGACCGTCTTAAAACCGTGCGAGACTAAGCAGCTTTTTGATACACATTTAAATCTGGGGATTGTTTAACTTGTGGATCACTACAGATTTACTTTCTTTCTTCCATCACCTTTTTGTACTCAGACACATAATCTATTTTTAAGCGTGTTACCAGACTTAGAGACAAATGTGTGTTCTGCAGGACGTTGCTCTCTTGGCAAGTGGTGTTTGGTGTAGAAGAGGCACAGATGGAAGAGTCCAGTTCTGTCATTGTTTAGTTCAGTCCTTCAGGCAATACAAACTAGTCGTTACGTTCATTAAATAATGAAGTTCCTCTTGGATATCCTAAGTGGTGGCTGATTTGGTTTAAGTCTAGCTTCTCCTTGTTTTGTCTTGAAAGCAAATGTTTAGACATTGAAGAATGAGGAAAAGCTGCACAGAAGGAGAACTGGTTTGAGTTATCCTGGCCAGTTGCCTCTAATTTTATTTGAGTAAAATTTGTGCACAGTGGGTGGGGTAGTCTCTCTGTCTGAAATCCGCAATAGGGTGAGACTTCTCTCTGGCTTGTACAGCCATAGTGGTACTTGAATAAGTTTGGACTGAAGTTCTTTTAACTTGGAGCTTAGAAACTCAGTTCTTCCTTGTAACCCCCTTGGTACTTTCCCACCACCTGTCAGACATAGCTTGGAATAGTCGCGGTACTGATGGGGTGTTTGAAGTAGCTGCTTCTACTGCATTTTATTGCATGCTTGTCTGAGTTTTCTGGAACCCACCATCGGTGTATGAACTGACAAACCTCTTAACAAGCGGTTAATATAAGCAGGAAGATTTAAGAGTGGTTCCTCAAACATCCGATTCCAGAAATCAGGTTCAATTAATAATTATTTGCATTGCTTGTTCAAAGTCAACATTTATCTTTCTTATATGCTGTGAAGAAGGTGATTTTTGCCTCTCAGTTATTGATAATGTGTAATTAAAACACTAATCTTCAAGCATGCTTTTAATGTCTAAGAAGTTTTGCGTTTTCTGAACCTTTCTAAATAAATAAGGACTTTAGAGAACACTTTTGAATTTTAGATGATAACCTAAATAAAAGAAAACAGAAGTAAATAGAATCTCATTCATACAGTCACTAAGGGTGAAAAGGACTTCTGGAGATAATCTAATAATTTCCTGTTTCTCAAGCAGATTCTTCTTCAGCAGGTTGCTCAGGACCAGTCAGACTCTTGAGTATCTCTAGGAATGGAGACTTCACAATCCCTCTGGTTGCCTGTTTCAGTGTTCTACCACTCTCATGGTGAAAGCCTTTTTTTAATTGTAAAATCATAGACTAAAATTGCACAGATTATTTCAGACTTGTCCTGAATAAATTACCGGGGCTTTTGGTGCACCTTCCTAGGCTAGTGTCCTAATATTTATAAAATTTAACTAATCGAGTGTCTCCAGAAGAATGGTCATGAATTGAATTCTTTATAACACCTGGGTAAGCTCTTTGTCTGCAGCAGTCTGGGTGTTTTTAGTATGAAAAGTAGATCACATCAACAGAGAAGGATATGAGAAGTATTTTCTTTACATAATTTCTTTTTCCGTTCAATCTGTAATGAGTGAGTATTGTATTGGGAACATCCTGTATGAAATAGCTTTCTTTTTGAGATTTTAACATCTTTAAAGGTTGTTGTTTAAAAGGGTTCCTCAGGAGATTAATAACAGACACCTGAAATCAGCATTTCTGTATTAGGAGATAACACTGAAATCAGTCATGCACAAAAAGAGAGCCTCCTCTTCTTTGGAGATGCTGTTGGGAAGAGTTTCTCCAGACAGTGGGAGTGATGGAGGTGACAGATATAGAAATTGCTCTACTGTAATCAAACTAATAAGGAAAAAGGCTTCTAGGATTAGAAACTTAGCAATATCTAGGTAGAGCTGTAAATGAGTACAGAAATGCTTTTGGGTATTTCCATATGGTTTGTTCCAGAAATGTGACAAACTGCTGAGGTTGAAGGCATGAAGAACACGGAGTCTAACCTCTGCTCAGGGCAGGGTTCTCTAGAGCAGGTGCTCAGTCTTCTGTCACATTGGGGTTTGGATTCTCTGTTAATGCATGTATTAATTATATATCATTAACCTGTTCATGGCTCCATCTAGGCAATTTGTGTTTGCTTGTGGTGTTTTGAGGAGGAGATGGGAGAGAATGGAAGTAGCTTTGGGGAGTGGGGTGGTGGTGTCCTCTCACCTTTGGTGCCATAGGAGGTATAATTGGTGCAAAATTGTAAATGCCAGGGGTGATGGGCTTGTAAGTAAACCCTCTCATCATATTTAATTAAGTGCAAAAATTCCTGTTGTTTTTTTGTATTACATACTGTTAAATGCATACTGTACACGTACCATACAAGAAATTGATGCAGCATGAGTTCTGTTATGTCTTTTTTGGGCAATAAATGAATTTTCCATTTGTGCTTTATGTAATGTTGTTTATCCTTTTATATTGTTGTGTATCCAAGCTAATCATTCTAACTAGCATTTTGTGAATTAGATATGTCAGATGCTTCCCTATGGCTTGTTGACAATTTTTTTCTGCCTTGTTTTGGTGTCTTAAAAAAACCCCAAAAAACCCAAACAAACAAAAAAACGCCAAAAAAAAAAAAAAAACAAAACAAAAAACAGAATATGGGAGTGTTTCTGGAAAGATTTATGCTAATAAAGGATAGTATTCTTGCTAAGTGTATCCTTTCACTTCGTTACAATTTTCCACCTATTTGCATTCTTATGCACTAAAAGTACTTGTAAAGTAGTATGCTAGTTAGGGATAGTATACTGTAGGTTTTGAAGCTGTCAAAAGATGACTTCTGCTAAACTCAAGTGTTTAATAAGTGCTTAGGCAGAATTAATGATTAGAAGGGGAAATAAGAACTATTCTGTTATTCGGAAATAAGAACTAATTAAAAATGCTTTATGTTAATCTGTCATCTGAATTTCCAACGCTAAACAAACCTGAAAATAATACTGCATCTTCAGCTGATATTTAGCTCTTGATCAAGTACTTGTGCCTGTTGTTTTAAATATTGGAACAAAATGAGCCTTTAAACTCCTTGTTACTAAGAAGGCTGTATGCAGTGTAGGAATAACATCTGTAAAATTTTTTGGCTTCTAATTGGGCTCAAATTCTGTAATTGAGTGAGTTTCAAATCCACTTCGTTTTCCAGCACTAGTCCAGAATTTTGTCACTGTACTTTTTATGTTCAATAAAAAAGTTAAAGAGCGAGTAGTGGATTCCTGATGTCACTTTAAACTTGATGCTTCTGCATATCCTCTAGTGTCTCACAGATCATAATATACTTCTAAACCTATTTTGCTTATCTGCTTTTAAGTCTTGTATTAAACTGAATGTAGCAATTTCTGTGTTGAACACAAGAACAGATGAAGCTACTTGAAATCTACTGCTGTTAGTGGAAAAATTAGATGTTGTGACCCTTTGCAGTTTTTGTTGTTCGGAGCAGGTACTGTTCTCCGGTATAAGCAATGTTTGCTCAGTGTGTGTCTGTAGGTTTTAAATAGTTAGCTATCCATTGTGTGGCACTGCAGTACTAATTATGACTTTATTTGTCTTTTTAATCAGGACAGAGCTTGGGTTATGGTTTTGTGAACTACGTTGACCCCAAGGATGCCGAAAAAGCTATCAATACCCTGAATGGATTGAGACTTCAAACTAAGACTATAAAAGTATGTAGTGTTAAAATAATTTCAAGAAACTAAACTGTTTTGACTTCCTGATTTGTTTTACCTTTACAAGTGTAACAAGCATTCTGCTAATATCAGTAGAATAAACTAGGATTTCATGTATCAAATGGTCCTTTGTAGTCTGTTTAGATTTAGAGTTAGATTAAGTATAGAGAGTGTAGAAAACTTCATTTTCTTAACCCACTTAACACTTTAGATGTACTTGTTTTAACTGAGAATTGTTTAATGCTTTAGTTGAAGGAATGCAGTATTGCATGTTTGAATACCATGTGCTTCCTCATTTCCTCAAAGATGATGTAACTTCCTTATTAGTTCTTCAGGCTTTATGTTGCTAGTTGTCTTGTTCCTCTTACAAATCCTTAGAATGGAATGCAGAAACAACTATTTGGGTTATCTGTGAATAACTCTATTTCTAGGGCTCCAGTCTTTAGGTCTCTAATGTTTGGTATTCCTGTCTTTTTCTGTTACAACTGCTCACACACTTGTTTACTAAATTCAGTTTCTCAAATTTCTAGAAACAGAAATCTTGAGAGGTACTCTTCTCATCTCCTCTTTTAGTCTGTTAACAGAAGACTGAGGATGCTTGTTTGAGCCACTGAGCTCTGAAATTCTGAGAGGGGAGATGAAATAAAATTACCAGGGAATGCAGGCTTGCAAACGTGTTTCGCAGGCATTGGTGCCTAAAGGCAGTATATGTTCCAGCCAGCCCATTCTTCCTCATTAACAACAGGGATTGTTAGCTGATCCCTTGGATAGCAGCTGCCTTCTAACTAGGAGCATGTTTGAGCCATGAAATAAAGTTCACCTCTAAAAAAGTTTGTATTTAAAAAGCAGTGCAGAACCCCTGAAAGACAACTGAGACAAAAATAAGATGTCAGTAATTTTGGCCAAAGTGCCTTACCTGTTCTGGATTCATAAAATTTAATAAAGTGGATTACACTATTTGAAACTTAAATACTGCTTTGTAACAAATGGTGACTCATGGCACACAAGTACAATGGATGAAAGACATGGACAGACGCTTTGCTGCTGGAAGCTCCCTCTGTGTTTCTGGCAGACTTCTTGCTCAGTCTTTCTCATTTTCTACTTCGGGGGAAAATTGAGTAAAGTAATTTTGTGCTCCAGGACTTTTGAAGCTGTCTTTTGGGTGGTGGTGAGAAAGGGAATCTGTTTGTGTTCCAGTAGTACCGTTTTGCGTGTACTGCCTTGGATTGAGCCAACATGACTCATATGTCCAGGGTGGTAATCTGGAAGCTCTCTTGACTACATGGGCAAAAAAAGGAGGTGGTGATAGAAAATCAAGCCAGCTCTCCCAAATCAAAATGTTCCCTTCAGGGGGATTGTGGTAACTTACTTCATGCTGCTCACATTTGAATTTTTAATCCTCTTTCAAGGTCAAAATTGAATAGACAGATATGAGCGATAACAGTGATGCTTTTTCTTTCCTGCCTTCCCAGGACCAAAAAGTGGAACTGTAGGTTGTATACCAATGACTCTTGCAGTGAGACTACAGTTTATGTCTTTGTTTTCAGGTATTTGTACGTTAGATATCTTTAGCTAAAGCAAAGCTGAAACTCTGGAGCTGTCACAAGCCGAAATGATAGCCTCTTTGCCAAAGTAAAGAAAATCTCTGTTTAATTAGAGAAAAGTATCTTTAAATGCTGATTGTTAATGTTACAAGTAAAATCCTGACTAGCTACCCACATTCAGGCCTCTTGAACTTCAGCAGCACCTTTCCGTGTTAGTGTGCATTACTTGAGTGGAAAAAATGCTTTACTCTCTTCTCCTTCATTTACTCTTCGTCCTTCTTGGACACTGGGTTTCAGGCCAAGTGTTTGTGACTGGATTTTCCAAGATCACAAATCACAGGATCTTAAGGGGTTGGAATGGACCTTAAATGGACCATCTAGTCCCAACCACACTGCATTTCTCTGTGAAGCAGTAGAAATGGCCAGCCTACTGTGAAGCGCTTTGTAGCTTACATAGTCTTCAGATTAGCTGGGAGGCAATGGTGAGCGGAGGTGAAGTTGATGTCTGAGGTCTTTTCTGCCTCTGGAGGCAACATCTTGGGTGGAGGAAGTCACTCATGAGGTCTCAGTCCCAGGACTTTTGCAGAGGATACTTCTGTTTACAGACCACAGTGTTCCTATTCATCCAGAGTTGATAAGTCAACTACAAAAAACCACAAAAAAACCCCAAGCAAACAACAAAAGAAAAACAAACAAAAAACCAACCAAACAACAAAACTCAAACAACCAAAAAAAGCCCCAACAACAAAAACCCATCCTGTCTGACAAACTCAGAATCTAATTCTTAACTTTCAGCTTCAAAAAATGAGTGTAACTGAGATTTTTATATATACCTCCAAATGAAAAATTACTGAATAGGAGTGTTAGTGTATATTTAGGCTTCAAAAGAAAAAAAATTATTTGTTCTCTCTGTACATTTTTGGGACTTCTGTAGGAATGCTTAGTGCTTTACCAGGTTGATGGTTCAAGTTTGTTTCCCATTAGTGTCTAAAACTGGAAGGAACTTTGTTGATTCAGTCACAGTGTGAAGTATCCTCACATTGTGACTGAACTGAGTGTAATCCTACTCAGAGGGAACTGACTGTCCTGACCCTGATGTGTGATGCTCTGGATTGGGGATGTGGCAGATAGTGCTGATCCACAGCTTCTGTGCTAGCCTGCTCGTCACTGGATATATTTTTCTGACCCCTAAGGGCATGCCATTTACTGTTTTCTTGAAGTGAAATACATTGAAAACTGTGGATTTGCAAAATGCTGGCTTAAGGGTTTGTTTTGTTGTTTTGGTTTTTTTTTATACTGATAGCAATATAAAATCCTATTACCTCTTACCTTTTTAAAAGAAGATCCTGTGGAATGCTTTATGGAATACTTTACTGAATTCTTTGCAAAGTATCTTAACCAGCTTTCAGGTGTGTATCTCCAAATCAAGTCATAGCAGTCTTAAGTCTTGTCTAACCTGGTGTCAGTTGTATTGCCTTCTGATTTTACTGAGTAGTGAAACACCAGGGCGGGTGTACACGCTGATGTTGAAGCCACTTATGGGTGTGTCAGGTATGTGAACTCTGCTCAGCTGGATGGTATGCCTCCATTCTTACACAGTGCCCTCTGTGGCATAATTTATTGTTTATTTGCAATGCATACAGGCTTATGTGTGCTGCAGGTAGCCTGTGAAGTTTGGGCTTCACTGAATTATGCAACTTAGTTGAAATATGTAACTTTAGTGTGAGCACAAGTTGCGTCTTATAAAAGCTAAAATATTTTCTGTGGCTTCTCTTTTGAAGGTGATGCTGCTGGCAAGCTCTTTATCTCTGTTCTATTTAAGAGACAGTAAAAATGTTGATTTTTGTTCCCGGAGTGATTTTTCTGCTTACCTGCTTGCTTATCCATGACTTTTCTTTTTATTTGGGTTGTCCTGGAAAGCTTAATTCTTCCCAAATGTGGAAAACTTAGAGGAACAAACAGGTTATGAGAGTCACTGATTTACACATAGGGATAAGAAAATTGAGTGCATGTTTTTGTTGTCTTGGCTTTTGCTTGGGAGAGGAGAAATGCTCCATGGCTTCCCCTCCCCTTGGTCAGGGGGTTTTTATGAGAAAACTCCCAAAAAAAAATTTAAAAAAAAATCCAAGTAATTTATTGTGAGATTATCTGAATAAGAGTATCTCTCAATGTGGACTAAAAAAAAGCTACTTAAAAGTCAGATTTAATAACGTTTTCCTCCTCTGAAGTTCTTTGGGTTATTGGAATGTTTACATGGGTAATTATTACCTGTCAGAGGAATAAAAATTTTAAAAATATTTTATCTGAAGTATTAAATCTGTCGGTTTTCTTCCCAATCCTGTATAACTTTGCATGTAATAAAAATAAAACCAGGCTTAATGTGTAACATTCTACCAACTTCCGGCTGGAATGAAATTTGACAAAGTCTCTGGCTACGAGTACAAGATGTCCTAGTTTGCCATCATCACCTGGTTGACTGCCCTACTGTAGAAAGTTGTGTCCTGAGACGAGCTAGTTAAGACTTCAGCAGAAGAGTGAATACTAAGCAGTCAGCTTTGCAAATGCCCGAAAAAGTGCAGTACAGCAAGGGAAGACTTGAAGTAAGGGGTGTGCTGCAAGTTCATTAGTATCTTTTGAGTCATTGTTGTTAAAATTTGGCATTATGCAATGCAATTTCATTTGGTGCCTTGAACCACTGCTTAGATTTACAGCGTTCATTGTTAAGGAATTATCCTGTAACTTAACTGTTCAGTAGCTGCACCCTTAAGAAATTTTACCGATGATAGTACTCTTGAAAATGCTTTTGGACACTTAATGGAAAATAGCAAAATACTAAAAAAAAAAAGATACATGCTGGTTTGATTTCTGAGTTTAGTGCAGCAGGTATAAAAGATTGATACTGTTCCTGTCTTCACCGCTGATGTTTGTAGAGAAAAATTTTGGTAGTGTCACTTTTTTGTAGTAATTTTTTTGGTTAGCTAATATCCCTGGGTAGCAATGAGTTGTGTAAAAAGTCTATTAAAATACCAGAGGCAAGCTGTGAAGGTGAGAGAAACCCTCCATACCTTCTTGATTTTTTTTTTTAATTGATTCCTGCCTGCCCCTTCACTAATATTAAAGAACATTGATCTAGTAAGGAGCAAAAGGGAATCCTGTGTGGAGGTTTAATTTACAGCTAGTGAGTTTTACTGATGTTGTCAATCAGCAAAAGCTGAGAGGGGGGCTCTCAGCAGAGCCAGAGCATTTAGTGGTCTTGACAGGGTAATTAATTACCTCAGGACTGTATTCTTGAGGTCAAATTGAACTGCTCTAGCAGACCTTAAACAGAAGAACAGTTTTTCGTGGAAGAAAGCTAAAGGTGCTTTTTTTCCCTTGAATTTCTGCAGGACTTACATAAATTATAATTGTGCAGTCTTTTAGCTATGTTAACAGTTAAGGCTTTGACAGCATTTTCATTCTAATACTACGCACACACATGTCTTTTCACCCCCAGGTAAAATTTGTTCTTCACTGAAATTCAAATCTCCTCAGATTTTGAGTGTTACTTAACCAGCTTAAGCTGGCTGCTTGTCTTTCATGTAGCTGAATAATATTGAGAGGAGGATTCAGTTCTTAATGCATATTGCTGTCACTTCTTGTAAACCGCATTATGGCCACATGGTTGGTTGTTCATTCACACACAGTGTCCAGCCAGACCATGAAATGTGCTATTCTCATCTTCAGCAATCACAGTTTGCTTTCTGTTTGAGCCCCAAGTGCCATATTGCTGCTGATTAGAGTGTCTTTCGAGAGTCCATCCCTGTTTCTCTGAGGAAGAGAATCCTTGGACCAGTGCAGCTCGTCCTAAGGCTGCTGACCAGGTGTGTAGTCAGAAAGCTTCGGTGGTTCAGTAAGGTGCTTCCTGAGCTGCATAGGGGTTTCCTGACACAGAAATGGAGATGTTAGAAAGGGGCCAGACATACTGCATAGGGTTGGTGAAAGTCTGCAGGCATTGCTCAAAAGCCAAGTCTTATGCAATTAAAAACAAACAAACAAAAAAGTCAACAAAACAAAGAAAAAACTGCTTGTTACTACTGATATTGATGCTGCATCTTTGTACCCTGCCCTTCCCATGCTGTACAAAGTCCTCTAAAAACATTGTGGCTTTCTGCATGGATTCAAAATGCTGTAAATGCCAAGCATGGGGATCTGTCCATTGTTTTGAGGGTTTGTGTTTGTTTGTCTGTTTGGAGTTTTTAAATTATTTTACTTGGTTTAAATCCAATATCTGTTTTCTTTGTAAGAGGGTTTTTATTATTGTAAAATATGGTTTTTCTTACTTTTGAAATTATGGCAGTCTTCAGGCAAATAGACCTCTGTTAAGCTAGCAGCTTTCGAGTTGTTTTGTCATATTATATGTTGACTCTGTTGTCTTTAATCTGTGAAGTAATAGTTTTTCCAGAAAGGTTGTAAGATATTCCAGTGAACTGTGAGTTGCAATGGATGTGTTTTGTGCATTTCTAGATACGCCTGTGGAATACTGCAAGAGATACCCAAGTGTTGTGCTTGCCAGAGACTCAGTAGTAGCAGCTTCTTAGGTGTAACCTGAGGTTTACTCATTTCCTTCAGGAGGATAATTGACGTGTTGCGTTTTAAGGTTTTATTCCTGTTTGTATTATTCATGTGGAGGGCTTAATATTATACTGTGTACTCTTGTCCTCCTTGAAAGGTAACTGCTTTTTTTTATTCCTAGTGCATCTGAAATTCCTGTGCTCTCATTGTTTGGACATCAGTGGGGATCAGAATCATGAATGTAAAGTATGAGGGAAGGTCTTTTGAGGCTATAAGAATGTGAAAAGTATGAAATGGAAAATGTTTGGAGACTTGCTCTCCTTTCTTTTCATATATTTTATTTGTACTTAAATTCTAAGTTAAGTATTTCTTATTTTTAGGAAGACAATGGTAGTTATTAACTGCACATTTTAAAGCGTTCTGTATTGGTCCTTTTAAAGGCAAAACAGAATTGCTTATGATCGTAGTGCATAATTCCCATCTCATGTTTTATGTCAGTGAACTTGATTATTGTTTTTCTTTTATCAGAAGCTTATGACCCTGATTTAAAACTGTTACAGTACTTGAGCACTTCTGGGAAAACTTCTGCTTCGGTTTCTGTCAGTGGCAGGATTTCCAGCTGGTTTCTGTTCTTAGCACATACATACATGCATTTACTTGTGTTCACCAAGTGGTGTTTTGGGTGTCAATTGCTTTAGACCAAGTCTTCTGAAAGCCTTTTACTGATGTTCCTCTGTGCTAGGAACAGCAGCATTTTATGAGGTCTTCCTATCTGAGCAGTGTGCTGTTCTTAATTGGTTGTATCCGGAGGAAGACTTCTGGTCCTTATCCTCTCAGGTATATAAAGACTGGTCTTAAGTCTAAATTTGTCACGTTGGTCCATTCATTCCCTCACCTGAATGGCAACAGATGTGGATCCCATGACCCTGAGACTCAGGCCTGGGACCCTGGCACGGATTGTAGCTGTCAGAGCTGGAACACTTCGAGATGTGGGCTGAAATAGAGAAACTGTTTTGATAATAGTGCTGAAAGGCTGTTGCTTCAAGTGTCCATTTTTTCAATGCATTCCCTATTGCACAGCAGGCTGTAAAAGCAGGACCTTTATGGGATATGGTTGTATTTACCAGCTTAATCTAAACTTGTAAATGAAGCTGTGCTGAGCTTTTTTAGTTCCACAGAGTTGGGTGTAAGTTGCCTTTCCAATTTGCTCTGTCCACAGAAATGTGCTACTGCAGGCTTCCACTGTGAACTCAGCACAGCATGTACATGTTCAATGAGGTAGTCTTGTGTACTGGGAAGAGCAGTCTTGAAGCTTTTTTTGGAGTGGAACAATGTTTATTTGAGGGGAGACAGGAAATAAACTTGATGAATATACAGCAATGTACTCTTCTGTTTCAGGAAAAAAGCTGTCACTGGCCAGTGACAAGCTGAGACATCATCTCTCAGGTGTGGTGCAGCATCTTCTTGCTAGAAATCAAATTAAGTAGAGTTCTTGAATCGTGGTATCTCATACAAATTTAAGTGCAAATTAAGAACAGTTGCCTGTCACAATGGCTTCTGAGAACATTGCTGTGTGAAAAAGCAATATGTCCTTGTTTCTATTGTGCTTGCCAAGGAGGCATACGTGTTCCTAATGTATTCCTTTTCTCAGTATAAATCTGTCTGCTTTGTAGGTAGGTTTAACCCAGTTTCATCTGCACATACTGGATGTAGTTTTTTGTTGGAGTTTCTTTTTCCACAGAAGCATGCATTTTTAAAGAACTGGACACTGCTCTTAAGGGCAAGTATTGTTTTAAGCAGAAAGATTGCACTTGAAGCTCATGCATGTAACTATTTACTGAAATACTGATTTTAGCATTTAAAGATTTCAGATTTAAAGACTTGGGAGAATACATTAAGTAGGGGTGTTTAGGAAGAAATTATATTAAATTCTCAAGTTTTTTGAAGGAACACAAATACTTTGTCCTCTACTAATAACTGTGCTCAAAGCACAGTACTGAGGTGTCTGTAGGTAATAGCAGATAGTAAGAAACTGAAACATTCACTTGTAGGGACTGTATCTCTTTTATTATTTTTGGTAACTTCTTTGTTTAACCTGCTAACTTTCACAGTTTTCGCTTGAAAATTGTAAATCTGTTCATCTTGATGTTAGGAAATTAAATATTAAAGCAGTGAAAATACTTGGATTTGGTGGTGTAATGTTTGCACTTCTAGAAACAAGTGTCTTTCCTAGTAACTGCAGTGGAAAATTTCAGTAAAACTGTTTTTAAATTGGTATCTCCAGGGCAGTGCTGTTCAGTGTTGTACAGTATCATCATTCAATATTTAAAACTGCAGGCTTTCAGGCTGTTTATTGACTTGCCTTGTGTTCAGTGGTTTTGACATTGCATAACTGTGATGTTCACCTGTTGAATTAGCTGTGGAATTAAAATAAAATCTTGGTACAGCTGTTAATTCAGTCTATATAAAAACTGGTTAAATAGACTAAATCTAGAACTATCAGCAAATAATTACTGAGTGAGCAAACTGACAGGATATAGGTAGGGAGATGAGTCTGGAGAGTCTCTGCTTTAAATGCTTATCATAAGTGCAATGACTGGACTTTGACATCAAAAATGAAGAGGGATATGTCCCATGTATACCACATACTATAGGCAAGGTTCTTTTGCAAGGGAATTAGTTATACCAGTAATATTTTGTGGTGTCCTTGTTTTTATCTAGTGGTGCTGACTTGCAGGAGTCACTGTTTACTAGTAATGTTTTTCCAAGGAAAACCCAACTTAAATTACATTGGGTTTCTAAGGTTACATGTTTCTTTCTGATTTCTTGCCTGGCCGGTAGTTCCGGTGCTTAGCAAGATGGTTAAATATAGTGTTCAGATGTCGGTGATGAACCACTGGTTTTGGTTTAATATGTGTTATTCCTGTTACTAATGTGCCCAAATTCAGGAGCAGTCACTGGGATACTTTCCATGTAGGGTAATCTGTGATCAGCATGATGTTCTTAGACGTGAAAAATACCTTGTGAACATGCTTCAAGAACTTGAAGGTAATGACACTAAAACTGGATTTGTAAGAGTAGTGTGTACTGGTTAGAATGTTGCTTTCATGTATTTGCACTCTTGAAATTGCATTCAGTGTAGGCCTTGACTGCTATGTCAAACGATTTGAAATGTCTTTTACCAGCAAGGGCTTGGGCAATACTGGATCAGCTGTCACCATGAAAGAACTCATACTCACTTACCAGAGGAAAATGAGAGCAGAAACTGCTTTATATCTTGACAGATGCCAGTTCTATAGCATAAGGTAAACTTGCAGTAAGTTAGCAAATACTTTTTGTAGGTTTCTTCTCTTCTGATAGACTCTGTGTGAGTTTATATTCTTAATATGTGGCAGCATGTGTCCAGCAGTGTGAATTCCACTTTGAAAGACAGTGTCTCTATTTTGAACTCCTCTTGGAATGAATAGGAAGAAAATGACTGTGTTGCTGGTTTCATACAAAAAGCTGACTGGGGATCCCCTGTCCTGTCCTCTCTTACATCCCGTCTTTGTCTGAAGTCCATGTCTAAGAATTTCCTGAAGATTTGTTGTGTGTTACTGGATAATCACAGAATGTCTGAGGTTGCAGGCACCTCTGAGAGCATGTACACCATAAGCAGGTTGCTTAGGCCTGTGTCCACATGGATTTTGAGTGCCTTCAGAGTTAGACTCCACAATGTGAGTTACTTCTTCCAAAGCTTGACCACCCTTTATTTACCATGAAAATGTGTTTCCTTATAGAAAGAAAGCTATACAGAATTTCTGAATGAAATTTGTTCGTGTGTCAGTTTCTGCCCATTGACTCTTGTTTTGTCACTTGATACTGCAAAGAACTGTGTGGGTTAATTTTCTTTGTTTCCTTCATCAGATTTTTATGGCTAAGATGTTATCTCCAGACTGAGCAATGCCAGCTCTCAGCCTTCCCTTGCATCAGAGGTGCTCCAGTCCCTTAATCACTTCTGCACCCATTTACTGGATTCACTCAGGTTGGAAATACCTTACTGCAGTGGAGAGCCCAGAGCTGGAGATAGTTCTCTGCAAGTGTCTCAACAGTGCTGCCTAGATAGGAAGAATCACTGCCCTTCACCTGTTGGTGAAGCTAATAATTCAGCCTAGGTGACTGTCAGCCATCTGTGTCACTAGGGTACATTCTCTTGGCTTATCATCAGCTTTGTGTCTGTCAGGACTCCAGAGTTCTCTGACAAGCTGCTTTCCAGCCAGTCAGCTCCCCAGCATGTTCTGGTACATGGGATTTTTCTCTCCAGTGGGAGGATTCTGATTTTCTTGCTGTTGAACATCATTGAGTTTCCTGCTTGCCCGATTCTCCAGTCTGCTGAAGTTCCTCAGGATGGCAGCACAACCCTCTGGCCTGTCAGCTATTCCTCAAAGCTTTACATCACCACTTGAGGCGGTGCATGGCCCCATCATCTAGTGCAGGTGTTGGATCCAGTGTCAATGGAGATCAGGGACTAGCTTCCAACTGAACATCATGCCACTGATTGTGACCCACTGAGCCTTGTAGTTCAGCCAGTTTTCAGTCTTGGCACTGTCCTCCTTAACTAGTATGTGTTTTAGCACACAGAAGTGTATACTTGATGTGTATCTGGTGAGGATAATACAGGAGAGCATCAGGTCTGAACAGGTGGTATAAACAACATCCACTGTTCTTCCCTTGTTCACCAATGCAGTCATGTCATACTAGAAGACTGTTAAGTTGGTCAGACATGGTTTTGTCTTTATAAATCCATGCTGACTGCATCCAGTCACCTCTGTGTCATTCATGTGACTGAAGGAGACTTCCATGGTTAGTTCCTCGATCACCTTTCTGGGGACCTGTATCTATCCAGAGGGCAAGAGAGTTGCTTGCCACTAAGGTGGATGGTACTTGGTTCTTTCCACTACTCAGAAACAACCCCTGTTCCCTATGACCTTTCAAAGTGCCTTGGGTCTGGCTGAGCTGGGGCTCATTTCCCTGTAACAGCCCCCACAGTGCTGCTGCACTTTGCACTGATAGCTGGAAAGGTGTTGATGGCACACCGGTGTTTGGCTATTGCTCAGCAGCACCGGCACAGCACCAGCGCTGTCTCTCCAACGTTCCTCCCTCCATCCAGGGGGCTGGGGGTGGGCAAGATCCAGGGAGGGGACACAGCCAGGCCAGCTGACCCACACTGACCAAAGCAATATTCCATGGCATATGATGTCAGCTCAGATATAAAAGCTGAGGGAGGGAAGGAGAAGGAACAGGGGCATTGGTCATTTTACGGTGTTTGCCTTCCAGAGCAGCCGCTCCACATGCTGAAGCCCTGCTTCCCGGGAAGTGGCTGAGCACTGCTTACCAATGGGAAGTAGAGATTAATTTATTTTCTTCCCTTTTCTTATGTGCACGCAAACTTTTGCTTTTTTTTCTTGCTTTAATAGACTGCCTTATCTCAACTTAGTAGTTGTTTTCCATCTTATTTTTCTCTTCCCTGTCCCACTGGGAAAGGTAGTGATTGAACAGCTTGGTGGGCACCTGGTGCCCAGCTGAGGTCAACCCACTACACGAAGACGACCAGGAGTTGCCTTTCAGCAGCATCTGTCAGCTTCCTCGGCACTTGTGGGCACAGCCTTTCAGGCCCCATGGACTTCTCTCCGTGCAGTTTTAAGTTTTCCTTGTTGGAACCACTGAGGGTATGTGCTCCTTGTTTCAGGCTTTTCTACTGCTCTTGGGCCTGAGATCCCTGAAGGTCAATTCTGCTGGTAAAGACTAAGGCAAGGAAAGTACTAAGTGTCCTGTCCTTTTTTTTGTGTCCCCAGTCAGCAGTTTTCCTTTCCTGTTCAGCAGTGGATTTGTTTTTCCTCAGTCTTCCTTTTGCTGACAGATCATTTTGTTGCCTTTCAGGTCTCTCACCAATTTCAAATCCAGCTGGGTTTTACTTTCTCTAACTTCATCTGTGTGTGATTGGAAACTATTTCTATTCCTGTTTTCACATCCTTTACGCATTGGTTTTATGTTTGAGTTTAATTCCTTGTTCATCCAGGCAAGTCCCCAGACACCTTTGCTTGATCTCCAGCTTGCTAGATTTGGGTCGGAGGTGATTCTTCAGTCACTGGAGGTGGCAAGCAGGGACATAACCATGGTTTCCAGACCTAGAAGCTGTTCTAGCAGCTTGGTTTGTAGGAGATGTGGTATCCATGCCTGTGCTGCTGGGCTGCTGTAATTATCAGGGAGGTCAGGGCGATGTGTGGGTAAGAAGGGAGAATTTTCATTCCATTCTCATCACCGTTGAACTTGAACCACAGATCAGCAGACCTTGAGAGTTACTTAACTTGATTCTAGTCTACTTCAGTGCCAGTGACCAGCAGGAGGCGGGTTCAAAAGCTTTGGATATTAAGCATTACCTCACAGGTCACTTACTTTACCTTAAAAGTTTTTCTTTGAATTTTATGTGTCTTTTCATACAGATCTCTGTTATTTCTGCTTAATGAATGTTGTACCTCCTCTGTTTTATTCTATCTGATGTGTTGAATTAGAATGATTTTGACAGTAAGGAGTGGGCTGCTCATTGGAAAGTCCAATTACTGCATTGGATTGCTTAGAAAGTGGAGCTATTTGATCTATCACCATCTATAGAACTACTTCTAGAGCAAAGTCTAGATAGTTAGGAGACTGGGAAAACTGTAACCACAAGGTACAGCTTAAGGGTCCTGGCAGGCCTTTGGTGTCTTCTATTTTTACCAATATTTTTGTCTTGTTGGAAAAGATCTTGTGAGGCTTACACTCTGCAGCCTCTGTTCCGAGTACTTGGCAAGCATGCATGCTTAGAAAGCAGCTTCACAACAGGTATTTGAGTTCAACAAAGGTAATGTAAAGTCCGGAATACCTCCTTAATCTTCAGCTAACTAGGGGGGGTGGGGTTTGGTTTTTCAGTAATGAAACATTGTTTGGCCGGCAGTTGCATAGCTTTCTTGTTAAATTTAAAGATAAGCCACTGGTTTTCATCCTTCTATCGCTGATGGTCACTCTAGGAGTCGGACATTTTCTCCAGAGGACCAGAACAAATGCATATGGAAAGAAAAGCTTGTGTCTGACAGCTTAAAAAACAATTGGATAGGACACTACTCAGTGTATCTCAATTCCTGATGGAATTAAAAACTATGAAACAGTTTATTGTGTTCAGTTATGAGTGGACATGGTTGCTGTGCCCACCTACCATGTAGATTCAGGGGTTGAGGGGGTATGGAAGAGGTGGAAGGGTTTCTTTGGAAAACAAACATTAGAGTAGCTATTCAGAACTGCTTGGGTTTGGTAATTCGTGGTTTTTTACTGGGACTAGTCCTATTCCCCAGGCAGTCCGTCTCCATTCCTTGGCCTTGGGTCTCCTTGAAGTCATCCTGCCAAGTGAGGCGTGGAAGTTCATTTCTTAAAGAAGCTCAGGGCCAAATGGGCAAGTTGAGCAAGTTTGTTCATTCCTTAGCCATTGTTTTTTTCTGCCTGGTTAGAAAAGGGTAGCTGTCATTGTCCTTGTTGCTTCTTTGGCTGAATGCAGGCAAACTTTGCTCTCTGTTTGCCTGTAACTTTGAACATAGGGCTTTAGCTCTTGTGTGGCTCTCATGTGGAAAGAACAAGGCAGTGTGACTTACAAGGTTCCATGTTGGATAGCTACAAGTTTTTGAGGTCAGTCCTCTTCAGCCGCCACAAAGGTACCTTGCACAAAGCCTCTGGATGGAACTTGAAGGGTCACAGCAGTGTTCAGGGTACTGCTTGCTTAATCTCCAGCGTGCTCTCTTCTGTTTTGCTTCTGCAGCAGTCTTAAGAGTCTGCTGATCTGCGTGGAAATGAGACAGGAAGGATTTGAAAAGAAATATCAAAGAATTAGGCAAAAGACAGAATGACACAATCAAGTTCCAGTTGCCCAGTGTTGGCTAACAGTGCATGGAAGGGGAGGGAAGGAAAGGAGATAAATCTGACTACTTCTTGAGGATCCTTTTTACTTTTGCATAGGTGAAAAGCCTAGATAAAGTATTTTGTCCTACTTGAGAAGCGCAGATATTCTGTCCTAAGCATTCTTGGAGTAAAACCACTTGCACAAACTTCAATACGAAGTAGTGAATGTGCTGTTTTATAGCATGTGTCTAAAGGTCGAAGAATCTACTTGATTATCTTAAAATATTTCTGACTGACACTTCGAGGCAGCAGGTAAAAAACTTCTGTCTAAAAGGATCTGAGAAGCTCACTGTTAAATGGCATTTGATTTTAACACCTCTGTTGCAGAAATTGATAAGCTGCTGAACAGGCAAAATACAGGTTGGATTCCTATTTCTGCCATTCATTCTTAGGCCTGTGAAAGTGATGTAGCAAAGTTTATCTTGACATCATCAGTGATTGTGGTTATGTGTCATTTGGTAGCAAGCTCAGTATGTACAAAAGACACAGCACGTGAAAAACACTTGCAAACCTGTAAGTGCTTCAGACTGTCTTTCTGTGCCTTTGGCCTACATGTCACACTGAAATCTTAATTCCTTGTATGTTTTAGTGCTTTTTAATGAGAACTCAAAGAACATGGGACATTCATGGAACTTCTTAAATTTGTCACTTTAATCTTACAGTCGGCTAACTGAGAACACTTCCTTCACCAAGGCTTGCTGGAATGTGTACCTGGCTTTTTCTCATTTATTTGGAAGTAGTTTTTATATATTAGTTCATGTAGTCAGCTTCTCCTATGTGGTCTAAGTTGCGTTCCTTCTATGTTTTCAGAAGCCAGCTCCCAGAAAAAAATCCCAAAAACCAAAAAAAACCAAACCAAAAAACCACTGAACTGGCTTTGAAAAGTATCTGTTCTCTCTGCTCTTGGAGATATTTTAATGTCTCAGAACAAATAACACAGTCATATTTCAGCTGGTTTTGAAGTGTTTATTTTCTAGGATTTTCTTTTTTTTTTTCCCTAAGGTTTCTTATGCACGACCAAGTTCAGCTTCTATCAGAGATGCAAACTTGTATGTTAGTGGACTTCCAAAAACAATGACCCAGAAAGAACTGGAACAGCTCTTTTCACAATATGGACGCATTATTACTTCTCGTATTCTGGTTGACCAAGTCACTGGTAAGTAGGCAGTTTTGCGTGGCCCTCTCATTTTTGGGCTCACAGTTTAAGAAATATTTCATCTTTCAGTACAATAGTCTTGTCTCTATAATGTATAAAAGGTGTATGTAGGCCAGAAAATGCATTTTTCTCCTGGAACTGTTCATAAATATGCATGGACAAAAATAGACTGTGTAGTGTACCGAGCCAGCTTGAGTCATTTCCACCCTGAAGGTGCAGGTTTGAAGCTTGTTTGATGACTTGTAATAAATTTACAGCTTCCATAATCTTCCTTTCCAAGCTGCTGCATGAAAATAGTCTCTCAGCGCCTTACAAGATTCTATTAAACTTTTTTTTCTAAAAAGAAAATTTTATGCACAGCTGGTTCTCTGAGGCTAGGATTACAGAAGCCCCAGACTGGCAATTGCTGTTAAGACTGTTTTCAAGGCTAACTCAATAAATTTGGGCACACACATGAACTTTGAGTTCCTCAGGAGCAGATAAGTTCGGTGATTACCCGTGCCTTAAAGTACTAAGATGTAGCAGGTTATTTGCATTATTACAATATGCGTCTCAATCAGGTAGTGGTTGTCAGTGACACTTTGTGGTTGCTCTTCAGACTCAGACAGTAATGCCTGTGTTTCTTTGCTGTCTCAAATGGCTGATCTTGAGGAGCTTTATAATTTTCTGCATCACCTGCTGTGAGGTCTCTGCCAGAAATAAGCAATTGAATAAAAAGCCAAGTACATGACAGGAGTATTGAGTGTACAAAGCAACATACAAAGAAGCAGGGCTCTCCAAGTTCCCCCCCTTCGGCACACTAAGGAGTGAGACAGAGGAAGTCATTTACTCACGTAATTATTCCCTGAATAAGCTAGGTTTGATTTATTTATTATTTTCTACTGGTACCTTTTCAAAGTCACATATCCTCTTGGGTAACAAACAGCTTTCAACTGTAGGAGGTCATAAAGTTTTTAAATTGTCTTACTTTGAAAGTTTCTACATGCCAGCGTTTGACTTGGCTGACCTTTAGAGGAACTTGTATGTACTCCTTTGAGTTCCACTAAGTTAAAAGAAATCTCAATATTGACACCTAATACTTAGAGTGTTCTAGTAGTGTGAATTATTGAGAGTGTGGAGAGGCCTGGAAAGGAAAGCTAAATGCCAAATACTGACTTGTAGATGTAGCAGATTTGTGGGACAGATTGCTAGTCTTCATGCAATAAATAGCTGTTCACAGTAGGTTCCTGTATATCCATACATAGAAATAGATGAAATTTAACAAATGGACCAGTAAGTAAATATAATTGAACTTCTAAAATGCATGGTAATTCTATTCATGTTCATAAATCGTGCTATTTGCAGCGTATTTTTCTGGCAAATAGACTGTTGTTAAGGCTTAAGCTTTCTTGCCTTCTTCTTCTTAGTAGTTTGAAAGAAGTAGGCTCAAAATGGTATAAATAATAAGGCTGTGACACAAACTGACAGATAAAAAATGCAAAGTTGAAGCTGTGACATTTGCCTTTTTAAAGCTTTCTTAGGCCTGTTCATTGTCACTTCAATGGTTTAAATCATCATTGTTTATGAACAGAATACAGTTCTTGTCATTAATGTCTTTCTCAATTGAGGACAAGTGTCTAACTCATCTGGTTATTCACGAACCAAAATGTAAAGGGGCTCTAAATGGCACTAGAAATATTACCAAAAAAACATTGTTCTAACTAATGTTGGCTGTTAGTAACTTTAATGTTAATTGGTTCAAGTATCCACAGCTCAATATGTTTGTGTCTAAGACACTTTGGATTTTTGATGTGTGATGTTCCTAAGACCTTCCATAAACCCTTTCTGATTCCCTTGCACGTTGCCTTTGACTTTTCTATACCAAGAAAAGTTTCCTTCAAAAGCAACTCCTAGTGATTTATGGTGATATATTGAAACCACATCTTTTACTTAGAGGTAGCCACTGACTGCTTAAACATAGCCATAATTCCCATTATTGCAATATAGTATGTGCACATCATCATCCTCTCAGCATATTTGCTTCAAAGAGAGTTTCGGGGATACTGCAGGAGAACAAAAAGGGTTTTTTTTTTTGTTGCTAAAGAGCAGAGAACTAAGCTATTTACAGAATTTTTGTGAATTTAGGTACTGCAGAGTAGCATGAGCTGAGCAGAGGTTGCAGTGCAGCTGCGTTGGGTTCATCGCCATCCAACAAAATTGCTTTATTTCCAAATTCCTCTTTGGCTCACTATATTTAAGTTGTTTCCACTGTTTTCCCTCAACCTTCCACACTTTTTACACAAATGTGTCTTACATCAGTTAAATTAAAAATTGAAGTCAAAATTACAGTAGAAAATTCTTACTCTGCACAAAAGCTCAGTTCTGTTAAGCTCAAAATTATCATGTGTTCGCAAAAATTGACCATCAACAGCAACTGGTCACACAAATAAAAAGTTAACATTTAATATTGTGGAGTCTGTGAATTCATTACTGTATGCTTTTTTCACCTTGTGCAGGGGTGTCAAGGGGCGTGGGGTTTATCCGGTTTGACAAGCGAATTGAAGCAGAAGAAGCTATCAAGGGCTTGAATGGCCAGAAACCTCCAGGTGCCACAGAGCCCATCACTGTAAAGTTTGCTAACAATCCAAGCCAAAAAACCAATCAGGCCATTCTTTCCCAGCTGTACCATTCTCCAAACAGAAGGTATCCCGCACCTCTAGCTCAGCAGGCTCAACGTTTTAGGTAAGTCAACTGATGTGCACAACGGTGCTGAAACTCGCATGGTCCCACAGCCCTGTTTGTTTGCCTCCACTCTTGTGGTTTTCCTGCTTGTCTGACTTCTCTGTGGGAAGGAAACACATGAATGCTGAACTTCAGCTATGCTCCCACAGTACAACTAAAACCAAAATGCATGTCATCCTATTGATAGCATTTCAGTGTCTAATAAGCATACTTAGCTAAACCCAGGTGGCATCTTTCTTCTACTCAGTCACTAAATTTTTTTTTCAAAGATTACTTTTCATTTCCTAGTTTATTCTTGGTTAATGTGCAAGTCGATGAAGTTAATATTGACCTAGGAGATCTAGTGTTTTTTCTTGGCCATAAGCATGCCACAGCCTGCTTCCTCCTGCCTCTCCCTACATTTTTCCTCCCCATTCTGGCTTTCAGTTTTTCCGTAGTTAGTTGTTCATGTCCTCCATGCCATACTTTGTCTTTTCTTGTTACAACCTTTCATAATGAAGATTGTTCACATATTTTCTGCTTGTGCTTTTTGGAGATTTATGTTCCCATCATGCTGAAACTATAGCCATACAGTTCCTTGTGCTATTCAGTGTATTGAAAAGAACAGATGGTGAGAACAAAGTGAAACAAACACTGTATTATCTACATCCATGAGTACCTTGGATTTTTTTCACTGATTTTGATCATTTCTTCCCTCCCTCTGCCCCTGAACAATGTGACTGGAATGTGTTAAATAGTAATACACTCAAAGAGTATTTCTGTTTTATTTTTCAAAAAACAAAACCAGTTGGTAGCTTGCTTCAAAGAGAATTTACCAAATTTCAAAAGCTCTCCATTGGCTAGGCTTGCTTATAAGCCAAATATTCAAGAGTTCAGGGACTTCACTTCAGAATTTTGAATTTTTCTTTTCTTCAGCTTTTTGGCTTTACGTGCTGCAGGTGTCTTACAGGTGTGAGGAGTAGGTGTTCTGCCATAAGAGAGGGGATAACCAATTTCATTGACTTTTTTGTGGATCTTCTTACTCTTTCTTAGGGAATAAAAAGGCTACCTTACAGCAATGTTCTGAATATTGTATAAAAATAGGCTTGCCATTATTCCATAGAGTATAGGGGCAGAAATTGCAGGATAGACTCAAGTGCATTGTATGAAATAAGACCATGGGTGAGCTGTTGAACAGCCTGTGTGTTACAACATACATATTCCAGCAAGTCTTGGCCTGCAGGCTCCTTGAGTTGTTCTGACTGCCCGTGTTCCGAGATACTCCTCTGTGTTCAGTGTCACTCGGATGCTGGCTGGGATAGCATCGGTATTATGCTGATACTCCACGTAGATCTGTCATGACTCATAAAAATCCTCCCAGCTTTCAGAGTTTTTTTGGGGGGGTTTTGGTTTTTTTGGGTGGTTCTTTTTTTTTTTTTTTTTTTTTTTTTTGGAAAAGACCTATTTCTTTGCGCTTAGGGAATTTCAGTAGACTAGCCCTGTCCTGCAGCTTGAGGCTTTGTACCTTAAATTTTGACTGGTGGAAATTTATTTTTCTTTAAGTGGAATTGTATTTTTATGAAGGTCCATTTTCATTTCAGTGGGAAGTTGTTTTTTTCTGGGATACTAAGTGTAAAGTAATGCTTAAAAGCACCTTAAATGATACTGTGATTAGCCCCACATACAACTGTAATGGTAGCAAAAAGCATTGAGTTATACCAAGTCTGCAAATAGGAGAGAGAGTAAAATCTCTTTCACTTTTATTGATGTGGAAGGAAAAAAGTGTTTAACTGACTGGTCAAAAGGTAAACTGAGGTTGCAGACAATTGGATAATTGGATTTTTTTTTTCTTTTTTTGTCAAGGACTTCAGGCTAATGTTTTGTCACTAAAAGACGGTCTTAGCGAATTTTAAATCTTTACACTGTAAAGGGAAATCATCTTTTTGTGTCTTTTAGGTTTTTGCTTTGCACTGTTTCGTCATTCCAAGTGTGGTGCTGACTACATAGTTGAGATGGCACCAATGCTTTAGACCTTTCATGTGTTACACATGCAAGAAATCTTAGCTGTTGACATTTCAGACAGGATTACCTGATGCAGTTGCCCTGCCTCTGTTTATAGGTGTCAGAGGCCTGAAAACAGCTTAAACTTTACTAGTAAAAGCAACAGGATCAATATAATGCTTCCTTTATTTCTTAGTAAGAGAAGACTTGAGCTGGACTTTCAAAAGCAGCTCTATATAATTGTTTCTCAGTTTCTATAAGATGCGCAACTTAAAGCATCTTTAAAAATATTCCAGGGAAAGTCCCTGAGAATTTTTCCAGAATATTTTTAAATCTTCGAGATAACTGATGAAAAATCATACAAGTGATACCATTACTGTATTAAGTCCTCATCTGACTGCCCTATAACAAGGGCCTGTAAGTGGTGGTGTTTCTAGAACTCTTCGCCTTGCTCTCCACCCCAGATGTCAATGACAGTAGGCCTCAGTCATCCACACTAAGTCTACTGATAGTAGTCAAGCATTTTTTAATTTCCTTTTTTCTGCTTTTTTAGGGGTTCAGTAGTTTCTTGTCAGTGTATTCCATCATCCCAGCTCGCTGCAGAATCGATGCTCTGTAGAAAACTAAATTCAGTGTATGTTTTTTACCTAAGCTCCTATTTTGTTGAGTCTTGAAGAGGATTGTTATAAGACTTCCTCTTTCTGTATCTGGGATTTGCCAGGAAGAAACAAGAGCTTCTTCAGGGTAAACATTTTATGAAAGAAGCAGTTTAAGGGACTCCAGCAATAAGAGTAATAGGAGTGGTATGCACTGTGTGTTTCTGATATTGGCTAGGTAATTTTGAAAGGGTTTAGAGTTGTTGTGGCATTCTGTAGTTGGGGGAGGTGAGGGAAGAAACACATGGAGAAATCTTAAAAATAATATATATATGTGTGTGTGTGTATATTCTAGAAACACTTCATCCTGGAAAATCATAGCGTCATAGAATATCCTGGGTTGGAAGGCACCCACAAGGATCATCGAGTCCAGCTCCTGGCCCTGCACAGGACCATCCCCAAGAGTCACACCATGTGCCTGAGAGTATTGTTCAAACAATTCCTGAACCCTGGCAGGCTTGGTGACATGACCACTTCTCTAGGAACACTGTTCCGGTGTCCAGCCACCCTCTGGGTGAAGAACCTTTCCCTAATATCCGACCTAAACCTCCCCTAACAGAACTTCAGGCCATTCCCTTGGGTTCTGTCACTGTCACCACAGAGAAGAGATCAGTGCCCTCTTCTTCCCCTCATGAGGAAACTGTGGAGTGTGATGAGGCCAGCCACCCCTCAGACTCCCCAGGCTGAACAAGCCAGGTGACCTCAGCTGCTCCTTGTACAGCTTCCCCTCCAGAACCTTCACCATTTTCCTGGCCCTCCTTTGGACACTCTCTAACAGCTCAATGGCTTTTCTGTGTTGTGGCACCCAGAGCTGCCCCCAGCACTCGAGGTGAGGCTGCCCCAGTGCAGAGCAGAGCGGGACAATCCCCTCCCTTGCCCGGCTGGTGATGCTGTGCCTGATGCCCCCCAGGACACGGGTGGCCCTCCTGGCTGCCAGGGCACTGCTCACTCATGTTCAACTTGCCATTGAACAGGACCCCCAGCTCCCTTCCCATGCTTTTCAGAGTCTCATTCCCCAGTCTGTCTGTACATTGTGGGTGCAGAACCTGACACTTGCTCTTTTTAAACATCATGTGGTTGGCAACTGCCCAACCCTCTAATTTGTCAAGGTCTCTCTGCCTTAAGGGGAGTTAACAGCTCCTCACAGTTCAGTGTCATCGGCAAACTTACTTAGTATACGTTCTTCAGGTCCTGCGTCCGAGTCATTCATGAAGATGCTAAAGAGCACTGAGCCTAAAATGAAGCTGTGTGGAATCTCAGTAGTGACCAGTTATCAGCCAGGTGTCACCCCATTCACTGTAACCCTTTGTGCCCAACCCATGAGCCAGTTGCTCACCCATCACATGATGTGTTTATCCAGCCTTGTGCTGGACACTTTGTCCAGAAGGAACCTGGGAGAGGCAGTATTGAAAGCTATACTGAAATCCAAAAATCTTGACTTCCCTTGGTCAGCTGGGTAGGTTATCCTGTCATAAAAACAAATTAAGTTTGACAAGCAGGACTTTCCCTCATGAAGCCGTGCTGGCTGTGACTGTGTTTTTCAACACTTCCCAGAATAATCTCCATAATTTTACCAGGCACTGAAGTGAGACTGACAGGCCTGTACTTTCCAGGGTGATCTTTCTTGCCCTTCTTGAAAGTTGGGATAGTGTTAGCCAGCTTCCAGTCAACTCCATATTCCCAAGACCATTAAAAAGTCATTGAGAGAGTCTTCACAAAAACATTGGCCAGTTTTTTGAGTGTTCTTGGATGAATCCCATCAAATCTGATAGATTTGTAGGGATTCAGTTGGAGCAGGAGATCCTGCACAAGTTTAGGGTTGTTCACCATTTTCACAGCCATGGTCCAGCCTAGGACCCTGGGACCCTCTTAGCCCATCATCAGTGTTAAAGATGGAAGCAAAGAAAGCATTAAACTTCTCTGTCTTGTTTGTGTCCCTATTTGTGGGGTGACCATCCTCATTCTATAACAGGCCTATGTTATTTTTGGACTGCTCTTTGAGACTGACATATTTAAAAATGTCTTTTTGTTGTCCCCCATGTTTTTGGCAAGCTTCAACTCCTGTTGAGCTTTGGCCACGCTAATTTTCTCCCTCTAGAGGCAAGCAGGATCTCTGTATTCTTTTCGTGTCCTCCTGACTTTGCCTCCACTGCCCTTACGCTTACTTATTTTGCCTTAGCCCTACTCAGCCAAACCAGCCTTCTGCCTCACAACATTTTGGGATTGCCAAGAGTAGGAATACGAAAAATCCTTTTTTGGAGTTCATGTTACCACAGTTGCTATTGGTCCAAAATCCCGCATCTGTCTTGACAGTCATGCCAGCAAACATGTAAGAAGCCTCAATAAAAGTCTCCATCTCAGCCAAGTTAGTAATGTGGAAAACTTCACCAATGTGGTCACTGACTGTAACTTTATGGTAACAGTATGTGATTTAGGCTAAACTTGTGGCAGTGGTGCTCTTTATGAAATGAACTTCTTACGGTTGTGGTTACTACAGAGCGTATCTATTTTGTATTCACTATCAGGTGCAGCAGGGTGCCACAGCTCTTTCAGTGGTGATACTTTAACATTGCATGAGGTTCCATACAGTGTAATGGATGTGACAGTAATATGCTAAGTTTCCTTAATATTAAAGGGTGGAAAACTCTGAAGACTGAACATGTTGCTAAATGTTTTGCAGGTTGGACAATCTGCTCAACATAGCTTATGGAGTAAAGAGGTAATAAAGGATTAGTTGGTTCATAACAACCAAATTATTTTGAAGTATTTTGCAAACTCTTACTTTTCAGTAAGACTTATGTTGAATTTTTGCATGTTGAGACTTCAGCTGAAATTGTTCATTTTGATGCATTTTGCATGAAATAGACAAACCTTTTGTAGCAGTTCCATGGAATTCCTGTTTCAAATGACTTGCTAATCCTCACTGGTTTTATAGCATGCTTTCCTTTTGATTTTCTATGTTACATCATTTCAGACATACCTAGCACTGTTCTCCCTACTCGTGTATAATTTTTTGCATAGTATTTGCGCAGTTAGGGGGCAAAAAATATTTTTGATCTTATCTTTCTAGTCTGAGCAACATGTTCATTCTGTGAAAAGCTCTGTATCATTCTCTTCTTTTATTTTGACATTTCTTTGCTGGGGTTCCATGTGAACAGATATATTATGATTCTGTTTTGCTTTCCCTCATTCTTTAGTAGGTTTCCTCCAATGACCATTGATGGAATGACCAGTTTGGCCGGAATTAATATCCCTGGACACGCAGGAACTGGGTGGTGCATTTTTGTGTACAACTTGGCCCCTGATGCTGATGAGAGTATCCTCTGGCAAATGTTTGGACCCTTCGGAGCAGTAACCAATGTGAAGGTCATCCGTGACTTTAACACCAACAAGTGCAAAGGTTTTGGATTTGTGACTATGACAAACTACGATGAGGCAGCTATGGCAATAGCCAGCCTGAATGGATACCGCCTTGGTGACAGAGTATTGCAGGTCTCCTTCAAAACAAACAAAACGCACAAAGCCTAACAAGTTATTCTCAGTGCATTAATACATGAAAACTATACAACAAAGGCAATTTACAATAAGCTCTATGCATTAGTAAATGCCTTTGTTGTATGCCAGTGTGGAAATGGGGATAAAATGACTACTTAGCATCCTAAGAATATGTGAGATTTTTTTATTGCTAATATTTGAATTAGAACTTCTTAACTATCTTTTGTGTTTGAGTATTGACAAGAGGTACAGGGTTTTTACCTGTCACAATGCGTATTCTATTGCCTTCTTTGAAGAAGGTGGACCTTTTAAAATGTTTCAGCTAAAGGGAAGAAGTTTTTTTCTTTGTACATGGCTGCCTTTAACCTATGAGTAAATACCGAGGCTTTGTGTAATACTATAATTTTTCTTTTGTCATTTCTTGATTTGCTTTGTGTTTAATTTACATTGTAATGCATTATTTTGTTTCTTTGTTCAAGAAAAGTATCTGAAGTTTACATTTTATTTATAAAGTTATAAGCAGTATTTATTTCATCATCTTCATTTGGGTTGGGGAATGGGAACACATTATAAAAGCTTATTGTAAGAATACTGGAGAACTTTTCGTAAAGCAGTACCTTGCCAAAGAGATAAGAGCCTCTTTGATGTGGGTTTAAAAAAGCATCTATTTTTATAAAAAAAATAAAAAATTTGGAGAAACTTTTTACTGGTCCTGGAACAAATATTTTGACTTGAATACTTTGAGAAATCTCTTCGTATGACACCTAGTGAGCTTTTAAAACTTACCAGGAAATTTGCAGTTGTTGGGAAAAAATTTAGAAAGATTTATGATGTAGAACTACTTTTGAGACCTTTGTATTAAGAAGTAAAGTCAATGGGATGCACTGTTGGTTTCATTTTTTGTAATCTTCAGTGGAGTCATTGATCATCCTGGTTATTAAGTGATAGGTGGCTCACTTTAATTTGTGATTTTGAAACAAATGAAAATTTAAAAAAAAGAATATAAGAGCAAGCAGAAAACTTAAAATACTGAGAGATGGGGGAAAAAAAAATCTGTTCTTCCTAAAGAATTCCCTTCAGATAGAGCTCATGGTGTTTAGTGATGTACTTGCTATTGTTTGAAGAATTGTTTTGTCTTAAGAAAAGACATCTAGCATGGTTTGCGCAGTAGCAAATCAGCAGAAGTGACCTGAGTTGGATAGGTTAGGAGGTATTTTGAAAGTTACGTTCAAGACTAACACCTGAGCTTTGTGTAATGTAAATAAGACCTTAAGTTATGAACCTTTCAGCTAATTTTGATTATAGTTTGTTTTTTAAGTTACATGCCAAGTGATGTTCAATTTTGAATGTTTTTGTATAAGTTTCTTTGTAAATGGCATTAACATTGTTACTTGAGGTCTGCTTCCTTTTTTTTTTTCTTTTCCTTTTTTTTTTGTCCTGAGGACTTGAATTTACAGTGCATCAGATCTGTTGCTATTTTTGTCTGTAGATAGTCTAGCTTCAGCTGTTTATGGTGATGCAACATTTTTGTTTATAAATATGTTTGTGGTAAAAAAAAAACAAGTATAAACATATGTTTTGAGCAAATTTCCTTACATTTTTCATATGAAAACCATAAATACCTGTATGCTATTGAAGTTTAACTTTGTATGATGCTTAAATCACTATTTGGGGAAATAGAAAAAGTCTTTACCATGTATTGAAGAAATTTAAGGAAAACAAATACAGAATATTTTCTGATTAGCATCTAGCTTATAATTAAATTTTTAAAAAAAAGCTGAGGGTTTGATGCCTTCACCAGGATGCACTGACAACTATGTAGTTACGTCCTGCTTTTTGTATAAACTGAGATGCTCATACGCTTCCCCTTAGAAAAAGCAATGTTCTATGCATAACATAGTTGTACACTATATTTGCAGTTGTTTTTGGTTCTTATTCTTTTAAATTGTAGTTATAAAATTTTCAGTATAGTACAGTACATATACTGTGAAGCGCGTGCTAAAGTGAATAAGCAAGTTTTCATGCTGACCCACTCAATGCTATTCAAAAATCAATTGGCTTCCTGAGTACTTCTTCATTCTTAGATGCATTTAGATTGTTAAAGCTAATCCTCTGCATTAAAAGCTGTATATAGTATAGAAATCACAAACTTTCCAGTGTGGGAGAAATAGTAGCTACATGCTTCTTTCCTATACTACTGTAGCAACTAACGGCATTGATGAGAAGGCATGTAAATTGGGCTTCACTTTACAGTGTTTATCAGAGCACTTAGTAAAATATAAGGCTGGTATTTATTTGAAGTTGTATAGTATGACTTAATTCACATTTGTTGGAATAGAGAATATATTCTGTTGGGTATTTAAGAGGTTGTACATGTTTTCTTTTGTGTTTGGATTCTTTGTACTTTTTCATGTTCAGTACATCAATAAACAAAGTTGAAGGGAAAACAGTGTCCTGAGCTGGTCTTTTACCATATTTTCCACTGCTTTAATGAATAAGTAATCTGAGTGAAAGGTTTCTGCAAAGCTCCTTGAGCTGCTTGTAATTTCGGTTAGGATCCTAGTTACCAACAAGGAAGTAAGACAGTGGAGCTGTGTACCAGTTCTGTTATATTAGAATTAGTGTAGAATCTTTTCACTTTAGTTTTACATTAACCACTCAATACTTAGCCTGATATAATAAATGAGAGTCATTAAACACATTCAGTAAATATTAATTTGCTGTCTGTCTAGCAGGCTGCTATCCAGTGTAACTAAGTGAACGCCCTAGTGTGTTTTCCAAGAGATGAGGTAGAAAGATTAAGAAGTGTCAGGGACTCCAGGGAGGAGATACACCGGTTGCACTGTGCTCTGGCCTTCCCGAGACAGGAGCAGAGACCAGAAAGAAACCCAGATCAAGAGCATCGTGTCACCTCCCCCTGCCAGGCTGAAGGCGGCAGATCAGAAGGAAGGGGTAAATGGAGGCAAGTCCTTGCTCGGCACAACAAGCAAAAGCTCTCCTTGTGCACCTCACTCTCCCAGGTGCCTCTGTACAATAGGTATGAGGCTCTGGATGTGGTAGGGGAATCAATGGATGATTAGGACAAAGGTCCTTCTCCAACAGAGGAGAAGTCTACCTCCCTGGGACGTCGGCTATGGACGTCACCAGGAAACTTCCTAGCCTGGTTCAGACTACTACTACCTGTTGCTGGTCCTCCGCGTGCATGGTGATGAAGCCACAACATGTAGTCCACAGGCTGGCAAAAGAGATTTCAAGGTCCTGGGATGGTTGGTGAAGTAGTCAGGGGCACAGGTTATTTTTCCCTCTGCTTTTGTAGGTGTAGGTAGTGACACTGGAAAAAGCAGATGGACACGGTCTTAATACCTGACCTTGGGCTAGTGCCACACTGCCAAAATTTTGGTTTCTTTCATATAATGGGTTGACCTACATGGTACTGGGTGTGGTGAATTCAGATGGGATTCCCGTCTCTGAAAGGGGAATGAGGGTCAATGGTCAAGGGCTGATGGGGCTTATTGATAGGGCATTAAACTACATATGATGGGGGAGGGGGATATCATCAGATATAATGGTGATAAGGTGTGAGTGACATGCTTTCCCAGTCAGCAAGAGGTGCCCGGAGTCTGGAGTGGTAAGCAGGTCAGCAGGAGAGCATCCAAATTACAACATCAAGGAATTCCAGCTACTCCAGGCAGAAAGCTTCATCAGGGGTCCAACTCAATGCCTGTCTGCTAACGCACACACAGCAGGTGGAGTAAACAGGAGGAATTAGAGTTATGTGCAGGCCTGGAGGGCTACAATCACAGGCATCATGGAAACATGAGTTGACTCCTGCGGCTCAAATTGAAGGGTATGAGTTCCTTAGGAAGGTCAGGCAAAGGAGAGATGAGGAGGCAGGATTGCCCCCTGTGTCACTGACCAGCTGGAGTTCATGGAGCTTCACCTGGGGATGGGTGAGGAGCTGACTGAGATGGGTCAGAATTCAAGGCAGGCAAGGGACAGGGGACTTTATAGTGGGGGTCTGCTACAGACTGACCAGGAAGACCAAGCAGCCGAGGCCCTTTACAGAAAGAGAGAAGTGACGTTGCCTTCACAAACCCTGGTTTTCATGGGGTACTTCAACCACAAAAGTGTCTGTTGAAAGGACAATGCAGAGAGTCATAAACCTCTTGCTTTAGGAGCTTCCTAATGATGATAACTTCCCTCTACAAGTTGGCTAGGCGAGCCAAGAGGAGAGGTGCTATGGTGGGTCTTGTTCTCCTGACAAGGAGGGGCTGGTGGGGAATGTGAAGCTCAGGGACAGCCTGGGCTACAGGGTCCATGAAATAGTGGAGCTTGAGATCCGTATGGCAGCAAGGGGGTTGCACAGCAAGCTCACTGCTCAGGAGAGCAGACTTCGGCCTCTTCTTGGTAGAGTAGCAGGGGATAGAGCCCTGGGGGGAAGGAGGCCTCAAGAGAGCTGGATAAGGTTCAAGGTTTGTCTCCTTGCAAGGGAAATTAGGCAAGAATGCAGGGGGCCTGCACATACGAACAAGATGCTCCTGGACAAACTTTAAACACAGGTATCTTACAGAGGGTGAAAGCGAGGAAAGGTAGCCTGGGAGGAATACAGAGTTGTGTTTAAATCAGGTGCCGTCACTGTTCCATGGCTGTTGGCTCAGCCAAATGCAGTTTCCCCAGCTCTAGAAATTTGCCCTGCCCACCTTGATCCCCTGCTCCACCTCAGGTGGTGCCCACCCCAGGGCTGTTTTCCTTGGCAAGTGATGGTTACCATCTTCAGGTTCTAACCCTAACCTTTCTGTGATTTTGTGAAGTACAGGGAGAGAGGAGGATTTACTCTTTATCGTGATGTCCGTTTGTTGTTTAATTATCGCATTAATTTCTAGGCTCCATTAATTGGATATAGTTTTCTGGGGTTTTTGTTTCCCTTCCCAGTACTTGAAGTAAGTCTTTAAAAGCTAGTCAACTCAACTGTCTTCCGCCCTTTTGAGGTACATACACATCTTCATTTGCTTCATTCAGTTGAATGAGAGTGAACTGCTACCAGTGAGAATACAATTCCAAAAGTGGCTTGTGCAGTATAGCTTTTATTTTTAAGTGTTTTCTTTCACCTCTTTTTCGTCTCTACTGTGAGATTTTTGATACAAAGCCATGTTGCCTGTGTTGTTGAGCATCATGCTACAGTGTGGTGGAGCTGGGATTACTTGGATGGTAGGGTCTGTGAACAGCACACATAGATAATAGCATCTCAAGATGTCAGTCATAGCCAGTGTTGATAAACTTGAGTACTTACAGAAATAGTGTGTGCCAATGGGTTTTTATATGGTTATGTGCTTTGGTGGCTGGAGTAATGAGAGGATGCAAGATGCTGTACTTGGCAGCAAATGAGGAGCTATGTGTGGAGTTCATATTGCATCAGGGACATGTGTGTTCAGCTTTCACAGAAGGATAGCTTTTAGTTCTCAATTTAGACCAGTTTGAGTACAGTATAACTAGCCATAGTTGAACAATTTTGCTATTTGAAAATGAGGACAAAATATGTTTATGTAAATGTCTTCAGTTTGAAATCAAAACTTCTTTAGCTGCAGAGAAGGCAGCAGTCAAAGAGCAACACTAAAAATTAGCAGTTATAAGTACAGTTGCACAGAAGAAATGTCAGTGCTGAAAAATACAAATTTGATTATATGTAGCTGACCATTTTATACAAAAAAAGTACTTTTCTTACTGTAGTAAATTTTATGATAAAACTAAAGGAGAAATTGTGAAGCTGCCTCAGGCAATTTGGTGGAGGACTAGTTCCCTTTGTATGCAAATAGTAAGAGTTCCAGGAACATCTGTAAATACCTGTGAGGGAACTGGAGTTTTAGCTGGGGCACTTGTGCAAGGGCTTCGTTACTGCAAAACATGCTTGAGGTTTGTGTGGCCTCTTCTGCAAAAGATACATGCAACAAGACCAGCTGTGACAGGTGACCTTCCCACCTGCATCCAGGAAAGCCTTCCTTTGGCGAGAGTGTTTTCCCAGCATGAAAGAAAAGGGTGCATTTTTAAAGTGGCTGCAGTCCACTGGGGTTGTATGTAATGAGCATTCTTTGTTTCTCTAACACCCAGAAGTCACCAAGTGCTGAGAAGTCTGGGATACTCGTACCAGTACTGCTGAGAAGGCCTGAGTGATGTTAAAAACCCTTTGTATTGTCACTTCAAACACACTACGTGAAAGTGACTAAATGTATAGAAGTGGTGACTTCAGTTAAGCCTTAAGAAGCAGCAACTAGTTAGGACTTACTATCAAAAGAATTATAGATGTATTTTATGACTAGAGAGAGTATCTCTGGTTTTTTATCTATGACAGTTTGAGAAATGAACACAGTTTGAGAGATGCTCCATCATGGCTAAAATGATAGCCTGGGATTGTGCTATTTCAACCACATCCACACGGTTGATCCAGCTGTGCTTGCACACATGCTTTGACATGGGGCTTTCTTTGCCCAGTTGTGCCATTCGGACCTCAGCATTTCAGTGTGTACATCTCATAATCAAATGCAGCTTTTTTCACACTGACAATTTTGTAATTAAGTGTAGAGGCACCTTCTGCAAAACTACTGCCATGATGGCTCATGGTTTGGGCCAGCAGATGTGCTAGCACATCAGTGGTCATCTGGGCCAAGCAGCTTAGAGCTGGGGAAGAGACTGGGTCTTTTGGTAGGATGAGGTAGCACATTCTGATAATCTTGGAAAGGTTGCTGTTGGGGTGAAGAGCAGTTCTAATCTGAAAAGCTGGAATTGTTGTCAATGTTTTCAATAACTATGGCAGAAATTGAGGAAGCAATGTAAGCTTTCAGGTATTTTCAGAACAATATTGTCAACTTCAGTAAATTAAGAGGTTTTCTAACTTCATGCAATGAAGTCTGATGGATTACTGTCTTGTCTTGTAATTACTCTCTCCTTTTCAATCAGCTTTCTGCTCTGAGACATAAATGGGAACAAGGAAAACACTATCTTTTTCAATATTTATGTCACTCTAAAAACCAAATACAACTGCAGAGAGTTAGTAAAACTCGATTTATTATTTTATGTACTAGATCATCTGATTCCTGTACATAAATAAGTTTAGATCAATATGACATTTTCAGTGACCTTGTAATATTGTAAGTGAAGTCATTACAAGTGCTGGCAGAGTATTGATTACAAAGGCTGCATACTTTACGAAAACATAAGAGCTGAACTTTCTTTTGAAGCAATTCTGACTGAATTATTCTGTTATATGCAGTAGGGTACTTCATTAGTACAGCACTGGTATTTCTGTTGCTTTGAGCGCAAGGATGTTCTTGGTTTCAAGTGTTTACTTGAATGTTAACGGCTTCTACAGCTGTTAAAAGCTTCTTCTATTAAAAGCCCTGATAAAACAGAGCTATTTTCCAGCACTTATGAAAGACAATATTCTCTAATAAAAATTAAATATACTTGAAAGATGTCCACCACTTCTTGATGTCTACCTGTCTAAAAAGTTTGGTACTAATTTTTAGAAATACAAGGTGCTCTGTAGCAGCCTGTAATATAAAGAGGAAAGTGAAGATAGGTCAAAGTGAAACACTTGTTTCCTACTACTCTCAGTGCTTTGTGCCATCATTCAAAATACAAGCTGAAGAGTGGCAAATTTTTTTTTCTGTCCTTGATTAGTATGGGCATTTTATCTGAGGGATCCAAAACAGTTCAGTTGTAACCTTCACTTCAAGCTGTTTTCCTTCCCTGTTCAACAGTTCGTGTTTTCTGAGCAGTTAAGACTCCAGAGACTTTCTGGTTGAATTCTTCTTTTCTTGAAGTGTTGTGTTGCATATTCATTGTGAATAGATACAGTATCCAGTTTTATTACCACTAACTCAGATGTTAGAAATATGAATTTTGAATGTAAATGCAATAAATTTTGCAGTAAATGATGTCTGTTGATGATGGGTGGTTTGGGGTTTTTTTTTAATAGGAAAAATATTTAGTAAAGTGAATTTAGGCTTCCTCAGATTCCTGTTTGTTGTGCTTGCACTCAACAGTCACACGTGACTGTCCCCCATCCCACTGCTCCAGTCTGTTGTTAACCAACCCTGGTGCATTGCACATCTAAGCCATGCAAATAGATTTGTGCATGTAACAATGGAAAAGGGACGTAGGCATCTCTGTGTTTCACAGACTTCAGGGGAGACCAGAAAGGTAAAATTAGTGCTCAATTAGTTCCATTAGATTGCCCGTCCAGGAGTTAGCATAAACTGATCCACAGCTGATTAGCAACTTACTTTCAAGTGTGCTCATTCCAGAATGACGCTGGTTACTTTCCATATTGAAAACAGGATCTTATACGTTCTAAATAGCTTAATAAGATTTGCCAGAAACCTGAAGTTGGTATCTTGGGATCTTGTGTGGCCATCTCTCAGAACAACGCGGGAAAGAGAAGAGGGAGTCCCAAAAGGGTCAAGGCAGGACCAAAAGAGAAAGCTGTCCAACTTGTTGAAAATTCAGGTTTTGTCTGAAGCTTATGAAAACTTCTCTTTTCAAAAACTACCCTCTTTGGTCCTTGGGCTTGTTATGACTTACTCAAGGAAAACAGGTATTTAATTTCCTGCCACCAAGATAGCTTATCCAGAAAAGCAGAAACAAAGCTAAAAAATCTGTGAAACCATACCACAAAGGCAGCAGAAGCCTGAAAAAGATCTTTCAAATTGTGATACCAGACTTCAGCAGATCTGTTGGCTGGTAATGTGCTTCTTCGAAACTTGCACAAAGCATGGAAAGCATAAAAAAATAAATGTAAAAATTTAGCAGTGAAAATCAAATAAAATCAAATTTTAATAAAATAAATTAGAAGTGAAGTCTGGTTGGCTGAATTGCTACAGTGGATACAGTGAAGTTTGTAAATTTCTGGAGAACTTCTTGGTAAGTCTTTGAGAATACTTTAGAGCCTCTGCTCTAAGCTTCTATTCGAAATAAAATTCTGTAGCATTACCTAGAAAAGGAAATGAAAACTTACAAGAAATTCATGATCAAATTTCTTCCCTCATGGTGGAATTGAAGTAATTATTAAAAGTATAAAAATAACTTACTTTATACTCAGTTCCACAGATATTTTACCTTAACAGTGGCTGTAGATGAGGATTTCTATAGCACAATGAAGGAAGTTGTCCATACCAGGCACTTGAAGGGAAACTCACTTTTCTTGTAAGGGGAAAAAAACCTTTGAAAATTCCTGAAGATGCTGCTGCAAAGCCTCTTTCACCTCTTGTCTCAAAACTACCAGATACTTTCTTCCATTGATGAAGATCAATTTCATTAAATATGCCAGCTGGTGATGTTTGTGTTTTACTTCAGTGTGCTAAAGCTGTGATCATCTTATAGCATGGTCTTGTTCTGAATCTTGTGCTTTTATAAACTCTGAACTGCAAACAAGCCTTACAAGGTCTAATTCAGGGCATATGTGGTGTATGATTTCAGAGAGTCTTGTCAAGGCATTATGTGACCATGTTTGCAGCTACTTGACATCATTTTCTCTGTAGATGGTTCCTAAACATGAAAGGTCCTTCAGTTGCATGGCGGCATTGTGACAGATGTCACAAATATTCCTCCTCAAATTTTGATTTTTAGCTTTTTTCAAATACCTTGCTTAGAAAACAACCCTATTATCTGATGAGTCTACCTTCTGTCAAGTATTCCTTCAGCAGAAGGGACTTTGAAGAGTTAAAGGGTAAACTTGCAAAATGAAAGTTATTTGTCAGAATCCAGAATTCCATAAAGAAGTGTCAGGCTCTGGGAGAGACACGTTCCTAACATAATAGGGCTTCACTTGGTCACTAAGACAGGTGGGAAAGAGCTGATACTTTGGGTTCAGAAAGTTGCTTTGAACTTCTCTAGTGTTTCTCCAAGAATTCATACACAACACAGTGGAAGTCACCAAAGCGATAGTAAAAAATGAGAAGTGAGCAGCTGGGTACTTGAATATGGGAGCCTATTTAACCAGAAGAGATTCACTTCAGCTTCCTAAACAGCTCAGCCTGGCTGTGGAGGAGGAGAGACAGAGTCTGTTGGAGGCATTTAATGTGAATCTTGCATCAGACAAGCTGATATGCTCTTCTTGACCTAAATGGACCTCCTTGCACACCAGAGATTTGGGAATGTAGCTACATTTTTATTCATGTTAGTACTGGTCTTGGATATTCACAAACCTTACAGATTCCGAACTGTTCTTCGTAAATCTAGACAGCTGATCACCAGCTGGGCTCTATCAGCCCTCTTAAGAATTGTTGTTTCCTAGGAAATCAAGCAAAGTGAATTTGGAGGAGAATTTTTTTTGTTTCATCTCTTAGCTCCCTATGTATTGTCACTTTCAGCTCTGGCCTGATATTTTGTGCATAAAGCTTTATGAAAAGAGCATTGCCTCATGTTGAGGTATATGAATATCCATATATCGGTTTGGCCAGTGTAATGTTTTCAGACTCTGAAAAAGAGGGGAGCAGAAGGATATGAGAGTCATTTCATTTTAAACTCTGGTGTGTTTTTTCCCTCCTTTTGGCTACTAGCATGAACTTGCAAGATAAGGATATTTCACCAGGGCTGTGCTCTTTCTTACTGTGTGGGTTGAAATGCAGCATTCAGCTCAAACATGTCTGTGTTATTAATTTATTTCTGTCCTAAAATTACAGTAGTGCCCTCTCGCATCTATTACTGATGCAATCAGAAGACCATAAGTTCAAGTTATGCCAGAAATCATGTGCTCTGGTACTACTGCAGCTTCTGTAGATAGGCAGAATAAAAATAGAACTCCCCAAACAATAGGGAAAAATTAATAGGGGTAAGATTTAGGAATGAGAGTTACCTTGATGTGGAACAGCTTTTTCTGTTGCTGAAAGGTTTATGGATGCAGTTGACAAGATTCATCTGTTCAAGGTACCGGTAGGGAGAAGACCCAAAGAAAGAAGATCCAACCACCTCATTGACTGAGGAGGGTGGAAAGACACTTAAGCAATTGAAAGCTCATCTGGATTCCCTGCCAGAGAGGCCTTTACAGGTAAGAAAAGATTGCACTTTTCACAACTTCAGTGTAATCTCTTTCATTCTGTGCATTTAAGCACAATCATGTCACTACTGCAGTGTTAAAAGGAGGATTTGGAAGGAGTTTAGCACCAAAAACCAAGTGGTTTTAAGTATGAAACAGAGTCATAGGATCATTAAGATTGGAAAAGACTTCCAAGATCATCAAGTCCAACCTTTGACCAAACAACGCCATGTCAAACTAGACTCTGGCACTAAGTGTCATGTCCAGCTGTTTCTTGAACAATTCCGGAGATGATGACTTTACCATCTCCCTGGGCAAACCATTCCAGTGCTTGACAACATTTTCAGTGTGGAAGTTCTTGCTGATATCCAACCTGAATCTTGCCTGATGCATCTTGAGGCTGTTTCTTCTTCTCCTGACACTGGTTGCCTGGGAGAAGAGACTGACCCCCACCTGGCTACAACCCCTGAGCCTGCTTTTCTCCAGGCTGAAAAAATCCAGTTCCTTCAGCCACGTCACATAAAACTTGTTCTCCAGACCCTTCCCCAGGTCTTTCGCCCTGCTCTGGACACGCTCCAGCACCTCAATGTCCTTCTTGTACTTAGGGGTCCAGAACTGGACGCAGGACTTGAGCTGTGGCTCACCTGTGCCAAGTACAGGGTGACAGTCACCTGGTCCTGCTGGCTACACTGTTGCTGATACAGGCCAGGATGCCATTGGCCTTCTTGGCCTCCTGGGCACATGCTGGCTCATGTTCAACTGCTGTTGACCAGCACCCCTAGGTCCTTTTCTGCTGGGAAGATTTCCAGCACGCTCTTCCCCAGCCTGTAGCACTGCATGGGGTTGTTATGGATGAAGTGCAGGACCCAGCACTTCACCTTATTGAACCTCAAACTGTTGGCCATTATTGTCAGCCCTGGTCCCTCTGCAGTGCCTTTCTACCATCCAGCAGATCAACATTCCTGCCCAAGTTGCTGTAATCCTCAAACTGGCTGCAGGTACACTCAGTTCCTATGTCCAGATCTTTGATAAAGACGTTAAACAAGACCAGTCCAGTTCCCCAGCACTGATCCCTGGGGAACACCTCTAGTGACTGGCCACCAACTAGATGCAGCACATTTCACCACCACTCTCTGGGCCCGGCTGTTCAGCTAGTTCTTTACCCACTGAAGAGTGGACCTGTCCAAGCCCTGGAGAATGCCATGGGAAACTGTGCCATGGGAAACCCTATTAAAGGTTTTACTGAAGTCCAGGTAGATAACATCCACAGCCTTTCCCTCATCCACCAAGCAAGTCACCTGGTCTCACCATAGGAGATCAGGTTGGTCAAATAGGACCTGCCCTTCCTAAACCCATGATGGCTGGGCCTGATCCCTTGGTTGTTCTGCTTGTGCCACATGATGACTCTCAAGACAATTTTTTCCATAATCTTTCCAGTCACCGAGGTCAGGCTGACAGGCCTGTAGTTCCCTGTATCCTCCTTTCAGCCCTTCCTGAGCTGCCTGTCCCTTCTTCCAAAGTTCATAAACTCTCTTTTTCACTTTAGGTTCCAGTGAAAGCTCCTTGTTCAGCCAGACTGTTCTTGTTCAATGCTGGCTTGTCTTTTGGCACGCAGGGATGGCCCACATCTGCACCTTCAAGATTTCCTTCTTGGAGTATGTCCATCCTTCCTGGACCCCTCTGTTTTTAAGGACTGTTTCCCAATGAAGTGTCTGAACCAGTGTCCTGAACAGGTAGGTCAAAGTCCACCTCTGGAAGCCCAAGGCAGAGGTTTTCTTGACCCCTCTTCCTTACATCACTGAGAATTGAAAACTCTATCATTTCATGGTGAGTGTGCCCAAGACGTCCTCTGACCGCCACATGTCCCAGCAGCCCTTCTCTTTCCACAAACAGCAGGTCTAGTGGGTCACTGTTCCTTGTAGGCTCACCTCCAGCTGTGTCAGGAGGTTGTGGTCCACACTCCAGGACCTTCTAGACTGCCTCCTCTCCACTGTGTTGAGTT
>RAHM01000097.1:828678-908019 GCA_003713295.1 Parotia lawesii
TGTAGGCTCACCTCCAGCTGTGTCAGGAGGTTGTGGTCCACACTCCAGGACCTTCTAGACTGCCTCCTCTCCACTGTGTTGAGTTTCCAGCAATGTCCCACAGGTTAAAATCTCCCACAAGAATGAGGGCTGGTGATCATGAAACACCAGCCCGCTTTTTATAGAATACTTCATGCGCTCCTTCATCCTGTCTGGGTGATCTATAACAGACTCCCCTGGGGTGTTTCCCTTGTTGGCCTTCCCCCTGATCCTTACCCTCAGGCACCCAACCCGTGGGGGGTGTCCTGAGCTCTGTACAGTTGAAACCCTCCCTAATGTACAGAGTCGCCCCACCACCCCCCCTTTTCATAATACCTTATCCAGACTTTAGGAGGGCAGCAGCCTTCCCTGTGGGATGGGTCCAGTCCGCATACAGTGCCCTCAGTTCCCTTGGGAAGGGAGTCACCTACTACAATTACACTTACTTTCTTAATACCCATAGTTGGGATGTGCCTGGTGACTGACCTGCTCCGGGCAACCCCCCAGACAGACATTCATCTCCACTATCCTTTGCCTGATCCTGGAGTTGTGGAGCCTCAGGTCCATTCCATAAGGGCACCTGGGAAGGCCAGGGAGGCAGGGAAGGCATTCTTCTGCCCCCCGAAGCAGGGATCTGTTTCAATTCCCGCCACCTTTTAGGCCCCCTCCTTTTGCTGGACGGCAAGAGGGTTGGGACTGCTTTGACTCTTGCCTAGCCTCCATCTGCTGCATTTCCCGCAGGGATTAAAGGGTGTGGCTCCACCAGCGTCTTTCATACAATCCCTGATAGTCCTCAGCCTCTTCACTTCCTCTTCAATCTCTGATATTGATACTCTTGCGCGCTCATCTTGCAGAGGCAGAGATCCCTCCTGAGGCAGGGAAATCCATCATGTTCTATGTGTGAACAGCACTCACATTCCCATGAAAGCATGGCATTTTCATGCCACTCGTCCCCCATGGTGTGTTTCTGGCATTTGTGCCCTTGTAAAAAACATAGTGAATTTTTAATAGGAATAGGTTCCAGGCATTCAAATTCAGCTATAGCAGATCCCTAAAAGCACACATCAGGAAATCATGAACCGTCATGGGAAGGGTGAAAAAGGGCTCTTGGTTTTCGCGTGTGAGAGTTAGGATTTCTGCTGGGTATCTCCTGTGTCAGGACTGGCAGGCTTAAGGAACCATTCACCTCTTGTCCCCCTCTTTCCTCAGAGACAAAGTGAAGGCAAGACAAAATCCAGGTCCAGAGGTAGCGTGGGACCACAGGCATCTCTGGCTGATGATGTAGAGTTTGCTTGGTCTCTTCATCAAAAGGACTGACTGCATATCCAGGGTGAAGCTAGTGTTAGAGAGTATTGGAAGCCCTGGTATAGCTTATCTCTAGCCACAGGACTGCTGCACTTGTGATAGCTGGGGCATACCTTGGCAGTAAGGCAGGCTTAGCCTTAAGTGTTTTTGGACAACTACTCTGTCAGACATCTGTTAAAGGCTTTTTTGGGAAACAGATGCTTAAATAAATGGCAAATGTTAATATGACTTACTGGGATAGTCTTTTTTGTTTGGTTGGTGTTTTAGGGGCCTTTGTCCTGTGAAGTTTCAGAAATTCACTGTAAAAAATAGTAAAATTGTGTGATATTGATGAGTTCAAAAGAGAAAAATGGCACTGAGGTAGAATTGTATTATTTTTCTGGAACTGAAATGATTCTAATCATGGTCATTTTTTACTGGTTCTTAACCTTTCTTTCTGTAGCTATTTATGTATTCTCTGCTTCAAACTCAGTTTGTAAACATATTGAAATTTTTGAAAGCTGCTGGTTTATTATTTTTTCCTAAAAGTAGGACATTTAAATGCTTAAAAGGTGCTAGAAAGATATCTGAAACATTAAGGTTAAATTTACAATTAAGGAAGCTACTTACCTCTGTGGTTGTCTAATCTCTTGATGTTTAACATTTTTCTCAGAGGTTAATGAAACACAGAAAACATTGTGAAACCAGGAAGCTGATTTTTGTGAAAAGAATGTGTATAGAAAGATCATTAAGGTTGAACTAGTTTCTAAAGGCCTGTATCTATGAAAATGCTTTCTCCCCCAAGCCTTTGGATCAAGGGGAGATGCATTTGTTTAGCACTAGGTATTTGGTAATACTAATAATTCATTTCCCTTCTGTAGGAATGGTTATCAATTGTTGTGTTTGATGGTGGTAAGAAGATTTCCTATTTCCTGTCATAGTCAAAGGAAAAAATATTTTTGACCATGTCTACTTCAGGAAAATAAACTGTTCAAAAACAAAGCACCATTTATTTTAATCTCTGTTATGTAAATTCCACTGCTTATAATTTCTTTATTGCACTGTGGAGAGGAAAGCCAGGCTTCACACTGATTTCCACTGTAGCATTAGAAGGTGAATCCACATGCAGTTTTCTTGGGATTGCAAGATCAAAGGCAAAATGAGTCTTCCCCTTCTGTGACGTGAAAACAGTATTTTTGTGCGTACCAAGAGGTGTTATAAGATGAGCTGAGTAATCAGCTGACACAATCAGTTAAGAGTCTGATGCTAAATTCTGTAGTCAAATTCTGAAGCAAATATTCTGTGTTAAACCAACAGGAAGGAGAAGAAAAGAGAGAGAGGTTAAGAAAATGAAATCTTCATCCGGGTACATGCAATTCCGAAAAGCTTTGTTCTTTTTGAGATTCACTAAATAATGGGCCAATTGCAAGAAAAAGGCAAATTCATAAAAGCAACTAGAGGCCTACACATTACTAGAAATTATTCATGAAAATAAATGTTTTTTGGGAAACTTTGTTCTCAGAAAGCCGTGTGTCTCTTTTTCCTGACCAAGACCAAGGAGACCTCCTGGCTTCAAAGTGTGGCACTGATCAGCCATGAGAGTTCAGCCAATGTCATATCACTGAACCCGATGGCATGCCATGGATGTGGTCACAAACACAAGCAAAGGCTCCAGCTTATGACGCCCTCATACATGCACAGAACAGGAATGAGCTCCTGAAATGCTGACCCTTGTAATCACTCCTCTCCAGCAGAAGAACTGATTTCCCCCGTCCTTCATGTGCATTAATCACGTGAGGATATTATTATAACCATTCTTTATAGTATGCTTGCCATACCATGGCTGTGGCTAGGTCCATCACATGTTGTCATTGATCATCTCAAAGCACCGTGCTGTGAAGCACTGGAACAGGTTGCCCAGAGAGGCTGTGGGCTCCCATTCCTGGGGGTGTTCAAAGCAAGGCTGGATGGGGCTCTGAGTAACCTGGTCTAGCAGAAGGCTCCCTGCTCATGGCAGGGGGCTGGAACTAGATGATCTTTAAAGTTGAGTCCAACCCAAACCATTCAGCGATTCTATGATTAAGTGATGAGTATTTGGTTCAATTTGAGCTCAAGCATTACTATAGTAGGTACACAACAACCTTCCCTCTAAATTGGAGAGAGATGGATTTGATAAGTGGACTGCTGGATGGATAAGAAAGTAGGTGGGTGGTTGCATCCAGAGGATAGTTGTCAATGTCTCAGAGTCCTGATGGATATCATAGTTATGTGCTACTCTTCATGGCTTGTGCTGCTGAAACAGGGAGCATCTTTGATGGTGCCTTCAGATTGCTGTATCTGAGGTGCCGCTGATTTGAAATGCCTAATCAATGACTGCTAAAGAGTACATGAGTGCTGAAGAATCACTAAAGCAGCTACATTCATCTGGGATGAGGCACACCACAATGTTATGGAAAATGTGCTCAAAAGCTTACTGAAGAGCAATTCCTAACAAGTTATAGTTATTATCACACTTCAGTAGGGAACAATATGAACTTCAGCCAACCTTATGGAATGCTGTAAAATATTTCCATGAAGAATATACAAGAGTAAATAGATAAGCTAAAGTCTCTGAAACAGGAAAAATATAAAGCTCTTTTCTATAATGAACTTTGGCTGAAAAAGTAAGTGCAGAAGATTTCCTTAAATCATTTCTAGACCATGCTACCCTTTTTACTGATCTGTAAAAACAGGTAGAGGAACAGCAATTGGAGAAGGAATTTTACCTTTGAGAAAACTTGAACCAAGATTCAGAGCATACAGCAGCTGCCTAAAAAGGCATTAATGTTTTGCTGGCAGAGAGCCTTCTTCCTGTAGTGATTGTTTATCCTTTTTGTTGCTGGTAGTAATTGGCTAGAGCACAGTCACTTGCAGCTGTTAGACACACTGAGTTCCAGCGGAGATCATCAAGGCTTCGTGTGCATTAAGGATCTGTTTGGAAACCACCATGTCTCCAGAGTAGTTTACTTCAGGGAATACTTTTGGAAATTGGTGGTTCTACTAAAATAAATGAGATAAACTTATGCTTTTAATTTTTAGTTGAGCAGATGGGGTCTTACTGTGCAATCCGCTATGTGTGTGTGGAAAAAAAACCCCAAAAACCAAATGGACCTGTGCGAATTTCCTAGGTTTTATCGTCTGAGCATCTGGAGAATGCATAGTTTTGACCAAAAAACCCCCCAAAAAACAACTAAATGCCCACCCTGCCAGGTGAACAGCTTTTTTCACAACATCTCCTTTTTCCCTTGTGTGCACAGAAAGATATTTGTGTATGAAACTGTATTCTGGAGTGATAGACGTCGCTATTTCTCACCTGAAATGGGACAAACATAAGCCTCAGTTGATAGGTTTTTTCCCTCTCTGCAGAGTTGGAGAAGAGAGCTGATAGAAATCCATAGCTGAATTCTAGTGTCCTGACCTCTGGTTTTAGTCTGTATTTAGAAAACAGACAAACTTTCTTACTGTTCGTGGAACTATGCTTTGCAGGTAACTGCAACAAGATACCATGTAGGAAGCCGAGTTCCCCTTGCAGGTTATTCATTCAAGTGACACACCAGTTCTACCTCAGAGTTCAATAGGTTACTTCATATTGAGTTATCTCTGAGGAAATACCATGTGTGAATCTATGATGACTTCTTCAGCTATTCAGGTTTCGTTTATCTGCACAAGTGACAGAACACCAAAGTCAAGAAGTCTTCATGCTCTTCATGTATTTGAAAAGAACTGGTGGCATTGCACCTGTGACTTTTTTATCACTTTTGGTTTTACACCTGTCTAGGAAAGGAACCTCAGGCCCTCAGGCTGGAACTAATGGGGTTCTGCAGGGCTCCATTTTAAGCACAGTTCTCTTCAACTTCTTCATAAACAGCTTGAACACAGGGCTTGAGGGGATACTAAGCAGGTTTATTGCTTACACTAGATTGGGAGGAGCTGTCAACTCCCTCGAAGACAGGGAGGCCCTGAGGCCCTGCAGAGAAACCTGCACCAATAAGAGGGCTGAGGAACCACCAAGCCTATGAAGTTCAACAAGGGCAAGTGTCAGATCCTGCCTCTGCAGTGGGGTAACCCAGGATGTACAGGCAGACTGGAGAATGAGAGGCTGGAGAGCAGCACTGCAGAAAGGGACCCGGGTGTCCTGGTTGATGGCAAGTCGAACATGAGGGAGCAGTGCCCTGGCAGCCAGGAGGGCCACCCGTGTCCTGGGGTCATCAGGCACAGCATCACCAGCCGGGCAAGGGAGGGGATTGTCCTGCTCTGCTCTGCACTGGGGCGGCCTCACCTCGAGTGCTGGGGGCAGCTCTGGGTGCCACAACACAGAAAAGCCATTGAGCTGTTAGAGAGTGTCCAAAGGAGGGCACGAGGATGGTGAAGGGCCTTGAGGGGAAGCTGTGTGAGGAGTGGCTGAGGGCACTTGGTCTGTTCAGCCTGGAGAAGAGGAGACTGAGGGGAGACCTCACTGCAGTCTGCAATTTCCTTGTGAGGGGAAGAGGAGGGTCAGGCACTGATCTCTGTGTTGCATTTTTTTTTTCTTTAATATATGCTGTAACATACTGTAGCTTTCCTAGCCTGATACCTGCTTAAAGTGCTGAAAATTCTAAAATACCTGTCTTGATGGAGAATTTGTGTTAAACCTTCTGAGTATGTAAGTTCTTTTAAGCATAATATTTTAAATTTTATAAGAGATGATTTTTCCCAGTTAAGATCTCCTTTGCATTTCTGTTGACATAATACTTCAAATAATTTCAAAAATAAAAGACAGACAATGTATTTGGAATGATCTTAGAGAAAATATCTCTTGTTGTTTGAAACTGAAGAATACTGAGAAAATACAGAGGAGTTCACAAAATTAATAATTTCTGATATCTTGGATCCAAATTCATAATAATTTATATGAAAATGGGAGGCTAGTGTGTGATTTTCTTTTAAAGGTGTCTTGCTTACATAACCATGTCTATGCTCAGACATTACATGCACAGTAACGTGTTTTAATTCAGCCTTTCTTTTTGAAATTGTGACAGCTGTAATAGCTAAATGTTTAAAAATTTAGAAGGTGCAGTTTTAATAAGCTCTGGAAATATTTATTTACACTTTAAAAAGGGCTGCAGTCTCAGCAAGAAGGTTTGTCTTCATTAAAGAAACATTTGGAATATGGTACATAAAAAGCAGAAGCTATCTGCTCACTCAGTCTATAATTGCTTATGCATTTCTGCTTGCTATACCTAACAAATACATCTACAGAGAGTACAATGTAAATGAAAGTATGGATTATCCTTGAAACTGGTATTAGCATTTGTGAGTATGTTGTGTTACCTGTAAAACACAAAGCAAATTTTATTGTGCTGTAAATTAGAGCATTTCGTATAGGTTCCAGTTTTTGGAAGGAGTTACTTTTTCTCACCAAGATAAGGAAAGCAATGTCGCTTGTTCTAAGTCTGTACAAGCATTTCACAATACACAAGAAAAAGGCACTACAGCTAATTGCTTCAAAATTAATTGCATTTCAATTTTTTCTGCTTTTTCTTTCAAGATACATACTGATCCAACAAACTGATGATCAGTAATATTGAAAAGGATCCTGGTTCTAGAGCTTGTATTCCTCTTCTGATCACAGCGACTTACATTCCAAATCACTTAATCAGAGTGTGTATAGGAGCACAGGAGATTAAACACCCACAAGTCGTCTCCTGATGAGTCATGGGTATGGCCTCCATTTCCTATTTCATGCACAGTTAGTTACTCAAGACATTTCCTCTATGGCTACACTCACTAGTATATAGCAAATAAACAACTGACTTGTTTAAGATTGCAGAAAAATCTACCTTTGAACACCCAAAATCCAAGAAATTTCTTCATCTTTTTGTTCAATGAACATACTTTGGACAAGACACTGGTCCAAACTGGAGATTTGTTTTCGTAGTCATTTTTTCTGCTGGCAAGTGAGCTATCACTTAAAGGTGTTAGTCTCATATTCCATTAGGGTTTTCCAGGAACTGTCCCTGGACTTCTAGGATGCCCGTTCCCCTATTTTGCTCAAGCAAAATGCTGTATAGAGGGGGATTTTGGGTGCTTTGTGAACCTTTCAATGAGTAATTAAAAGTCACCTTGACTTAATAATTGATTGGTCAGGGAGGCTGGGGGGAAGCAGCTCCCGTATGACCATATGGGTGTCGCTGGTCAGGCTGTGAGCTGGAGCAGAGAAGTCCTGCTTCATCAGTGGTTAGTTTGAGGTTGCTCTGGAAAACATGCCTTGTAAACAGCAAATGCCTTCTGCATCCTCAGCTTTTATATCTGAGCTGATGCCATACGATGTGAAACATCCCTTTGGTCAGTTTTGGTCAGCTGTCCTGGTTATTTTGCTTCCCAAGGTTTTGCCCACCCCATCCTACTGCTGGGGGTGGAATGTTGGAGAGACAGCGCTGATGCTGTGCCAGTGCTGCTGAGCAATAGCCAAAACACCGGTGTGCCATCAACACCTTTCCAGCTATCAGTGCAAAGTGCAGCAAGGTGAGGGCTCCTGTGGGGAAAATGAACTCCAGCTCAGCCAATCACAATGCAGGTGAATATCACACTGTAGTATATACTACCTTTTTTGAAGCTGTGGTTTGTTTCAAGCCATTAAGTGGCTTGAAATTGAATATACATTAAGGTTTTTAGGTAGGAAATTCACGAATCTATTTAAATGAGCTATGTTTTGAAGACTAGTGCCCTCCTTGTATTTACAAGGCTTTTATAAACTTGTGAGATATGTGCTGTGTTCCAGTTTTGTTACTACAGCACTTAGAGCGTCTCCAGTTCTGTTGCCAGGGTCTTTGTTTTCCCTTGTGCAGCCAAACAAGAAATTTTGCTAGCATTTGTTAAAGGCTCACCTACAGAAAGTGAGTGGCAAAGGGAAGAAAATGTACAAATTAATGTCTTAGCCAAGATCGTATTCCTACTGTCTTTTTCTGCTGAAAGTTTGTGTTGATATAGGAATATCTCTGAAAAACAGTGACTTTAAGAGACAACAAAAGAAAAACAAACCAACAGCAAAAGCCCCTGAGTCTGACTGGTTTAGATATTGTATTTTCCACCTTAAGTGCTGGAGCCCCAGAGACGCAATCTATGACCTATTTAGAGGCTTGTAACTCTGCTTATGATCTGTGGGTCTTAAATATGTGCAGTGGCTTTCTGCTGTTTCTCTGGCAGTCCTTTGAAAATAAAACTTGTAATACTAAGATGGGAATAGTTGTCTTCTCTTTCAGGAATTACTCTGCTTCAGAAATGGTGAGGTTGCATGTTTTCTACTCCTTCCCTGGACAGGTTGTGTGGGAACCAAGAAAACATGCCAGTGTTACTTGTCAGTTGACAGCTGAGAAAACAGTGTTTTTCTCAGCTGTCAACTAGAAAAAAATTTAGTCGTGTACCATAATTGGTATCTGAAGATGTTTTTGAGTGGGTTAGGACCATCAGGGCTCTGTGGGGGGCACTTCCATCCATGGAGATGCGCTGGCAGTTCACAGGCTTCAGACACCTCTTCTTAGCATTTAGTTTAGTCATCAAGATATTCCCACAGATGAGAAAAAAAGGAAAGTGCTTTTGGCCAGGAACAGTTTCTGACTTTCCTAAATAAAACCATTACTGTAACTTATTTCACACATTAGTGAAATATGCCTTTTGAGATGTCATAAGTAGTTTACAACCTAATCAAGAAACTCGATCCATATTTGTCTTTCTACATCCCATGTCTCAGTATGGTTTGAGATGTAATCTACTGATGTGTCTGAACTCCTGGGTTTCTGATAACTCTCAAATATTAATTCCAAGGGAGGCTAATTTCCTGTGTATAGGAACAAGGATGTGTGACACAAAAGATAAATTGTATTTATGTTTAGATAGGAAAAGGGAAGAGGACAGGAGATAGCATCAGATCTTTATTCAAGATTTTGTGAAATTACTTTTGGTCCCCTTGATCACTTTTTGTTAAAGTAGAATTTAAGACACAGAACTACAGAAAGGCATTATTTTTATCTGAAGTGGAACTCACTGATTTTTTGCATGTCTGCTCCTGTGTTGCAAGCATGCAGTCTTTTCATTAAATTAAACAGTGAGATTTTCATAGTTATTGTGGGTTTCTTCCCTGTTATCAATAGGGGCTAAGTGTATGAAGGAAAGCTGAGAGGCTCCTTAAGGAATATATATGCAAACTATAGTGTTAGAAACTTCTTGTGCTTTTATATGTTAGTAGAAAGTAATTAAAGATGAGGTAAAATTTTTTACAGAATTTAAAACATTTTAAACTAAAATTTATATAAAAATTCACTGAAATAATATATATGTGGTGTATACATAAGAAGAAGTTTAAACAATGTTTGGACCCTTAATGATATTTAGAAATAAAAACTGTCTGATCAGCCTAAGTGCAACATCAAAACAGCATATGTGATCAACTTTTGCAGATTTCATGATGAGGTAAAAAGAGTTGTTTAAGGTCATCTGGGGAAACAATCCATGTGAAAATATTCTTCTTCCAGTACTTTAGTCATTGGAATAGCTTGAGTACCCTGCAAGAAGAGAAATCTTGCTAAGTGTGGCAATTTAAAACCATTTCCATCTTCTGTTTTACAGACCAATTCATTATTTCTCCACTGCAGGAATGTAAATTGGGAAGAATTTTGTAGATGAAAATTTCTTGACAGAGAAATTTTGTTTATCATGTTGGTTTAAGATTGATCCTTACAATGTAATCTCTAAATGTTCCTGCAAGTATATGAGGTAAACTGATAAATTAACAGTGTACGGTATTTTTACTTTTAATCTCCAGGAAAGTGGTAATGCTTTTTCTGCAATTTCTTTTCTTAAATGCTTACAAAGTCTCAGCTGCTGCTTTAAATATGTATGGTTGGTTGGTTGGCTGTTGGTTTTGGGGTTTTTTATAAGATGCTGTTGCAGAAAACATTTCCATACAGATGATGGACAAGTTTATACGTGTATTCATAGACTGATTAGAAGCTATACTGGAAATACAGATCAGGAAGTGAGTAATGCTTTTCATTAACAATGGTGTAGGATTAGATACAAGGAGTCTGAAAGCTCCATTTTTTTTCTGTTTCCAAATGGATTTGAAATGCTTAGTGGTTTTTAGTCATAAATTATGAAGGCAACAGGTTCCATTACTGTGCTTCATAATAGCAGAGGCAGTTCTGTTGTTAGTCATAACTATAATTATTTCAACATCAAGATATTTAATGCTCTTTTCCCCATACCTAGGGGATAAATAAAATTATTCCCTTTAAAAGAGGGTGCATGTGGAGGCACCCCAGAATAAGTAAATAACATTCCAGTTTGTTAAATTCCTTAAAATTCTTTGAAGTTATCTTTACCCAGCTTGGGAAGGCTAACTGAATGTTGAAGACAGTCTTCTCATATAAGATGTATTTATTCTTTTTTGAATTGAATCCTGGGAGGAGATTTTGGTTCAGTATTGGTTAAAGGACCATGAGGATTCCAGGATGTGGATTTTCTCTTGAGTAAAAGGAGGGAGAACATTGCAGATCTAGTTGTAGTGTAACAGTTAGTCATTGTATTATTTCCTGTTACTGACATTCAAGTAATTGGTCTTGTCTTCTTGGTGCTTTTGAGATTATTTGTACCACGTTCTTGAGGAAAATATGGAATGGCATTTTGCATTGAGTGAGTTATTTAAATCATCTTTTTGCAACCTTAGCTGGTACTGTAGGATATGGAAGAGACGGCACTTGCGGTATAAAGCTGTAATCAAAGCTCTCTGGCAGCTATTGGGGGCAAAAATGGTAATGTTTTCATCTTGTCCTCTGTAATCAAAAAACATCTCTAAAACAGAAGGATTTACAAAAATGGTATTTGTGGAGCAGAGACAACAAGTGCTTCTTATTGCATCCTGTTTGTGAAATACCACAAAACCTACCACTAGAACAGAACAGGAGACATCAAGAGTATTGCCACTGTCCTAAAATCTCTGTCATTAAAAAGTATTCTGGAAGTTTTGTGTAGGTGAACTGGAGACGACTTTGTGAAGCCCTATAGAGCAGTGTGCAAGAAAGAGGCATTGGCAGACCAGTCTCAAATTCCTAAATTTCCATGAACTACCAGTAAAACTTGTGTATGTGTGTTTTTTACTTAGGCTGTTACAATCCCTTTGAAGAGATGCTGGACAACTCACTGCTTTTGGAAAGATGCTTTTATAGAGTTCCACGTGTGACACATGAAAGAAATGTCAAGCTTATCTCTTTTCAGATCATTTGTTTAATGGCTGGGATCTGAGGAAATTACTTGTACTCTACATACACTCGGAGTGACAAGAAGATATTTTTTCTGTGTGCAATAGAAGAGAGGGGGACCAGGTAGCCAGGTAAAACAGTGAACCCTTCTCTTCTTTGTTGCCTTAGACATGTGACATTCAGCTGAAATTTTATTTCTTTAAATGGTTACAGTTTTTTTAATGTTTCAGCTTCTTGCTTGATATCTCTCTTTATGCCTCTGTTAAAGGGAGGTACAAAATTCAGCCTTTTCTTGACCAAGTAAGTTATTGCACACATCCTAAAATTCATAACAAATGTTCACACTTGCTTTGTGTGTTTTATTCGTGTTTTGCTGAGAAACCAAGTGTCTGTAGTTCCTTTTGAAAACTCCGAGTATCTTATCTGTGTGTTTGCTAAGTGTAAACCCAGCTTTGTTTCATAAAGATCACCTTGCTTATTTCCTCCAGCTCTAGTTGTGAGGCTTCCTTAGTGCCAAAGCACTCTAGTTTCAGATAGTAGAATATTTCAAGCAGCCAAAAAGAGTAGTTGGAAGGGATAGAAATTCCTGTTATAAATCAATGGGAAACATTAGATTTAATTTCTTCATTACACATGGAACTGTAATCAATAAACAAAAGTAAAAACAATTAGATGCCACTGAAATGCAAGATTGCTTCATACTTCTGTTGTGTTTTTATATGGTCAAGACCTGTTCTTATCCTGAGTGAGTCCAACATTACTGTAACCAGTGTAATCTCCGTGGGACTGCTTCTGGTGTAGACTAAAGGACACTTGCCCTGTTGTCAGGTTGGTAGGGTAATGTTAGGAGATGGTAATAGCTTCTCATCTTAAAATGGTTGTAGGAAATAAGTCAGCCCTGATTACAGAAACTATCCACTCCAACTTCTCTGCCATCCTTCAGGAATGCACAGGGCGTAGTTAGAAAAGACGTTTGGCCAGTATTTACTATTTTGTAAAAGCATCATTTATGGACATGAAGTAGAAAGGATCAGCAAAAGTGGAGAAATATGCCAGCTAACATAGAAGACAGTCCAGCCCCGAAAGACCGGAGTTTCTTTGCCACAAGGTTTTGCTTAAGCAGGTCTCTCTAGCCTAAATGCTGATTCCTTCTATGTGCCAGAAATTAGGACATAGTGCCTTCTTTGTGGGAAAACAGCTCTGTCAAAAGTCATTTCCCCAACAGGTCTCCCAGTCTGACAGAAACCACCTGCAAGAGCCCTCATTCTTGGCTGGCCCTGATTCAGAGAGTTTGCAGAACTTAGAAACTTAAGGCTTCTATCTCTAAGACTAATAAAGGCTCTGTGACCTGCTGTGGATTTGTATCTTAAAAAAGAAAATCAGTGAGCTTCCCACAGCTACCTGAAAACAGAATTATGTAACAGTACTGTTGTTACTTTCATACAAGGCAGCAGTCTTGTAAAACAGCCTCCCAAAGTAGAAGAGGGTTATGAAGCTTCAAAAGCTATGCTTCTTGATGTTAGATCTGTGCTTAAGTTACATTATGGGCAAATTTTGTATTTAGTGTTGGGGGCATCTGTTAAGAATGCACTTTTTTGGCCACAATATTTTTAAAATTCGAGGAAAAATAACCTGTCTGAAATGCAAAGTAAAGTGTTGTGCACTGCAATCTTACCCACATTGTTGCTCTGTGGATCACTATTTCTGCCTTTTAAAGTTCCCACATGAAGCATATTCTAATTTAACATAACCTGCGTTATGTGCACATCAGATTGAATTACAGGATGCAGCCTGTAACATATCAAGAGTAGAACGAAAGAAGCACTAAAACCTAGAGATCAGTGTCTTAGGAAATATCTTCATTTAAAATCTGAGCAATTAGCATTTCTTCTTATTTGCACACAAACTCATCGACTTTCAGAATTATTCATAAGTTTTTATGGTTTACAGTACTTATACTGGGGTTTTTTAAACTGATGTACGGTAGCTGCATATTAACGGTGAAAGATTTTCTGGCTCTGCAGATTACCGAGCAGGTGTAAAGGAAAGGATTGCTTGTGTATGATATGTACAGCACATCTAACAATGAGAATTGATGCTGAAGCTTTTACATTATACCCCCAAGTCCTTCTCACAGGGCTGCTCTTGATCTGTTTATTCCTGGTCTTTTGTTGATACTGGGGTTTGCCCCGACCCAGGCGCAGCACCTTGAACTTGGTCTTGTTAAACCTCATGAGATTCCCGTAGGACCACTCCTACAGCTTGTCCAGGTCCCTCTGGATGGCATCCCATCCTTCAGGAGTGTCAACATTTCCACTCAACTTGGGATCATCTGCAAACTTGCAGACGGTGCACTTGATGACACTATGTCATGAGCGAAGAGGCTGAACAGAACTGGCCCCAGTATGGACCCCTGAGGGACACCACTCATCACTGCTCTCCATCTGGGCACTGAGCTCTTGAAAACTGCTCTCTGGATGCAACCATCCAGGCAATTCCTTATCCACCAAACTGTCCAACCATAAAATGCTTTTCCCTCCAATTTGGAGAGAATGGTGTTATGGGAGACCATCTCAAAAGCCCTACAGAAGTCCAGAGGGATGACATCCATAGCCCTTCTCTGTCCAAAGGGAGATAAAAGAGAGACATCTGTGAAATTAATTCCCAAATAACCCAATACTTAGTGTTTTAGAATCAGAGCAAGTGTTTTGATAAGTCTTGGAGACTTCAAGGGGGAGGAATAGTAGAGTTTAATACATTTTTTATTTCACAAATAGTACGTTTCTAAATTGTTTTTGGTACAGCCACATATGGACTGAGGTTATGGGTAAAACAGGAACTTTTTGAATAAAAAAAATAGTTATGTAACTATTGCTACTGAGTTTGTAGACAAGTTTGTCAAATCCTACTTCAGACAGACCTGCCAAAAGTGTCAATGCTAACAATGACCATACAAATCCACATATTTAGTCACTTTGTACCTGTGACTGTGAGTCAAAACAGGCTCACTTTTACCATGAATATTTATGGTCTGCAATAATCTGATTAACCACAATAAAGCATAACAATCTGTTAGCTCCATGACCTGGTAATTCTTCATCCTTGCTGTCAACAGTACATTTTGATTGATATGAAACAATCAGAATTCATTGGAAGTTTTCCATGCTTGCTCTGTGACAGAAATGTAACTAGCTAAATACATTGTAATATGAGTTGCTGAAAGCAGTGGATTTATCTAGCCAGTGCTTTTCACATTTTTCATAAATTCAAAGGAACTCAGAGACCCTTTTGAAAGTACATCCTTGTGGATTGCTACATGGCATGTACAAACTCATTTTTGTAAATTATGTTCCATTTGACACCCTTTAAATTGTATTATGAAAACTCCAGGACTCTAAAAACCACAAACTAAAACCACAGAATTGTTAGTCAATTCTTTGCATTAGCAACTTTTTTCCTTTTCCAGAGTTTCTGTTATTACTAACTGATTCTAGAGGACAAAAATATCTCAGTTGTTTGTTTGTCCACAGGTATTCAGCACAGCCACCTGACTAAATTATGAAATGCAATGAGTTTTGTCGAATCATGTTGCAGTTTTCAGGGTATTGTCCTTGGAGATGATTGTCTTCTTTCTCTGCTACACTTGCAGAGTTGCACTACTGGCCTTGCACAGAGTGCAAATATGAGCAGTTCTCAAGTTAAAGAGAATACATGAAACACGCAGGGGCAAAAAAAATTTACTTAATTCAATCTATATTTTCTTTAACAGAACAAAATTAGTTTAGGAAGCCAAACAGTAACTGAGATGCAATTTTTCTGCACTTTAAAAGAGAAGGGACAATTTTAAAAAAACAGTAGTATCTGTCATTCTCAGAAAATGAGCATGAAATGGTGAAACCAGAAATATCCTATTGTGTGATTTAAATGAAGAAACTTAGCAGGAAATTACACTTTTTATAATTATTTTGTGTTTAATAAAGGAATTTGATAGCTTTAACCCTCTCTACATTTTTAGACCTTCAGCATCAGGCAAAGAACTTCTGATGCTACTTTCCTTTAAATGGTTTTCTCCAAGCCATGATGAACAAATGATTTTTAAGCATTCCCTATAATCTCCATTTTATTCAGAGGACTACAGATGCAAGCAGTTTCAACTATACATCATAAGTAGGGCATTTTCTGGTAGCTCTGTATTGTGCAGTATATATTATTATGTCCATAGTAACTTATTTTTAAAGCTAATTATTGTTATTCTATTTAATCTGTATGACATGATTTAAATTTAAAATTAAAAACTAAAAGTTCCCTCTTGATCCTTCTCTGTCCTGGTAGAATTTCCTTGCAGTACACAAGACAAAAGCAGAAGAATAAGTAGTTCTCCTATTCACATTACATTTTCCTAAATGTAAAAGAATAGCAACTTGCTACTGCACTAGTCATTATATCCCTTTATGGGCTCTCAGAAAAGCAACCTGAGAAAACATTCTTAGATTTTATGGAATACATAAAGACTCAGGAAACTTCAAGTGTGCTGTGAATAGCAAAAGTAAGTCATAAGTCTGATGGATTCTACATTTTCTTCAGAAACAGTTTTTCATCAGCATAAGACCTCCATTAGAGAATAATGCTTAATCTTGTTCCAATTTTTTGTGTTTTCCTAAAACTGTGTGGCACAGAAAAAAGAATTAGCTCAAATGGAGGTTTAAAGAGAGAGAATAATTCCATTTTCTGTTCTTTTATGAAGATGCACAAAAGTCAGTGGGATTGCACACTCCATGTGCTTATCAATATGAGCAAACCTCGGCTGGCCACAGTCCTAAGCAGGATTGTGGTCCTTGCTCTCCTGAGACCACCTTTCCTCCCTGATGAAGTGCTTTGAAAGGAGACAAAAGTAGCAGTTCAAACATTGCTTCTTATGGACTCCATGTGCCATTACAGCACCAGGAAAACTGAAAGCGACTTTTATTCTCCCTGAGTAGAGAGGGAGCACCTGTCTCTGGCTGGCTGGCTGCCTGTCTATCATCCTGTTTTTTGGAGGACTTGCTAGGATAAAATCAATGCCACTTTCAATGGATACTGAACGAGTAACATGAGGAGTCACATTCGTGTGTAGCAGTTGTTGCTAAGCCCTGACATGGGTGATGTCCCAGCTGCATGTGAAGATGGGGTCTGAGGCCAGAGCTATCCGGAAAGGGCTGCACAACCAGGAGGTGGCAGGATAGATTAGTCTGCACTGCCTTTCCCCTGCACAGCAAGTCTGAAGACATTTTTGTTTACGGATTTGCGAAGATGAGTGAAAAGTGTAGTGAGAATTCACAAATCAGGAAGAATATGAAAACCATAGCTTGTATTTGATTTGTGACATTGAACTCTTGTTTTTGATCTCTCTGGAGGTTAGGACGAAGTAGTCTGGTCCCACTTGGTCGAACCAGCAAGAAGTCATTTTCTTCCTGCTAAGCTATTCTAAGCATTACAAGGTTTTATGACCTTAGTCTAGCAAAGGCAAGCCAGTGATTAGAAGTTAATCAAGTCCCTAAAGATAGTTGTCTCGGTTTGAGACAAATTAGAAGGAAACCTCCTGAGATGAACGTGTCCTTTAATGGAAGGCAGGTTTTGGCAGCCTCTCCCCAACAGGTTCGAAAGTTATTTCTTGGGGGAAAGTGAAAAAAACCTGTTTATTTAACAAGCAGGATGTACACAGGCACAAGAGGGAAAAAAAAGAAAAAGAATAACATTAGACAATAAACCTTCTTGTTGTGGAGAAAGATGGTGGATTTGTTAGGGTTCTGCTCAGTTTCTCCCAAGGTCCAGTACGGCACCTCAGAGCCTCCCCTCTGGGCCACGGCGTGGGGCTCCTGGCAATGTTCTGCTGTTTTGGACTGGAGCAAAGCTGAACAGTTCCAGAAGAAGAAGAAGAAGCCACCATCCCAGGAAAAATTTCTTGCTTCAGCTAGCAGGCTAGCTAAAAGCAGGAAGCTGCTCCCTCGGCTCTGCAGCGGTGAGGAGGCAGAGGAATGTGTGTGAGTCCTTGAACACAAACCACGCTGGAGAATTCACCTGGCTTCTCTCTCCCCTCTCCTGGACCCAGCTTAAATCTGTGGGACCCATTTCTGGGCATAAAGCAGATGAGAAGTAAATACAGTACTATCATTAAATCACCCCAGGACAATAGTATTGTCCATTAGATCCCCATTAAAAAAACTCAAACATACCAACCCAAAATTTAGCAACTAATTATCAAACACTTAGTGATCTAAATTAAGTTGGAAGGGAAAAAAACTCTGACAGAACACAGATATAAACTACCTTAACCAGAAAGACAAAAATTTTCTTTTTAAATGAGAATTCATTCCATTAACCTCAGAGAAAAGAAAGACGCATCTTGCTGACTTTTTTCCCCCTTTGAATAATTAGTTAGAGTTCTATCACTTAACTAAGGAGTTAATTTTGTATGTTTAAAAAGTACATTTATTTAATAGCATTATGATGTTTCTTTAATAACTTTGAGATGTTATTTAGTCACTAGTGAGAGGCCTTGAAGGAGGGCAAGAGAAAATGCTGTTACAAAGCATAATGTGAATCTTGTTTGTGACATCAGTCTGTATATGGTATTTTAAGTGAATTAAAAATATGCAAGTTATACTATAAGAGTAAACAAGATACTTTCAAGGGTAGAGAGAATAGGATTGCAAAAGCTGCTCAGTACAATATAGGGTCGTTCCACAATGCATTGACTTTTTATAGAATTTTGTGTATTATGTTTGACTACACAAGAAGGAAAAACAGCTCTTGGATAAAACAGATCTCTAAAGCTGATTTCACACAGCATGCATCCCATCTCATACCCTGAGGTAAACTAAGTGCTATTAATTGAAACAATTGTCTGCATTAGCTCTACATTACACACATGCTAATTGCCAGCTTCTTAGCATAGATGATGAACTAGGAATAGAAACCTGTTTTAAAGTATGGTACTTGCACTCAATGTTACTTGTTCACATCCACACAATTTTTTGTTCCACATAGGCATGCCCTTAATAATGTCATTATGACCAAGTTTGTTATCTTTGGCCTATTATGTGGTTTTTCAAGGAAGGTAAAAATTTCAAATTCATCATGACCAAAGCCTGCTAGAAGCAGTAAAAAATATTTTCTTTTAAATCAGTGAAGCAGTTACTTACTTGTAATTACATCTGTTTTGTTCCTGGCTTAAGATATTTTTAAAAGTACGAATTTTCACAGTGAGCACGGAAGAAAATTGAAGTCACCATGTTGCTAATGACAGCACTGTGTGCTGGTGGAAAGTTGAATGTGTATCTGTGGTAACTGGATGTTGAGCTGCTTGCAGCTGGCCAGGATGCATTACTCATTCTTGCCTTATAGGCATGAAGGAGAACCTACAAAAAGACAAAGAAAATAATATTTTTCACATGTAGAAATGGCAGCTGGTCTATGGAAACTGACTCCAAGCACTCTGTTAAGAGCCTTTCTTGACTATATAGTGACACAAATGAAATCTAAACAGAGAGCTTCTTCTCTAAAAATAATATATCTGCTTAGTATTAACCTCTGCTCTTTGTAGTCTCCAAAAGAAGCTATAAAAGGTAGATGGTGGTAAATGTTTTGATCTCTATCTGCTACTGTGATAAAACTTTACCAGATGAGTCAGTTTTAAGACTTGATTGGAAATACCAGCTTCTCTGTATAGAACTAGAATATTCAAGGCAAACATGAAGAAGCCTGAATACTTGCTTAACCAATTTACTCCACTATTGTTTTGTTGTGCTTAAAACACCTGCCTTGTAGACAAATTCCTCACGGGGAATTTCTTAGTTTGAGATAGTGGGTTTTGGCTAAGGAAATAGAGAGCTTCAGTGCTGCCAGTGTGACTGACTTTGACAAAGTATGTTGGGTAACTTTTGGTGCCTTTATGCATCAGACTACTTTCCAGGGGAATTAGGAAGTTTGCAGAGTGCTTATAGATTTTCTGCTGGGTATATAATAGTACGGTGATGAAAGAAGCTACTTACCTGACATTACTAGGAACACATAGACAGCAAACTGAATTCACAAATAGAAGGTTATGCTGTTTTCTGATCATACTGTCCATCACAGCAGCTTCTATACAGTGCCTTGACTCTCCTTAGAAAAACCTGTGATCTGGTCTATAAATTCTTTAAGTTCAGACATGTCCTGTAGTATATGTAGCATTTAGTGTAAGCAGGCCATTATCTCAATGTGTCTCTGTAACTACTGCTTTCCAACAAGCAATTAAGAATGAAACATCAGTTATAGAGTTAAGGAAATTAATGAATAAATGTAGGATTCAATAGATAATTATATAATAATGGAGCACAGTAGCTGGATTTAAAGGTAGAAACACTATGAGTTGGTGTAGAATTCTTTAGTGATAAATGAGAGTTGCAGTTACTTTCATAGGGGTGGCTGGATTTTTGGATTTTATCAGGAATGCTACATGTTCCACTTCCTCTGAAACAGATATTAAAAATAATCATTAAAATCGAGCATCTGCTAAGGGATCTTTGGAGAATGCATAAAATTGTATACAGTAAATAAAATTTAAATACATTAATTTTAACAGTTTAACAAGCACAGACGTGTTTACCTCTCTTCACAATATGCAATTTACTTCAAGCTCCAGATTGGGTTTCATGGGTATTTAAGTTAGGCATACCTCTTCTCTATTAAATTAGAATGAAATTGCCTCCTATGAATAAAATGCTACCCGAATGTGTAAAATAATATAATTTGTTTTGTAAACAGATCAAACAACCTCTATTAGATGGCGATGACTGTGAGAGAAGCAGTATTTTATTACATATGAATGTGTACATCTCCCATTCATGATATTTAATCAAAGAATGGATTCAACGGCAACATAGGGATTAGAGTTAAAATTCCCTGCTTTCACGTGCATTAACCACTGCAGCTTCTAACTGCAAAAATTACCTTTCTGTCTTCCTGTTGTGATGTGTAACATGAAGGATCTAAAAGAATAAAAAAGTGGAAGGATGTGAAGATCAGGGAAGCTCAGCAGCTGTGTAGTCTCAGGTAGTAAATTCAGAAACAACCTGGTGCCAAGGATTTCCTTGGGGGAAGACCTGTGAGCAAAGAAGAAGAGGAGCCCTGCATGGGAATGCACCCTCAGGAGTGTCTAGGGATTTTCTGCAGGGCTTCTTTAAGGTTTTCACCTTGCATTCATGATTGTAAAGTGGTGTGTTTAAGAGCCGGATTTTGATTCTCACATCCATGCCAAAGCCAGATAATACTGTTCTGTCCCCAGTAAACTATAATAGATTCTTTTATTAGTTTTCTTCTTGAAACTCTTTGGAAAAAATATGCTGCACCCTTACATGGGAAGCACAAGCCATGACAGCAAAAAGCCTAGCAATTTTATTCCGAGTAAGTCTGATAGCAACTCTCCAGCTGATATCTGAATTACATGTATAGACTCTGAACATCCTTGGGCTGAGGATAGAAGCAAACTGTGATTAGATTTTAGCATCTCTGACAGACATGTCTCTGCTTCTGTCTCTTGGTTGTCTCCATTAAGCACTCCGAGCCAATGCTGAACTGTGAAGATACTTCACCATCTTAAACAAAACAGTGGTTTCTGCATCGACCCTGAGGACATTTTGGTGTTCAGGGACACTTGCAAGTTGAAATAAGCAACATATAAGATTCATAAAGACTTCACACAAATGTTGTCTAACTTCAGTTAAGCAAAAGAGGTGGCTAGAAGTGAGAGCTATAGGAAACTGACTTTCCGTGGCTGATTTCCTTACCCGTCTGCAGGACTTTTGGGGTATGAGCAGAGATTTTAGAAGCATTGTGTCCTTCTGTGGACTGTTACTGAATCATAACACATCTTTGTGTGTTTCACTCGGTTGGATTTTTTTTTTATCGTGGCCAATCCTGTAGCTAAATGAAGGTAATTTTTTGCTAGGACCATAATCCCTTTATCTCTTCCCCAGGAGCTCAGTTCTCAGTTCTCCAGTCCTTTCTGTCTGGAGTTGTGAGGGAATAATCCCATCCCTTCTCTCTCTGAGGAAACAGAGACAGGGCACCCTTTGCCCAGCTTCCAGTTATTTCTCTCTGTTGTGGTGTAACTTCAGCTGGCAACTAGGAAGTATGCAGCTGCTCACTCCCCTCCCCAACAATTTCCCAGGGGGAAAAGAATTGGAAAGAAAAGGTAAACCTTGTGGGTTGAGATAAGAACCATTTAATAATTGAAACAAAAATTAACTAATTAATCAACTTATTATTATTATTATTACTATAGTGATAATAATAATAATAATGATAATAATAGCAACAACAACAACATTATGGAAAGGAGAGTGAGAGAGGAATAAAATCCAAGAAAGACAAGTGTTGCACGAAGCAATTGTTCACCACCCGCTGCCTGGTGTCCAACTCATCCCCAAGCAGCAATTGGTAGCCCCTGGCCAACTCCCCTCAGTTCGTATTTGGCCAGTTCAAGTCAGCTGTCCTGGCTGTGTTCCCTCACGGCTTCTTGCGCATGTGCTTGTGGGCAGAGCATGAGATGCTGAACAGTCCTTGACTCACAACCAAAATATCAGCAAGTAATCAGCATTATTCTCATACCAAATCTAAAGCACAGCACTGTACCTGGTACTAAGAAGAAAGTTTTCTGTCCCAGCCAAAACCGAGAGACTGTTTCTAGGGCTAGGTGGGCTCTCAAATTAAAGTGTAATCATGGATTAAGACATCTTCTTGTTACGCCCTTGAGAGTCATATGAGGCAGAGGGCAGAAAAGAGATAATCATAAGGCATGGGGATATGTGATTTCATGAGTCAAGTTAGTATTTTTAGCTTGAATATAGGTTCACAAGGTTTTCACAACTCCTCGAACTGCAAAAAGGTCTTATCAGTTTAGCCAATTTGCATTTGGAAACTGGAATAAAATTTCCAAGGTTTCTATCAGGCCAGCACCCCTAAATTTCTGGCGAGGGAAAGGCAGATTGAGCCATATTGTTAACAACAACAACAGCATCAAAATAGGGTATTGGAGGCAACAGTGCATAATTACAGAATAAATAAGAGGTTGTCCTTTGGATACTTCAATTTCCAATCTTCACACTTTCTCAGAGTGAGCATTTACTTTTCTTCAGTGATGTTACATGGGTTGCTGCCTTCTAGTGGTGAATAAACTGTGGGGGGAGACGAATAAACATGAGGGCAATTGGTAGTGACCTTTCTGGTTCCTGGCTCCCTGCATTACAAAAACAAAAGCAATCTTAATAGAAATATATGTAGACACTGCTTCATGAACACTTTTATGAAATCCCGTGGTTTTCAGGAAGAAGAGCTGTGAAACAGGTAAGTGTTTCCTTATGGTGTTTCTATCCCAGAGTTCAGTTTCACTGGATGTTGGACAATTCAGCGGTAAGAAATGTCAGCTTGTGGTATCATTCTTTCTCCAACATTTAGCAACATCTCAAAGCATCAGAGCATTTGAAACTGAGACTGAGCTTGTGCCACCACTGATGCAAGCTCAGAGGTCTTGTGCTGGAAACAGCTGGAGTCCTATGGCTGCAATCATGAGTCTCCAGGGACTCAGGGTTTCCGGTCTCTGACAGGTCCATGTAGCTTCCTGGCCCAAGTAATCCAGTCCCTGTCTGGAAGAGCAACAGTTGTATTGCCAGGTTCATTATATTGTGCTTGCTACAATTAATTATTTTGCCTTTCTATGAAAACTGTACAGCACATATTTGAAAAATAAGGTAGCAAAATCCAGGTCATAATGGCAGGGAAACACAACCTTGGACCTTTACTAAATCCTTCACATGCTCATTAATTTCATTGTCACATCACACTTTACCCTAATAATTACTCAGTCCCATAGTATTCAGAGGCACACAGGATCATAAACAGTGTTGAATAAACGTTGTTTCCTGATTTTAAGTAAACTTTCCTGCATGATTTTGAAATTTTAATATATGGATTTATCATCCCAATATGTTACCTTTATAAGCTAATATCCAAAACACCAACATACTACAAAGTAGCCCTCACATTTAGCACACAATTCTCCTCAGGCAATGAAAAATAGAAAAACTTAGGTTTATCTAATTATACGTGGTTTATCCTCCTGTTTCAAGCCAGTGGTTCTGAGCTGGTTTCTGACGTTCAGAGTATTAATGAAAAATAATAATAAAAAAAACCCAAACAAGCAAAACCAAAAAACAAACACCAAAAACCAAACCCAAATTAAACATCCACCACACTAAGCTGTTATGCTCATTCTGGTAGATTTTTCTTGTCTGGGGGTGTTATATGCTGGCCTGTACTGCTTTACATGTCACCTTAAAAAACGTCTGTTTTGAACAAGAAAACTGCTTTCATAGTAAAGTGGAAATCAGCCAACTGAGTTTATCAAAGGGATGTGCAAAGTGCTATTTTTGCCTTCAAACTGGTGCATGAGTAGTACAGGATTTTTCTATTCCTTATACCAATAAGAATAGACTGAAAAAAAAAGAAAAAAAAAACAGAAAAAGAAAAAAGCAAGGGAAAAACCCCCACTTTTGAATAAAAAGAACAGGACTCTGTCTTGTGTGAGAAGGGCTTGTGCAGTTTGTGGTGTTAAATCCTTCATGCACACAACCAAACCATGCAGCAGAGCTGAATGTGGTGTTTCTGTGCCGGGAGGAGGCCAGACAAAGTGGCTCAGGGATGCACTCTGGAAGTGCAGAACTTACAGCATCTGCTGTTTCATTTCCTCCCCTGTGCTTCCAGATATCTTTGCCCACCTTCACTCAGTTGATTGTTGTTTTATTGCTGGCCAAAACTGGCTGTAAATTGGCAGCTGTAAGAGCAGAAATTTTTAGACACTGTAGAGCTGATCAGATTAGGGACACAGATTCTTCTGTGACCAGCTACTGAACGTGGGAAAAGATAAATGGAAAAATTCTCTCTTAATAGTGATCATAACAAGCTGTTGCAGTAGATGTGTGAATTGTCGAGACTCTGTCAAGAAACTGATTTTTATTACATGTCTCCATCCACACAACATGATTTAGGGTTAGAAAAGTCTTCATCTGTCATGTGACAGGAAACACATTTTCTGGGGTTACTACTACAGGTTTTTAAATATGCAGCTTTTTATCTGACCTGCTATGTTGTGTTTGCTGCTGATGGCTCTTGGGTGGGAAATTTTTATTAAGGGGACTTTCAAGTAAACAGTATCTTTCAAATGGCATTAGCAGTCTAAAATAAGTTTAAATCCTATGTATGCCATTCCTTGAAAATTCAATTAATTTAATGAAAGTGCCTTTGCAACTGTCAGTTACCTAAAGTGGCTCATTTTGTAAAGTGAGCTTGTACGAGGGTAATGAATTTGATTGCCTTTGATTGGCTGGACTGGAGTTTCTTTGCCTGCAGTGGTCTGATTTGTACAAGATGGCTTCAAGATGATGTCAGAAGTTCAGGTTTTATGCTCCTGGGTTTTCAAGACTGTTTTGTATGTTGCTATCTTTAAAAACAAAGAGGATTACAATTTAAAAAAAAAAAAAAAGGAAAGAAAAAATAAAAAGAAAATAAGAAGGGCGACTTTCTCTCCAGGACTTTAAAGCTGGTTAAGAGCAGAATATGGAATGTTCGTGTCTTGATATTGGTATAATTTTTAGTATTTTGCTTATTTAAAAAGCATTGCTATCAGAGTGCAATGCAAGGGAAATAGTGCTTTCTGTGAAAAATATTCCATGTGATTATCTTGGTCAGGCATATTGACAGTATTACTGCTAATGGTCTAGGAATTCAGAAAACGTATTCTACCAATAAACCTGTAGATTCTCTAGACAAGTGCTCAGTGTCCTTGCTTTTCAACAAAACTACTGTCATGATATAAGGCAATTTTTCTGTTCTTCCTAACGGGAAAAAAAAACCTGTATGAGGGGAAGGAAGAAATGAGTTTCTTCTCATAGACTGTAACATAATAGTGATCCTTTCAAACAACTGAAACCTGCAGACAAGAATGGAAAAAAACCCCAACATTTCGTGTTAACCAACACTATGATACAATTCTAGGTTGTCACATACTTCTGTCAAGACTATTCAAGGACAACCATTTTTGGGATTTTAAGGCTAGATTTCTAGTCAATAGGACTGTTTCACACACTATCCCAACATAAGTTATGAAAAAATGAGTAACATCTTCCACCTCTGCATGTGTCAGCTTATCCATAGTCTTTGAACTTGGGACTGGAGGAAGTATGTAATACCAGAGCCAAGAATCATAGAGTCATAGAATTATAGGACGGCCTGGGTTGAAAGGAACCTTAAAGGTCATCTAGCTCCAAACCCTTTGCTGTGGACAGGGATATCTTTCACTAGAAAAGGTTGCTCAGAGCTCCATCCAATCTGGTCTTGAACACTTCCAGGGATCGGGCATCCACAAATTTCCTGGAAAATCTGTTCCAGTGCCTCACCACCCTCACAGTCAAAATCTTTTTCCTAATATCTTATCTCAACCTACTCTGTTTCAGTTTGAAGCCATTCCCCGTTGGCCTGTCACTACATGCTCTTGTAAAAAGTTTCCCCATCTTTCTTGTAGGCTCCCTTCAGGCAGATAAGTAAATGAGAGCTCAAGTTCAGCATTCCCTTGCCCTCTGAAATATATGTTGCCGGGGATATATTTTTGGGACACTTTTTTGACTGCAGATACTGATGTTTCCTGGAGCAGAGGAAACTGGTTTGGTAGGAGGTAGCTCATGACTTGTTTGGAACTTGCAGATCTAAAGTTTACCCCTTTCTCATGGCTAAAGCTCATGAAAGATGAAGAGTTGCCCTTCCTGTGTGGAAGGGAAGGTTAATTCCTAAAACAACTTAGACTGACAGAATAATAGGATCATTTAAGTGGGAAAAGACCCTTAAGATCATCAAGTACAACCTCAGCCTAGAGCTGCCAAGACCACCACTAAGCCATGTTCCTAAAGCAACCTGTCTATAGGTCTTTTACTCATCTCCCAGGGTGATGTCTCAACCTCTTTCCTGGGCAGGTTTCTTGAAGGCTTGACAACCCGTTTAATGAAGAAGACAAAGAAAATTTTATGAAATATGCAAGAAAATTTAAAAGGATTATAAAAATTTTACAAGATTTTGTTGGAATGAGAAATATCAATATAAGATAATGTAAAATGGGAGCAATGGACAGCGTTAGAGTTGATGAAGACTGTGCTTCAATCTGGAAGCTAAAGTTATGTTTAAGTTAAACTAGTGAATAAATTTGTTGTTGATAATGCTGGTACTGAAAATGAATTTAGATTTAGTAGTAGGTACAGTAACTCATTGCTTCACTGAGGTGAACTTATTCTTGCAAAGAGTGTAGATGATCAAAATGTCTGAAAATACGGCACATGACACCAACAGAGAAGATCTCCTCCCAAGAATATGGAGGCTGAATACAGTGCAGAGACATAAATGCCAAACTTCCACAGAAATCTCACCCGTAGGAAAAGCCTGGAAGAAGTGCATGTTAGCCTAACTGCTTTCAGCATGATAGGTGAAGTAGAAAGAGATGGCAACAAGCCTTCAGCTGCACAGGGAAAAAAGATGAAACCCTTTTTTATACATGTTTTCAAATTCATTAATAGGACATAGATCTCTGCTAAATGGAGAGGGACCCTTGAATTGTCACTTGAAATTCTGGTAGGTGCCCTAGAAAATCTGCATTTGTGAGCAAACACACTTGTGAGAGACATCTGTCTTAAGAACATGGAGCAGAAAACAGTGAATACTGTTTTGATAAGTGGTTCTGTTAATTTCCAGCCTCTTCTTGATATATCGTGGTATGTATCACTGATACATGAGAGTCCCTGTCTTAGTGCCAACAGAAGTTTTCTTTGAAAAGCACCAGCCTGGTCCATGGACACTACTGCAAAAAGTGTTGAACAAAACATGTCTTCAGATGCAAGAAGACTACAAGGCAGCAAGGTTTTATGCTGTTCTGAAATGAACAGTGACACTGAGGATGCTACTAGTGCTTGCTGTGCATGCCAAGAAGTCAAACCAAATTAAGGAAAAGTGTCTATGCAGAAATTGGCAGACACTTTTCTCCTAGCAGGAGAAAGCTGTATACTTGTTAGAGACAATCAGAAACTATTATAGACTATTACTGTCATTTCTTCTCTGATGACCTTACTAAACAAAGTATTATGGTCAAAAAGGCAAGTGAGTGACCAAATGCCGAAGTTTAATGAGCACAAATTCAAGGACCCTGTGGTGGAAAGCACTTTCAGCTGCACGGTTGCCATTCCCTGTAAGCCCTGGTCCCACAGAATGGAGAAATGGTACAATTTAGAGCTGTTAAAACTGCAGAAGGGTGCTGATGAGGCATGAATTGTTCAAATAAACACTGATGCCAGTAAAGGCAACTTTGAGAACATTTGCAGTAACCAAATAAAAGGAGACACGAATGCTGTACAAACAGATTTTCCAGGGAAGACATTAGAGAGCCAATTATTGGACTGGTCAGTGTCATCATTCCTTTTATTGTGTACTTCCTTTTGTTTCTCCTACTCATGCATCACCTTTATGCTGCTACATAGAGAACTTGATCTTTCTATGCTATTAAAGTATCTTAGCTAAGGTGTTCTGGAATTTCAGGACTATAATTGAGGATATTGTGCCTCACAATTGTGTTTGTTGCCCCATTTTTGCAAGTGAAATGAGTTTCAAGAGGTGTATTCATCCATGCATTGGCACAAAACAAATACATTTAGCTTATTTACTTGATTGCAACTTGGCAACAACAAACATATTTTATGTAAAAATAAACCATATAGCTTGGGAAATTATCTGGAGATTACATTATTTACAGAATTATTTGGTTTGAAATACTTTTGGAGGGTGTTTGATAAACATAATAAGTCAATCACATTCTGTAATTTTAACTTGCATCCTTGTTTCACCCGAAGAGTACTCATGGCTTCCTCTCACTGCAAAAAGAGAAGAGAATGAACTCTCACTTCAAATATAATCTCTGGGCTTAGAACTCTTTATTGAAGAAAAGGTACTGTTTTCCATTGCAGAGCCATTTAAAGTAGTTAAGATTCACTTACATAAATTTCTTGGACCTAAATAAACAACATGTATTAAAGTCTCTAAATCTTGTTATCCACCCAATTATTTTGATTTTATTTTTCTGTGACGAAAAGGTTATAGTTTCACTTGCTACCTCTGTCTCTATGATCTTTGTTTCTTTTCCTTCTGTTCCCAGCTTTTTGCCACTGTTGTGCTAATATAGGTAATAAATGGAAAAACTGAGTCTGTGTCCTGCAAGCTAGAAGACTATTAAAAACCTTTCTTCTTTTAGATTGTACGGGTGTAAAGAATATTCTTAATATATGAAACTAATTCAAACTTCCCTGCCTTCTGATTTTGTAGCAAACTGATACTGGCTTGTTTAACAGTAGTGGACAGGTATCTATTTTGTATGAATGTAGGTAGGTAGGTATTCTAAAGATATGCAAAAATAAACATTTCGTTGCTACCCAGGCTTGACTGAGGCTTACCTGTGTTTGCAGACGCAGATTCCACACCCTCGCAGTGGTGTCTGTTCGTGATGCTTCCAATTCTCTCTCACTGCTACGCACAACTGAATCGAGTGTTTTCAATAGGAATGTCTTACAAACTGTGTGGGAAAGAAGGGGTCCCCTTTTCTTGTGAGCAGAGAAACTTCTACATATCGATATTTTTCTCCTCTGGATGTGCAAGACAACTGCCATGGTGTGAGAGGAGGTGGTGCTGGACATTGGTGTCTTCACTCAAGTAAGACCATGTCGAACCTGCCTGTCCTCTTTGGCAACTTCATTGCGGAGCTGAAGTCTGGGTTTGAAGATGAACACAGGAAGTGTGTGTTGTGCTCCAGTAAGCAACCTGTGAGTTGTGATTATTAGTACTGTCACTTCTGCAAATATATGTTCTGTCATACCTCTCTGAACTGAGATTTAGACAGCGGTAAAGTTTGATTCTTGTGGACATTTTATCTTGGATGCTGCTGTAGCACATCAAGGTTTATCCCACTGAATACCCCTTCTCATCTCTTTTAGGAAGTCCTAACAAATCCAAAAAAAATGTAGTCTGTCTGTGCTAATCATGCACCACTTTTCTGTTAGATGGTAGTTTTGTGAGACATAGATACACAAATTGGGGTAGCTATTGTCCTCTTATGTCCTGGCATGGACATTCTCTAGCTCTTTAGTGTCATTTTAGTTGGTGATATCTTATGCATAAAAGTACTAGCTGTGTCCCAATAAGTAGTATTTGATTTTGGAACCAGAGTGATGTTTATGATTAGACACCAAACTTTGGCACTTACAAGACAAAGACTGCATTGATGGCTGAAGTACAGCTTTAAAGTCCTTAGTCTAAGTATATGTTAGTATATGTCCATTTCTAGAACATAATTTGTGCATGAAGGACGTCTTCAGAAACCCATAACTAGGATAATTTCCATCTGCTTTCTGTAAAGGGCAATGTTTTTCCTTTCTGCTTGCCAAATCCATGTGTTTTAGAACTGTTTGTTTCAATATACGTCTTTGATAATAGGACAGAGTCTTCAAGTTCACTTGTTAATAGAAACTTTGAAAACTTTTCTTTTTTTTATTTGTGATCTGGGAGCTAAATTCCATTTCAGTACTTTGTATATATCAGATTAATCTCACAGTGCTCACTGAAGCTGCATTAGATGTATGGCATCATAACTAAAAGATAATTTGGTCTCTGGCCACCAAGAACATGATAGGTCATGAAACAAAGCCAGTAGGATGATTTTCTAGAAACAATCTCTGGTTGAATCAGAAAAATTCAGTAGAAATTCAGAAGGAGGCAAATGCCAAGTGAAGTTTAAGGTCTTCTATTTTGAATTTGGGTCATATTTGTATATCTAATTTTCAAATAGTACATTACTGAGATGTAGTAATGATGATGAGAAGTAATATGCACAGAAATTTACAAATATATTGTTCTGTCCTTTGTATGTGGTTATAATTCATGCTAAGTTGGTTGGGCGCATGTATTCTCTATCCATTTTCTGGAGAGTGGATACGTGCTTTAGGAGAGAGACAGGTGACATCTTCAGGAGCACTGCTGAGATGGAAAAAGATAGGCAAGGTATCAGCTGGTAATAGTGAAATCTTCTTTCGCAAAATTTATCATGACCACTCTGAAAGTAATTTCAAACTTCCTCTACTTTGCTTCTGAAACAGAAAAAAAAAGTCACAGGGTGGATCTGTGGCAAATTTTCTTGTAATGTAGCCTGACTATTGAGTTTTCTTACTGAACCTGCAAGCTGTTTTCCTTGGTTTTATCAATCTAGACCTAGAAAAAATTAATTACATCGGTGTCTTGTGTCCTGTCAAATGTCCATGCAATGCCCATGCAAGCTTCCTTCTGAAGCAATGTTAATGTAGGTGAGCATACACCTACAAAACTAAAAAGCCACACGTGTTTTCTCTACGTGTCTCTGGGTGATGTTTCTTTTATAACATTTTTCTTCAGTGACCTTCTGCTGCCACCTGCCTCTGAAGGGTTTTCGTAAAATCTGCAATTGAAGAATTAAGCTCAGAAGAATTCCCTTCAGTGTGTGCAGAGCTGGCACTGGAGATTTACTAGTCAATCTTTTAATCAACAACAACAACAACAAAAAAGTTGCATCTTCAAAGTACAAGAATTCTTACGTGTATCACAGATGAAATATGATATGACAGAAAGACTACCCAACATGGATGTTGCTATGCAACATTCATGCATAGCTATTTTTCTGTGAATTTGCGTAACATCTGAAGTGTTCAAAAGCTGAAGTTAAGCTTTCCATTGTAATGGAGGCTGTAATATATGTGAAAACACATGTGAAGTATTTCTAGTCTAATTTTTCCTTTTATACAGACAGAAAAATTGTGCGTGAGTGGTGAAGGAGTAAAGTTAGTGAGTTATAGCACAGGGCAGTGTGCCATCTCTCTGCCTCAGGTGTTCAAGTCCCCTGCACTGTGGTAGCCAAGGTATTCTTTGTCGCTCGCTAACTCACTCTCGCCACACTTATTGTGGGCTTGAGTGTGCAAAGAAATGACGCATATATGATTCATTATGGGTACACTTGCAGTCACAGGCATGTTAGTTCAGCAATAAGACTGTTCTGCAAAGAGTTAGAGCATTTGAATTCCTCTGTGATAGATGGCTGTGCAGGGACAACAGAGATCATGCAAAAAGGTTGTTGTAGTTATGGCAAAAAATGCCCCAGTACAGAAACACTGAGAGTCAACACTTCTGAAGTGATGATAAAAATGAGAAACAGATGTGCACATACACACAGCCAGACATGCAGCTCTTGGAGGATGAACTGTTGACCTATCTATGGGTTAACGTGCCTGAGAGGTGCTGTCAAAGCTTCTTCAAGGTCAAGTGGCTACACTGGATAGAAACTCAAGATATAGACTGAGAAGACTCAGTGCTTGCAATCTTGGTTAGAATGGCAGAATCACTAGATTTGACAAAATATTGAAGTGCGTAGATCTATTTTTCACCAGCCCTGAACACGTTTTACCTTCAGGCATCCTAAATAATGTACCTAAGAGTTTTTCTGGAAGTAGTTTGGTGACTAATTGCTTTCTTTCTGCTCTGTACTTCATCTTGATGAACCTAAATACACTTTTCTGTTGGTTGGTCGGTTTCTTTTGTTGGTTTTCTTTTGTTGCTGGGTAGGCTACCTGGCAGCAAGTAATAAGGCTTTGTAGTTTGATAATTTGAATGACTTTACAATTATAACCCAAACATTTAATGCCTGTGCATAACCTGTCCTGGATGAGTGTAAGTTCTTTTAACATATAATATGTGTGACGTATTAATATGTGTGAAGTATATACGGATGTGCCGGGAAAAGTGCCTGTAAACTTTGTTTGTATGACATTTCAGGACATGCTAATAAAAACAAAAAAAGGGAAAAAAAAAAGAATTGTAAAAAAATATACCTATTTTATATGAGTGCAGAGCATCGCAATAATTACAAATAAAAATGGCTTTATTGCGAATAAGGTGATGCCTTTAAGTGGCTACCTGAAAACAGAGGCTAGAAAAGATTGAAAGAATAAAAGCAGGTATTTGTATGTAGGGCCTCCAAAGGTACACCCCGGGCAGTCAAAAGCCTCCAAGGGGCTCTACCCAAGCTGGACCCTGGGTCACGGGTTTTTCACGCTTTCCTAAGTCTGGTCCATTTGCATATCAGGGTTAATTCTCCAATTATAATTTCAGGTAGTGATGTAATTACTCTAAGTTTGCTCCTCCTGTCAGAGGCTTTAGTTTACATATTTTGGGGCCTGGGACAACAAGCTGTCCTTGAGTTTAGGCCTGGAGAGGGTTTGTTATGTCTAACCAGCCTGAGAGAACCAGCAGCTAACAGGCTGTATGAAATTTCAGAGTTACCCACTAAGCAGTACAGAATTTGAAAAACAAAAGAGTTAAAACCTGAGACATCAAAGGCAATTCCTGCTTTGGTGTAGATTCTAGCTATAGTGTGATTGTCAAAATCCCCTATGTGATTTTTCAAAATATATTTTCCCATCATTGTTTTTATATTCTCACATGGCTGAGAAGTGCATCTGCCTGAATCTGTTAACACACGTGCAAAAGTGCACATTTTAACCCACAGTCGGGTCTTCTTCTGAGTTACATCCAAAATTAGATAAATGCCCTTAGAAGTGTGTCGCCTAGCATGGCATGAAGCTGTGGTGAAATGTTTAAGGGAGGCCCATAGCCAGCTTAGCAGTTTTGGTAACTTTTGGATGACACCATAGCAGAGCCCATTGCTGCAGATCTGCCATTGCATAGCCCAATGCACCTTTCATTATCGTTTACATTTTGCTGTATCACTGTGATGAAGGCCCATCATTGGCGAGCCTAAGTACCGAATTTTTGTCTCCCTACAATTTCCTTTGCATTTTCTCATCACAGTGTCAATATTTTCATTTTATGCGTTTCTCATCCCAGTTACTGACATACCTTCCTGTCCTACCTCCTTCATTCCAACCACCCTCGAGACCCCTTTAAACCCCTTTAAACTGAAGCGTCTGCTGTTATCTTTACCCATTGCCTACTTGTGTTGGCTCCTTCTGTGTGAGATTTATTATTTCTCCTTTTCTCTCACTTCATCCTGTTCAGGTGGTTGTTCACAGCTCCTGCTCCTCTCATACATTTGCCTCCTCTTTCTTTGTTTTACCATGTTTCTCTGCATCTGACAATTCAGGATGACCCTTAACTTACTGGCCTGCAAAGCCATGTCTTGCTCAGGCATCTTTGTTCTACATTATATATTGATTTCTTCAGTGAATAAAAAATCTTTTTTTGCAGGTATTTTGGTGTGAAAGGAAAATTGTAGAGCTACATGTGGTGCAAGGTCAACTGGTTAAAGGAAACATTGGCAGATGTTTTACCTGGCCCACTTTTTAGCAGCTGCTCCTTCAGATAGAATGGGCGGGTGCTTTCATATGAGTGCAACAGATGATCGAGTAAGTCTAATCTTAATAAGGTGATTGAATTGTCGATGATTGAATAAGTCAACCCAGGCCACCAGCTTCATGTATTTGCCAGCACTTGGTCTGTTAGCAATTCTTTTCTGGATTTGAAGAAATCCCTGCAATGATCTTTGCAGAATAATATGTAACTACTTTTCTTCCCACTTTGGAAGAGGGTAAACTCCTGCAATAAATTCACTCAGTGTCCTGTTCCTCAACTGATACATTGGCAGATGTCTATTTGGCAGTTGCTCCAGAGGATGCTGATTCTCTTTTGAGAAACGGGAAGATCAGGAACACAGTGACTTATTTCCTTTTCTCCCCCTCCCTGTCTTTTTTGCTTTTTTAAGCTATGAGTTATTGGGGTGGCAGTGAGAAAGGAAGAACATGAGTTTTAGCCTTTTTTTTGAACATCTATAAATCAAGGTGCACCTAGATTTTCACTAGAGACCCTCAGCCTTTGAATCTGTCAGCTTTGACTGTCTCAGCTGCTCTTGTTTTCTTCCATGACAAAACCACTGTACAAGTATCATTACATTCTCATATTTTCAGTTAGGGAGGCTTTACAAAATATTTTGTTACAAGTTTGGTTGAGATGTTTTCCCTAACGATGTTATGTGTATTGTATTAGTGAGGTTTCAATCTACTCTGTTCAGAGGTTCTGGGATATTTTTGTTGTGTGTGTGACTTTTTGCATCCCAGAAAAAAACACACATATTTAAAATTTGCTCAGAAAAGTATGCTTTTGTCAATTTTATGCCCAAGAAAGCAGTGACTCTTTGGAGTGGTTGAGAATAGAATGAAAATAGTGCATTTCTACCTTTGTAGAAAATCCCAGTAAATATAAATATAAAATGGATGTTTCAGGAGAGTTATATATGAGGTTTGATAGCTTAAGAGAAAGAAAAGTATCTCTTTCCTCCTTAAAAGCTGTGGAGGATGGAAGCTTAAAAATACAAGCTAGATTCTTTTCCATTTAAAATCTGTATTGTCTAAAACATAATATCCAGATACCCCTTTTAGTTTCATTTCCATTGACATTCTACAGGATTTTTTGTCCTCTTTGCCAATAAAATTCTGACTACAAGTCCAAACCACAAAATAGTGAGGAAAGAAAGGGATTTCTTATAAAAGCAATGTGGGAGAGCTCTTTGTCTCCTATGAGCATCCATTTATATCAGTCATACAGAGTGATATTGAAATTTGTGGGATGAAAGCAAAGGTCCTGTCGAGGGAGTATTTGAAAGATTTGTTTTCATGGATGGTCTGTTCCCAACAGACACCTTCTATTTAGCTGTAATGGTATGAACATTGATAGCTCTTTGCCAGAAACCCATAAACCTCTGTCATTTGACCTTCATTAATAGCATTAAATGTTTCCAAGACTGATACAGCCCCTTCTGGGCTATATCACCGATTTTCTGCATAGATAGCTGTATGAGCAAGCAGCAGCGGCCACCAAGTCTGATTATTTTCATCCCATTTTCTCATCTTCCATCTGAGATGGACTGCCTAGAATCTTCTTATAACCACAGGAGTATCTCTCCTTAGGTCTCTGAGACATGTTTCAGGTTTGACATTGAGCTGATATTTTACTACACCTAGATAAGAAAAATTAATGTGGGGAGCCTGGTTCCCTGTACTACTCCTTGAGCATGCCGTTAGTGGGATTAATGCAAACTTTACTTTACGCTTTCAGTCTTATTTTATCTTTGCAATACACTACAACCTAGATAACAGCAGTGTCAAAGCAAATATATTTCCCAGATATTTTCTGATTTTGAACTTGTACAAAGTGTATTTGGTGAGAGAGCATAAACGTATCAAGGAATAATACCTATGTCTGTAGAACAGGATGGGTGGTTGCCATAGCAGCAATCAATCCACTAAATAGGAAGTAACATAAAATGATTCAAAGACAAAGACTGATTTAGGTCAGGGAATAACACTTCATAAAAAGAGAGACTTCTCTATGACTTGTTGTTTTGCTTTTGTGAATTCAGTTACAATGTGTATTGAGAAAATGTCTATTTGCCACAGAAATTGTGTTAGAACTTGAGAGCCCTTGAATACGGTGAAGAACCAACTTACAACACTCTTGACAGGTCCAGTGTCAGAAAAGTGTATATAAAGATGTAGATGTCTTGCTTACTTTATGTTATTTATAGATTCCTTCCTCTCTAATTGATGAAAAAAACATTCCCAAGACGTTACATGAGTGATGCCCTCTGCTAGAATTTGGATGAGCTCGCACTGAAATGTTTGTCTGCCCTGAACTGTGGGAGTGCCTGCCTGCCTCTTGGAAATGTCAGTGGTATTTTTGGTGGGTATCCATGTATATGAGAGTGTGTGTGTGTATGTAGACAAATTTTTAAGGAGATTCTAGAGAAATTAAGTTGAATCACATTGAAATCAAAATGTCTCCAATTAAATAACCCCCTCTAGTTAGGGATGTGAGTACTGAGGAGCTGTTGATCATCTTCAATCTCTCTAGCTTGGAGTGAGGGGGTCAGGTCTGGCATTGTGCACTTGTGAATGAGCAGGAGGTCGTCCAGTAAAGAAAGGCTTCAGTTCCTGAGCATTTGGCTGCGATGTGACAGCCACTGCATCATGACATTGAGGTCTGGTGCCCAAAGTTTAAAGTAGAAGTAAATAAATGAGATTGTTGAAGCCTCAGCAGTGAGGTGTTATTGGTTATAGAATTAGGTAACCTCCTTCATAGGGAAAAAATATTGTCAATATATTTCGATTGTGGAATGAAGATTAACGAATGTCTTGGTCAGTCTTTTAATTTAGTATTTAGATGGGGAATATAAACTTAATAAGAGGGGCTTCTCACTGTAGTAATCAGAACTATAGCAGTAGTTGAGGGAAGTTGAAGCTAAATAAACTCCAGTTAAAACAGTACACACCATTTGGGCAATGATGAAAACAATGACAGGAATAATTTGTAAAGTCCTCTATCATGCTAAGTTTTACATAAAGACTGTAGACTCCTCAAGAGCACATATTTTAAGTCTAGGCCTTGCTACAGAAATTGAGATGATAGGCCTCAAAACCTCAGTATGCCATCTACAGAGGTAGGGTTAGACCCTTCTTCAGCCCATGTTCCCAAGGTCTGCTTGTTCACATTAGTCTACGAACCAAAAGCAGCAGCACAGCACAGGTGAACACATCTCTCGTCATGCCTGGAAAATCCTGTTGTGGAGAAGTTTCTTGATCTGCTTCAGCTTCCTTGCCAGCTTAACCTCAGCTCGAGGTGAAACATATCCATTGTGGTGATGTTTTTCTTTTTATTTAAGCTAAAAACATTGGCCTATTGTTGTTTTAGCACTTACTGACTTAGGTCACAATGACTCAAGATCTGATGACTATCAGCAGTGATTTTAGGCCTGATTGACCTGGTCTGGTATGAAACCAATGACGTAGTGTGCAAGCTGTGTGTCTTATTGTATCTTATTAACTTCTCTCACAGCCATCAGTGCCACATGCTGCTTGCTTTTAGTAATTATCACTCATTTTTGTATCATGACATGGCTGTGGTGTACTTTTCCATGTGCACACATAACAACAATACAGTAAAGTGAAGACTTATCCCCTAGGTAATACATTTTCACAAGAGCAGTATTCTTTAGTGCTAGTCTCTTTGGTAGCCTGACCCAAGAATTCAGCTTAGAGCAGAGCATGGTATTTGAGAGCACCTCTAGTTCAGTTATTCCTCTGTCCCTATAAAATGCCCTCCACAACATTTATTTCTGAATGCTCTGGTAATGAGGTTAATTTTGTGGTGTGATAAAATCACCTGGGCTTCCAAGTTATTGATAGCAGTCTTCCTGGCCACAGACTGATTTCTCCCACAGGTCAAGGTTTGTGAAAAATGATGCCTTCTTCCAGCACCTGTCATGACAGCTGAAATGTGAGATTACCATATGAAATTTGAGCCTGTACTTTTTACCCAGTGATAAATTCTGGTACTGAGGTTAGTTGTTCTTTTTTTACTCCCTCATTTATGTTTACCAGCTCCTGTCTCTATTTATTAATTTTTACTATATCTAACAAAAATAGCCTGGGGAACATAGTCTCTTCCTTGGTCCACTCAGCATTCCTTCCCTATCCCCCTTTAAAAAAGTGGGGAGGTTTGAAACAACCTGAATTAGAAAGGTTTGGGATTAGTATCCTCTGCCTGTGATGCGGAGATTAGTTTGGCAAGAGGTCTCACTGCTCTCATTGTCCCATATCCTGTGCTTCAAACATCTTCCTTGCCCTTGCCAAGGCAAGTCATTCTCTCAAAACTGTTCATTATAGTTATTAGTGCAAGAGGTGACACTGAGCTACTGCCTCAGCAAGCACTAGAGACATCCTTTTGGGGGATGATTTTACTGGCTTAGCCTACGGGGATCAAATCTTGTTTGCTCTTGACACTCACAAGCCATCTCCCTGCCTTTGCTATGTCCACTGTACATGAACAAAAATTTATATCTTTACCTGGACCTGGTCAGTATTTGTCTCCTTATCCTGCTGTTTTGCTGATTACCTTTTCCTTTTTTATGACAGGTGACAGAAACAACATTGCAAAAATTTGTTTCAGCTCTTAGATCCGAGTTCCTGCAAGGCATTAGGTGTTTATCAGTTGACTACAGTTATTGCTCTGGTAATTGAAGAGCCACCCTTAATCCTGACAGTGAATAATTCTAGTCTTCTTTTTTTAATGTGATATTTGTTTGCCTCTGTCCCTTCCCCATCTCTTGGAAAGGAAAACAAAATCTTGACTAGCTGCCTGAAGAGCAGGAAGAATCAAGAGCAGTTTCCTGAAATTCCTGAAGAACTTGTAAGCGAACCCCCTCTTTTACAGAAGTTTTCAGTCATGACCCTGGGGGTGAGGGGATGAGTTGGAAGCCTTCCAGGAAGGTCTTACTAACCGAGGCAAAAGAACCCCTAATTTTTTCTAATGTATAGGTAGGTCATGCAAGCATGAGATTTCCTCACTCTGAAGAAAATTACCTGTCCACAAAAATAGTATCCTGATACTTGAAATTGAAGAATAGTCAGGGTTTTAAAGCTTTATCACAAAGATCGTTTGCTCTGTGCTTGAAAGACACTTAACATAACTCAAGTTTATAAAGTAGTCTTCAGCTGGTGATGTTTTAGGCAATCACATAATTTCATTTCAGATGCAGCTTGTACATTTGTTAGGGAAATTGCACGTGTGTTATGTTGAGTGTTGGCACTCATGACACTCTGTCTCTTGTCCCATGTATCTGCATCAATGATGTAAAACAGCCATACGTAGATGAAAAGCCAAAAAAACCCAGTATACACTCTTGTGGGAATGATGCATCCTACAGTTTCAAGTCCTTCCGAAATTTGTGTAAAACTGATACAATTCCAAACCTATGTTTGAATTTTTTCCTTGCTTTCATGTTTTGACAATGTATATTTCAGTATGTTGATACCTGCAAAGTCAAGAAGAACCATTAGTTTCCCAATATAATAAGTTCCTGCAAGTGGATGCAGTTGAGCAGAGGCAAAATATTTTACTAACATCAAGCAACATATCATTATGCTTACCTTGAGCAGTTTTAGCATTTATTAAGGTTTCTTATTGCATAGCGAGTTTAGTGTTAACTGGACTGATTGGCCTAATTGAAAATTGTTCCTGGCATTGTGCTTTGGAGAAGGGGACAGTGAGGTTGACAGCAGGACCAATGGCACCCTCAGAAAATCTGCTGATTACACCCACCAGTGTGGTGCAGTCGACATTGTGCAGGGAAGGGGTGTCATCCAGAGGGACCTGTGTTGATGCAAACCTCATGAAGTACAGCAAGAGGAAATGCAAGGTCGTACACCTGAGTCTGGGCAAGCCCAGGTACACCTAGAGGTTGTATGAAGAAATGATTGAAGCAGCCCTGTGGAGAAAGATTTGGGGTAGTGATTGATGAAAAACTCGAGCAGGCAGTGTGTGCTCACAGCCCAGAAAGCCAATGGAATCCTGGGCTGCATCCAAAGCAGTGTGGCCAGCAGGGTGAGGGAGAGGATTCTGCCTCTTCACGCTGCCTATGAGACCCCTCCTGTGCACAGTTCAGGTGCCCCCAACAAGAAGACCGTGGAACTGTTGGAGCAAGTCCAGAGGAGGCCTCAAAGTGGATAAGAGGACTGGAACATGTCCCTGATTCAAGACAGGCTGAGACAGTTGTGACTGCCTGGAGAACAGAAGGTTGTGTGGGGACCTCATAGCAGCCTTCCATTATCTGCAGGGAGACTGCAAGAAAAGCTGGAGAAGAACTTTTCATCAGGAATTTTAGTGATAGGACAAAGATTAGTGGGTACAAACTGAAAGAGGTGAACCTTAGGTTAGATATTAAGAAGAAATTCTTTGCTGTGAGGGTGGTAAGGCACTAGAACAGGTGGCACAGAGAAGTTGGGGATGCCGCATCCCTGGAAGTGTTCAAGGCCAGGTTGGATGGGGTATTGAGTAATTTGGTTTGATGAAAGGTGTCCGTGCCCACAGCAGAGGGGTTGGAACCAGATGGTCTTTAAGGTCCCTTCCAACCTAAACCATTCTGTGATTCTATTTTATGATTCTAAAGTGCAGTTCGATAGCCTTGACTTTTCCCAGTAGTAATGATGAAATTTTAAAAGAAATGAAATTTCAAAATTGTGATTGTTGTTTTTGTTTCTTCTACAGCTAAGAAAAATTATTTTAGTCATAACTTGTCATAGTTTGGGATAAACAGAATTAATAGGAATACTTTCCTACTAAGAAACACAGCCAACATTTCAAGATTTGTATTTTGAAGTTGTTCTGTAGCTGGAAGCACAGTGAGTTTTGCTGGGTGGTGTTTTGTGATTTCAGATGCATTTGGGCTATGTGAGTTTAATCACTGAATCTGGCCTTGGAGAAATCTGAACCCATGATAAAGATCTGTGATCCATGATGGTTTGAGTAACACTTCTGACTACAGTCCGAGTCTTCAGTTTCGCATTTCAGATTTTTTAAAAACTTGCTTCTCCTGTGATACCCAAGGAAAGTTAAATCTCTCTGGCTTTTGTGGCTCCAGCAGGAAAATGGGGAGAACTCTCTATTTTGTAAGACATCATAATGTTCAGGACTGTAGGATCTGAGGACAATTAAGGCCAGTGGGGACTTCAGTCCAACCCCCTAATGCATTGCAGCAAAGCCAGAGTTTGGTGGCTGCAAGCGCAGCTCTAGTCCTTCCTGATTGTTCCCCTTCTGCATGCAGTTGTGTGCACACACTGGGATGGGAACCTTACACCTTCCCAAGGTCTCTTGCTCCTCTTGCTCTCTACCCTATGTTTTCCAAGCAAATTGGTCTGTGATTTTTCTTGTTTCATGGCCAGGCTTTCTCACATGCCAGTTACTTCTCTTAGCCTAGAACAGTTTTGCAGCAAGGTTCAGTTTCATTTGTCCGCATGTCAGCATTGTTGTGCTGGTTTGAGCTCAGGAGGAAATATGCTTACCTAGTGGAACTTTTATTTTGTGCCAGTTACTAGTGTCTCTGGAGCCTCCTCTGCCTAGCCCTGGGCTGCTTCCAGTTTCCTAAGCTCAGGAGTGCAGCACAGCCATTCATGCTTACTCCTATAATACGGCCAACCATGACACAAATTGAGTCAAGTTTTGTAACAATTCTCTTCAGTAGACCAAGAAAAGGGATAAAGTTGATATGTTCATATAATACTCTAGAACACAGCAGCTTGTCAGTGGCACTGAATCCTGAGAAAAAATAAACAGGACCGCAGTAGGTGAATAACAGTGAAGTGACAGAATGAATCACAAACACAGCTCTCTGCATAAGTGCTTCTCTTTTAAATGAAAGGGGTTGTGCCCCGGGGATCGCTTTGTGCCAGAGGAGCAGCTGATACCAGACACTGCTGCAGCACCAGGCACACCGGGCCCCCAGCTCACACCTGGTCCTGGGGCTGCATCACTTGTACTCGGCAATTTCCAGCACCACACAGCTATGTTAAATTGCTGATCCTGCCTGGAAAAACCAGCTGTGTCAATTTCAGCTCCCTTCAGAATACAAGCTAAAAATATCCTAAAACCTATATTTGAAGGGACAATGTGCTTAGGGGAAGAGAGTGTTTTCAGATTTCTGAAAGGAAACTTGAAAGCACAGAAATGCACATAAAAATAAAAGTGTCTTTTAGTGGATTTGGTTTGCTGTGATGGTTTGTGTTTGGTTTAGGGGTTTTTTTTGAGTGGGGAGGTATTTTTTTTTTCAGTAAAGCTACTAAAAGTAGAGCTAACGAAGATGATTTACAATAGTTATTTTTAACCCAAAATGTAATCTTCCCACTTTGAGACTCGTGACTGTCACAAAGGACAGAAAGAAATACTCTATTTGATTGCTTTATCTCAGAGTGACTAAGAAAAAACTGGAATAGAAACTAGTAAGACTGCATGGAGGTACACATACAAGCAAACACTTTTTGTCCAGATGAGGGGCTACCTGAAAAAAAAGCCGTTGTGAATTTTATTTTGTTATGAAAGTTATTTCTCTATTTCAGGTAGAAAGACAAATCTTTCTAGGGCAATTGTAACATAATGGTATTGAAAATTGTTATTTCTGATCAATGTTTCCTTTTTTACTTTATCTTTTATACTATAAAATACCTGTACTTGGCAACTTTTTGGATTCTCTCCAAGCAGTGAATATGAAAATGAAAACGAAAAACCGCTTCATTCTGTTGGCTCATCATTTCCTTAATTCATTATTGCAGTGGTGTGTTTGTACATTGACACAACAGTAATGCACACAGAACAATCTGGAGTCAGAGGCTGAATGTTATAGAATCAGGACAGAGAGAATTTATGTCCCATAGAGAATATGGACATTCTCACTGCTCTCATCCACACAAAAAAGTGCATCTCCTTTGAGTAAAATGAAGATGTTTCCTTAGGTCTGGTTCAGGTCTCATGGTGACAGACGAAACAAAAACAAACAGAAGATGATGTACTATTTCCACACAATGCTCTGTGCCTGTGATTTTCTCACCATGGAGATTGCAAATCTCTAATTAATTTGTGTTCCTAGTGAAATGACATAGACAGTAGAACTGTGTCCTGCTAAACAGAAATAGTTACAACTACAATGCAGTTATTCTGCAAGAAATTAATACAGAAATTATTAATTTGGTGTGCTTCTGGATTCCTGGCAGTGATAAGCTAGTTTATACCTTTAGTACCTCGACAAGCACTCTAAATTGGACCAACCTGGTTTCCTTTGATTATGTATTGGAAAAATACTGAATTAAGTGAAGATCAGCCACTCTTAGCATTTCAAGAAATTTCTCTTTAATTTGCCTGTGACTGAATTAACATTGTCAGTTGAGGTTTTCATTCATCTTTCTTTTTTCTTCTTCTACTTTTTTTTTAAAATCACGTTGCACTCTGTTCTGTAAAAGAGCCATATGACTTACTGAAAAGTGACATTTTATATGTAGTGACTGACCACACTACACATGGAGCTACTTGTACTGCAGATATCAGCTAAAAGTTAGCCCACAGACTTTACGTTAGTTTATAATTCAGAGACCGCAGCTACGTTGAGAGATGTTCAGTCCTGTTAAAATCCATATCATCCAAATCACCTGCTCTCTATTATTTTCAAGCAAATAAACATGAGCTAGTGCATGGTTTCTCAGATGCATGCTCTTTGGTGGCAAAGCGCACCCTGCCCTGGTTCCAGTGACTTCAAAAAGAGGTTTGTCACATATTGATAATTCAGTCGCACTGTGATAATTCATTCCTTTAAAGAAGCTTTGTGGATAGCTACTGAGGTGGGAATTTTGCCTTCTTAGAGCACGTTTTAGCTTGGCAAGGAAGGGATTTTTCTTCTTGGTTCCTGCTACAACGTAATAAGATACCTGGTCTGCTACTCAGTTATTTTGCATCTGAGAATACCCGTCATAGGTCTCTTCAAATACCTTTTCTGTTTTCCTGGATAGCATAAATGTGGCCTTCGGTTCTGTCAACAAATGAAAGTGTCTGGAGCTCTGTTTTACAGATACTTCTCATACTTTTGCTCTAGCCCTGTATTTTCAATTTTCTCAGAGGTATATCAAGCTTCCGCACTTTGCAACCTGTAAAATTGAGAAAAGCCTCTCTTTCATATGTTATGAATAAGAGGGTGACAACAAACCTTAGAAAGCTCCTACATGTCCTTTTGTTGCCTCATGTGTAATATAAGAAATTAGCAGTTTGTTTGTTATGGATCAGAAAAGATCACCAGGCAGAAAGAAACACATAGAAGTTTGTGCAGTATTTCTAGTAAAACATATGAGGACAGGGTGCAGAGTTTTGCTATGACCCCACAGAGATTATTCAAGTTTTCTTCTCCATGTATACAATGGGTTATTTATTAGATGTCAAGAATTGAGCCTATGATTCACAGAAGATTTTTCATTATATTAAATTTGTAGGAATGTGAAAGCTGGTGATTGCTAAATTATGCTAGCAAGAATGATCACGTACAGGGCTAGAAAGGAAGGGGTCTGAAATTCAGAAATCCAGGTTTGGATTACTGCTGTGCTATTTCTATTCTCATTCTGGATATGTAACTGATTCCTCCTTTACAACTGATAGGACAGTGCATCACTGCTGAGAAGCAAGGCTTCCCTTTATCAGTGTTGTGTCCTTAGAGAGTTTTCCTGTTTTTTTGGCTTTCATGAGCATTTTTTATCCCCTTCTAGGACGCTCACTGTTTCATATCTCTGTTCACAGCATAGCATGCAATCTAATTAACCTTTTGATGTAATTAATCATTACTTGTAATTCTGTGGTAATCTTAAAAACAAAACAAAAACAAACCACCAAAAAACCCAAACAAAAAGCATGCTCAAAAAATCCCCAAACCCAAACCACCACCACCAAAGAAACCAACTAAACAGCCAATGTAAGAATTATCAGAATATTTTTGTAGATTTCCCAAAACTGTATAAGACTGTAGCTATTTGTCACGTGATCAAAACTTCTTGGATATTTATATGCTTCTGCAAGTCTCTGTGCTCTCACTTTACTTTTGTATTTATGTGTTAGAAAGGTGGGAAATACAATCCAAATGACACCTAGACTGGTTACTGGGCAGAGATGATGGAACCTTTTGCTTTTGAAAAAGAATGAATGCTTAATGACTAAAATGAATATTTTTTATGAATGCATGGAAATTAAATGGTATGAAATACAAGAGGGGTCAGTTATAAAAGATGAATTAATGGACCCAGCATGAAAGGGAAAAACTCTTTTTTTGTGTGTGTTTTATCCACAGCAATTTAATATGGTAGATAATTGTGACAGGATGTGTGAAGCTGAGACTCTGACTAGTGTTTTCAAATCTATGCAATGATTTGAATGTCCAATTCCCATTAGAATTTGATGGGAGTTTCAGATACCTTTTTATATTCTTCCCTACTGGTACAGAAAGCAAGACTATATACAAAACAAAAATCTCTTTGCTACACTAGTTTTTCACCCTGCCTCACCTCTTTAATACATTTCTCTCCAAGAAAACGTGCATAGTTTTAAAGGCTTATTTAACTCCTGCTAAGCAGATGACCCGAGGCCATGAAAAAGATCTCGAATACTGCTGCAAAAAGGCAGACATGCACTTTACATAGCCTTACCCTATACACAGGTGCTGATTAATGAGATGTGTTCTCCAATTCTCTAGTGGCCTGAAATTTCTTTACACTTTGTGGTTCCTTTTATTTGCAGTATTTGCGTCCCAAGTTTATATGTGAGAAAAGACTTAATCATTTTCTGTGTAGCCTCTCCAGGCAAATGGGCTAGTCAAGACTCTTCTGTTGAGCTATCTTTGGGAGTGCTGGTCAAGGAGCTTTACTGGGATTTTCTTCAATTTTGTCTCTGACCATATCTCCTTTCCTAAGTTGTTTAATTAGGAAATCAGCAAATCAGCCTCATACTCCGTGCCCTCTGGCTCTGCCTTCCTGTGACACACAGAATTTCTGTTCCACGCCTATTGCACATCCAGGTTTGCCAGCGCTGCTCTGGCCCCACTGTCAGGTCCCCTGTTCCCTGAGAGTGCCTTCCCCTAGCAGAACAACAGCAGTAGTCACTGACTCTGCCTGTTGTCAGAGTTTCAAAGCAAACACCTGAGCTGCGGCCAGAGCGGAAGGTTTGTTGCTGGGATGGTGCTTCATAAGAGTAACAACCTCCAAAGTTTGTTCTCAGTCACCTGTCATCCAGTTGCCCCCCCCCCCCCTTTTTTTTTTTTTTATCCCTGATTGAGGTAGCAACTACAGTATTAGTATACTAGTATCAGTACACCCCCAAGTATTATTTTGCCAGTATGTAATATCTCTGCAGGTCGGAATGGCTACTACACATAATTCAAATTTACCTGTGGACATTTTACTCACGTCAGTAAAGTGCTGTGCTGCAAAGTTTGGATTAATAATTTCTTGAATTTAAGGAGCCTAAAAACTCTTTTCTTCCTGAAGATGTTCCTTTTACTTGGAGAAACATGAAAACGGCTTTTAAACATCTAAGTATATGCGTGCACTGTTTGTGTCCATGATAGGGATGTTGGTCACAAACACTTAGTGGAGAGGAATTTAATTGCAGAGATAATCTCAGAACTACAAAAACTTGTTGAATCTTGGACCCTATATAGGCTAAGGCCCAATAAACATCATTGTTCATGGTACTGTGTAAAGCATGGGTAATATGCACACAGAGGCTAACTGTTCTTCTGCTAATATTCAGCACTTACAATGAATCACAGTGGTGTGGAATACAATCTTCAGATTTTAAGTCTTAGAATGATAATATTATAAATTTGAACTTAAAAAGTTATATTACTATGCCTTATATAGCATGAGCATAATGAATATGTTTATAGAATTATTTGTATGGTAATAATTAAAAGCGGTTCTTCAGTAAAGCTTCTAAAAGCTTTTTAAACAACATTTTCTTTTCAGCAGTCTGATTCCATCACACCAGACTACCCTATACAGAATGCTAAAACTAGGAATATGATGCTGTCCAAGTGAGCATAGTTATCTTAAAATGCTAGAAGCTGCATAATAGGGTGTATTTGCCTCAACTGGAGTTCTTTCCTATTCTCTCATGCTTCACCTCAGCATATTCCTACTCAACAGGATGTCTAAACTCACTAGGAAAAGAAGACAAGTTAGTGGCACTTATAATCTCTTTCCCCAAAAAGCAAATAATCCCCTGCTTTCTCAAAAGGTGAATAATGGAAGCTATCCCTGCAGAAATACTCATCAGCCAGTTCTTTCTCTTTCTTGTGCCTTCTCTGGTAGGATTTAGTCTTGTAGTCTTTCCGCTGAGAACCCCAAAGAATTATATGCTGCTCATCTTGCTGCCAAACCTCTTTTGCCAAAAATCTCTCAGAAGTTCATGTTATCTGAGGTGCATTACAAATATTGGAACTATCTTTGTGGGACTCCTACTCTATCCCAGAGAAGTGTGTAGCATATCAGTTGACTTCAACAAGAATGTGCTTGGTTCAATATAATTAACAGCCCAATACCACCTTCAACATTATAGTACTTCTTACAGAAATTGAGAACAGTTAGGGCAGAGTGCTAGTTGAAAAGAGCTTTTTGCTAGACCTGTATATATATACTCGTTAAACACAGTTTATGTACATTTATTAAAATGAGACAGATCTCGAAATGAAAATTGAATGAATTCTGTTTATGTCCAGAGGACATTTAACATCACCTGTGCATATGTGTGAAATGTGCTTGATAAGGCTGCTCGCTTTGATAGGAAATTAATATTTATCAAATAAAGCATTAATATCGTTATATCTAGAAGACTTGAAAAATTGAAAAGTCAGACTATTTACAGCCTGTGCTATAGTAACTGGCATCTGCTGTGTCTTTTTTCCCCATTTCATCTAATTAATAATATATCACAACTCTAATGGCATTCTAAAACTGCTACATTAACTATGTGCTTTAAGAGCCATTTCCTGCTAGACTTGAATCAAATCACATTGATTCCAGGAAGATTTGACTGCTCTTGGTCTTTCACCATTTCTGCAATGGCTACCTTGCTATTTCCTGTATGATATAGGCATGAAGCCCAGCAAAGGCACTCCTTATGATTCTTTGTCCTATTTAGCCCTATGTTGCCCTGGCCAAAGACAAAACTTACCAGCAGCTGCTCACATCACACGGAAATGAAGAGAAAATGCGAAGCTGAAGATCTGCTTCCCACTCTGCTCTCTTCCAAGCAGAGTTAGGCATGGGGAAGTACTGTGTCCTCTGCTAATGGATACAGAGAACACCCTGAGTACCAGTGCACCCTGAGCAACTGGAGTCAGGAGCTAAAATAATTGCCAGTATTGCTAGAAAATGAGCAGATCTCTTATTACACATAAAATATGCAAAGACTGCTAGAAACAAGATTTCATTAATAGTACAGCTTCTGGGGAGATTTGTCAATCCACTCAAGACATCACTTTGTTTTCTTTGGTTTTGGTGACTTCCTCTCCCTGCCCCAGCACAATGTGGCTTGGTGCAGTTGAGTCACTCCCTCTCTAACACCTGTGTAGTGCTCAAGTGCTGCGAAGGTGACAGCCCCACCATAACAACGGGTGTGTGTTACCATCCTTTTTCTGGTCTCAGTACTTTGTGTTAAGTAGAGCTGCAAGACGGCCAGTGGGATTTTCAAAGGCAGTGAAAAATAAACATGCTGTTGACGTGATCGGTCTGTGTGGCACTGGAGTCTGTGGAGACTCATTCCACCTCCAGCAGGAAGAAATGCTGTGCTGGTGATGGAATTCTCTTCCTCCAGTTTTGGATAAAATTATTACTTGGAAGCAAAAGCTTTGTTTCTCCTTGCAGACTTCAGCCTGCTGCTCTTTAGGGACCCAAACTGAGTGATACAGAACTAAATACCACTAAAGCTGGCTGAGACATCTTCATTTATCTGCCTAAACACTGAAGTGACTTCAGAGTGACCTGGAATCTCAGGGGAAAAATATGTCTTTCCAGTGTATTTCTGTTAAACTAAGTTTTCCAGTCTTTGAATTACCTGTTTTGGTTGGAAGTAGACATACCTAGATGGTTTAAATTCTTGCTGTTTTTACAGCATGAAATGAAGCAATACAGAAACACCAGTATTTCAGCAGCCGCAGACCAAAGACAAGCCATTAACCTGTACAACACCTAATGATTTTTGGTCTTTTTCAGCTGATGATCTGTAAAAAAATATAGTCTCTATTTGGTTTTTTTTTCTCTGCAATCTGCTCAAGGGCTTGAAAGATCACCTAGTAGTTCCAGTAAATGGATAATTTTTGTATCTCTACATTTGCATTTATAGTGCTGCAAGTTGTTTCTTGCTGTGCTGCAAGACTCTTGCTTCATATTTTAAATCATTCATCATGTAAACACCAACATTATTGCTATTTGCAACGGAAGATTATTGCAATTGGAGTTTTGGGAGGATGTGGTTTTGATGGGGGTTTGTCTGTTTGTTTGTGTTTTTTTCTGATTGATAATAACATACCTAATGAGAAGGTTTTTGTTTTCTTTAAAGGCACCAACTGTAAGTGATATTTTTTTTTTGTTTTGTGTCATGGTGCTGTTCCTTCATCTTCTCTTTATGCTTTATGATGTTTTTAGAGACTGAATTATGTACCCCATTTTCTCAGAAACTGCTTGATTCCTGATAATTGTTTAACAGAACAGACTTTTTCTGTGCTGTTATGAATTCTGTAAGTACAGTAAATTCTGCCACACCACTTGAAGCCTAATGGAATAATAATGATACCTTGTAGCACAAGACACGTGAAGAAGGGGTTAATACGTGATGTGCTACTCATCAAGATTCTGTGGAGTCCTCATTCAGCTGAAGTTCAAGGCAAAGCTACAATAACTTTGATTTGCACCAAAATTTCAGCTTTAGATTCATTTTTACCTAATCATAGGTGTTTAGAAAGGTGTAAATGTATATTCACAATAAAGAGGTCAAAGTACACAAGCTAATTATCAACACATAATGGCAGATCTAATGACAGCTGAGCAATTTTAATTTTTTTCCTATTTCTGTTTTACATAAAGATACTGTGAATTCTTTAATCATAGTTTTGCAAAGGGCTCAGAAAGGCTTTTCAATCCACAGGGACTAAGAATTGGCTCTTCTGTCCCTAATCAGACCAAACTGCGTCTTATTTTTATGGTTCAGCTTCTTACTTATTCCTGTTGAACTTGGTTTCCCAGCCATTTCTCCTGATTTGTTCTTTTTGGCAGTTTTGCATAAGTCCAGGTACTATTTTCTGTTCCTTGCTTAGATGAGTTGATGCTCACGTGCTGTCAGCGCTGGCATTCTAAGAAGTAACAAGTTCCGTGCTGTTGTCTCAGGATTGGATGTGGATCCATCGTGGCTCTGTAAGCATGGAACTGTGGTCCTGAGGAAGGTGTAAAGATTGGGGCATTCATAAGGTAAACAGCTGCATCCACTGCTGGGCATGTCTCGGCTGAACAAGTGGGAACTGCTGTTTTTTCAAAGGTATGGTGGCAATGAAGAGCATATTCTTGTCAAAAAAAGTTAACTCCCTGGCAAAATTGTGCATCTTTTCTTCAAAGCATAAGAAGATAATGCTCTCTGCTCAAAGATGAGTCATAGAGAGATTTTCTTTTCTTTTTTTTTTTAATTGGTTGAAGCACTTACTTTTTTTCCTTTACCACTTCCTCAGAAGCATATGAAATATTTAAACTTTCCAAAACCATTCAGCCCGAAGGAAATCCCCATCATGGGAGACTCCAGGCCAAGATATAATCCATAGAAAGCAATCTTAAAACGACAATTTCTGGGGTCAAGTGTGTGTAGTTGTGACCAATACACCAATTCATTATGCAAATTTCATATGATCATGAGGTTAAAGGAAGTGTGTATGTATACATATATGCACAGATATTTGTTCAAGACCAGAAATTTGTATTGCAACCAGTAATTTTTAGGTCTTTCAGAAAATATAACTCACAGATTCATATTCCTGTAAGGAAACTTACAGAGATGAAGTAGGGATCAAAGTTTAAATGCCTAGCCAAATAAGGAACACAAGAAAAATAGTTTCTAGAGGTCTGCTAATTTGTCAATATGGATGATCTTAAAACACATTCTTCTTTATGTGTTACCTATGAAAACGAAAATTGTGTTGACAGAAAATAGTGTTACAACTCTGCTTGAAAAGAATGATGTTTTTCTAAGAACCTGCCTTACTGTTAATTGCTATTACCACTTTCCCTAGATTATTCTCTCTCACAGCCCACGTACAATGTCGGAAGATAATTTCAAAATTATGATTGTTGAAAACTTAAAGCACTTTAAAAAAAATAAAAGAAACAGTTTGTCAGTACCGGAGGTGTGGGCTGGAAACCTGCCAGAGAGAAACTAGAGAGGGGCAGTAAGAACCTGCTTTTAGGGCTCTGAAACATACCAAGTGGACATCATGTAGGCTTCCTCTGCATGCAGTCACTTTCTTTTCTTACTTGCCCAGTCAGGAATCAACCCTATACAAGAAGTAAGTCACATTTTTCAAATTCGTCATCTCCCACAGTGCATTCTTAAACTTTATTAAGGCAACCACATAAAAATCCCACCCTGTCATATTTCAAAGTATAGAACCTTGCTGATGCTTCATACCTGGAACTGAAGGATTCTCCTTTCTATTCTGCTACCATTTCCACTAGGGAGGAGAGGAGATGCTTCTTTTCCTTTTGACACACACCTCTTCATTTTGCTCAGTGTAGAATTGGTCATTACATCTAATATCCTGAAGAAGATTTATGTAGATAAGGGTTACATGAGTACGAGTCTCCCAATTTGAGCTACACTGTCCAGCCAAATGAACTGCTAATGCAACAGGAATTTCTGAGTCTGAGGTCTCTGCACCAGACACTCACAAGAGAACTATCAGCGCCTTTACAGACATGAAGATAGTATCCCCAGCTCACTTACTTGTGAGTACAAGATAAATAAAAGGTGAGAAAATATGCCATTCAGCTTTACTGGAAAAGGTAAAGGATGAACAAGACAGCAGAAGACTTACTGCACTTCCAGTGTTATGGCACTTTGCTTGATGATTTGTAAGATGATTTAGGATGACCATATTAGAATTGCTCCTATTAAGTACATAAACATGAAGTCACTTTGTCTCAGAGAAGTACAAGTAGGGATGTTAGCAGAAGCTCAAAGATATACCAAACACTGGATAATTTAGAGGAGGAGAGAAATTTGGAGGAAAATGGATGCAATCTAACAATCAGCTTCTGCACTTCTATTTTGGGAGAAATCAGACCATGAGCTCCACCTCATGTTTTGGGCTGACCAGGAATGGCTCAGCATGGGGTGGGTTTTTTTGTTACCTCTTCCTTATTCCCAGCACTGGATGGGCCTCTTCAGCTTTTCAGCTCTGTTTGTACTCTTGAAGGCTTGAATCTTAGAGGATATGCTATTTACCTGTCTCAGGTGTAGCTGAAGAAAAGAGTGCTCTTTCCTTTCCCTGTTGTGAGATTTCAGAAGTTCCTTGCTTGATGTCCTCTCAGCAGTACAACTGATTCCTGTGGCATCCTGAGTGGATGAAGTGAGAAACCCTATTGGGAGAGGGCTCGTGTCAGGTGGGAGTTAATGTCTTGGCTGAGGAGACATGTGGTGGTGGGCTTTCATCCTACATCTTCTGTCTTACAAACTACCATTCCTGAGATTGCTTGCTGTGCACAGCACTAACTTCCTTGAGAAATGTTTTGCCAAAATTGTGGTATTTTTTGTCAACAAGATCAGCGTGGTGGTCAAAACGGTCGTGGTAGACAAGAGTTGTAATGCAAAGTGGATAGCTTATTCAACTGATATGACTTTTCATACTTCATAGGTGTTATCAACAGGGTCATTCAGTTTTCTGTACCTCATATGCTCATGTTTCTAAAACTTCTGTCCAGGACAATTCTTTGAAGCCATTCTGTGAAGGCTCAGGTAGTGCAGGGCTCAGCTGAGGCTGGTGAAAGGCAAACTACTTTGACTGGGCATTAGTCCAATGGGCATTAGTCCAATGGGCATTAGTCCAATGGGGTGGCTTTTCACCTGGCCTTTGGGTAAAGCATTTACTCTTTGGTTGTATTACAGAGCAGAAGAACTAGTGCTTCAGAATAAAGGTGTTTGATGAAAATAAGAAACATCAGCACCCAAAACAAGATGAGCTTGTTGATGAGGGTGAACAAGATGAAGGTGGCAATACGGAACAGAACACAGTGGGAACCTGTGGGCCAGGAGAAGAGTGGATGAATTTAGCAAGGACTGAAAAAAGTATAAAGGAAGAAATGTGACATCAAATTTCTATAAAATGAGAACTCCAGGGGAGCTGGTTGTCTCAAAAGTATCTAAGGATAACTACTTGTCAAAAAAGTTTTCATGAAAATCATAACTTTAAAATGAAGAACTGTGTATTTTATTTTTTGGAAAATGTTAATTTTTATCAAATTTGGCTTTTGGTGAAGATAATTTTTTTCATATTTTTGTCTATATTTTTTCTCTTTTCAAACTCTGAACTCCACCCCCACCAAACAGAGAAATATTTGTTTAAATCTCCAAGAGATATGAAAACTTTTGTTCTGTAACAATGCAGGAAAAAAGAAGCTATCAAAGTGAAAGAGATGAACTTTAAAGACCATGACATTGAGCTCACGACTATCAGTGATGATGCTCTGCTTTGAGTTCAACATGTACTTAATCTTTTCAGGAACAAGGAGTCTTTGCTGAATTGAAATCTATAAGTCAATTTCTATCTTCTTCAGGTTTTTATTTCCTAGCAACACTTCCTAGCTCTGAATGAAGTCTCTAATGAGTTGAGCTCACATGAGTGATAAAATTTTGTATACTGTGACACTAATAAGTGTGATTTTGGAGAAGTTCTTTCCCTTAGTGAGGAGATATGCCTGTTACGGGATATTGCACAAATACTGCATAAATACGGAATACGTTTTGGCCAACGGAACGTAAGATTTTTATTGCAAAAAAAGTGTCAAAAGGCAACATAGTGATTCTGCCTAAGAAAAGAGGAGAAACAGAGCAATTTTTACCCACTGAACTCAGTTGCTAAGTAGGTGATAGAGTTACTTGACTTGAAAGAGTGCAGAACCATCAGTGTAAATATTCTTCCTTTTCTCAAGAAGTGTTCCACGTTCCTGAGACCATGACTTGCTTTTTTTGGTCAGAATAAAGATGGGCATTAGAGGATATTTCCAAATTATTTCCAAATCAAATTTACAGCAGTCAGAGGGAAGCCATGGTTCTCGGTTCTAGTCTGTCTTCATCATCACATCTGTCTTCACAGGGAATGAAGGTGCCCATGAAGCTAACATTGACCTAAGCCCACAGGAACCCTTGGTGTTTGCACCGTATTTTGGCTGAACCACTTGAGACAAGCAGACATGAACATGTGAGACTGAAAAAAACTGCCTGTGAGGGATGGAGGTCCATGATACTCCAATCTCTATTGTTGGTCCTATCTAATATGCAATGTTAAGAGAATGCATTCATTTGCTACAGCCAGGGCTCTGCTATATCTGTTTGTTTGTGAATGTGTGTGTTTGCGTAATCAGAACTAAATGATATTAAATGAAGTTTTCTTGCCCTCCCGAGGACTCTGTATTAAACACTTCCAGATGGCTCAGTGCTGGAGACAGAAGAAAGTGTAACCATAGTGATGGAATGGAAATTATTTCTTTGTTCCTAGGCTGCAGTATCCTACAGACACTGCTGTTTTCAAGGTCAAATATATATTAGGAAGAGATAAAAATTGAAGAAAAATATGCTGGCTTAGCTACAAAAGCTAATTTATTTTATGCATTATAAATTGTGTTAAAAATTACTAAAATGAGATTTCTCAGCAAGAACTAAATGTGTGGTTTCACAAAACTAATTTCCAAAGATGAACACGATTACAGAATTTAGCTTTAAAAGCTTTTCAGGCCATCAGAGAAAACAGCAAAGCTATCAATTACCAGATTTCAGTGGCACTTCTGTCAGAAATATAATGGTAATTTTAGCATTCTCCTCAGCATTTACTAAATTAAGAATGTCTGCTAACAGATCAATTTATTGGAACATTATTTAATTTAATGAAACGTGATCCATCAAGGAATGCTAATCAGTTTTTAAAAAAACCCCATTCTGGCATCTCTTTCCAAATGGCAGAAATAGTAGGGCCCTGACATGGTGAGATGATAGTTGTAACTTTGAGGATTTGAGGTTAAGATTGAGCACTCTTCTGGACAAGTAGAACCCCTTCTTGTCAAAGTTTTGCCCAGTACTGAGCTCTGACACGTAGTGTTGCTATGCTCTCCTGAAAATATCTTGCATCAGGTAGCCCTGCCACCCCTCCAGTTACTCTGGTTCCTTGCTCTGTGCCTTTTCCACAGATGGATGAACATGCACAAAATGCTATTCCCATTATGATGCTCAAGGTCAGTGTTAAAAATGCTAAAGATCAGAAGTTTTACTTCTGCAGATCTGCAGATCTCCAGAGTCTGTCCCCTCTGGCCTGGGGAAGTACACAAAGCAGGCTTTCCATTACTCGTGCGTCACTGTAGTGCAAGTCTTGGCAGCAGGCAACACAGAATTTCTTGTGGACAGAGTAACACACAAGATGCCTCCTGGCAAACTGATCTTGTGGTGAGTTTGAGGGAGTGCAGATGTGGCAGTCGAAATCAAGCTTTTTGTTTGCAACTGAAGACTAAAAAATTCTTCTATATGACTCACAATTTTACTCAGAATGATTCACTGCAGAAAGCCCATTCTCCTCCACCTCCATAGCACAGATGTGGGCCAAAGCTGCTATGTCTGCTGTGGCGTGCCAAGAGACAGTCAAGTGAAAGGAGCAGAGGCAGCTTGCAGAAGAAGTAAGGAGATCCCAGAATGAGCAATCAATCAAATAAACTTTGTGAGTCTCTTCAGCCAAACGTGCCTTCTTTCTTTGAACTCATCCCCTTGCTGCTTTTCAGCCTCATGGTTGGGGAAAGCTCCTTTGCATTAGCCACATTAAAGTTACAGGAACAAGTCTAAACAAATAATCCAGCTCCCGACCAAAAATTACAAAGAATAGGAGGCCATGGCCACAGAGGCATTGAAGCTTGTTCCCCTGTGACAGCCATCATAGAAACAGTGTTATAAGCATTGTTGTCTGCTCCTAAGCAGATGTATGCATCCCATGTGAGTGCAAATGAGTAAGCTGAACTTGTATTTTGATAATCTTAAAGATTCAGTCAGAGCATTGGTTCATTTGCTTTCTCCATTACACTAACATAACACTGATGTGAACCCGAAGGACCCCAATACACCCATTAGGAGAGCAAAAACTGCTATAATAGCTTTCTTAGGATATTTTAACTAAAACAAAGTTTTGATGTTACCAAATTTCTTAGTGATTCTGTTTCTTGTCAGGAAGAGGCATTTACAAGGCGAGATTTGACCAGTAAGACAACATTTACCAATAGAGAATGAAGGGAACAAGAGGGCTGAGATGACTGAGGCACGGAGGAAGGGATGGCTAAAGGAAAAAAAAAAAAAAGAAAAAAAAATCAGCTGATGCTTGTTCTTCCTACTGTGTTAAGGGTATGGACTCCAGCCACAGGAGTTGCTGCCAGGGATGGTACTGCCTCCATGACTCTGGGAATGGAAACAAATTGATCTGTGCCAAAAATCAGTAGCCCTTCTCTTTGAGTGATGAAGATTTTTCATATTCTGTACCTCTGTCTGCCATATTTGAAGGTCTCTGGAAGCAGCCGAGTTTAAGCGGAAAGCACTCACCCTGAGTTGGGTAGCTGAGACATTATCTGCTTTCCACAGAGAGCATTAGTCAATATCACAACCTGACTCTGTGCTACTGGGTTTTGGGGGGATTTTGTGCTTCAATCTATGTCAAGCTTGCATCATCTCTTAAAAAGCTTCCCTCCTCAAACTATTAGTGCCTAAACACTTGTGAGGAGGAAAGGGTACAGAGGACTGAAAGAGTTGCAGTAATATTATCTACATCTGAAGGAGCTCCCCTTACTAATCTCCAGAAAGTCTGGGATGCAATCGTATGATTTTGTGACTTTTTCTCACCTGGAGAGGTATCATCTCCCTGCAATGTGTATTCTCTGTGCTGCCAGAAAGACCTATTTGGTCTTCTTAATACTTGGAATAATCCCCAATGCTTTTCTGATGACTGCTTCTTGTACAACATGTGGGAATGGCATCCAGAGACCCAGTTTCCTCTGTATCACAAAAATTAATCACAAAAATCATGTCCTTCACAGGATAAGTTCCCGCCTTCATATAGTGACTGCTCTAAATAGGTCAGATGAACTGAGCTTCCAAAGAACCATTTCACTCCACTGACCACGAAGAACATCTAAACATTGATCAAATGTAAACATTTACTTTCTAACGGCTACTGAAATTAGTCCCTTTCTGTTGTGTGCCCTGCAGAGCACAGACAATCCAGGCCCATTTCCTCATGGCACATTAAGATAACCACAGTTCAGTTCTGGAGAAGAGTTTGATTTTATTTTTTAGTACTGAAACTGCCACCTGATCTTCTTGATACTGATTTTGTAAATCAAAGACAGCTTTTCTCCTTCTGCATACTTCACTAAAATTCAACATGCTTTATTTAAAATTATTTTAGAAGTACAAGAAACTGATATTTTAAATACTTATTTTCAAAAAATTAAATAAATGAAGTTTGAAATAGATATGACTCTCTTTGCACTCTAAACAGCTTTTACATCGAAGAGGTTATACCATGGATGCATATTTGCTTGGACTACAATGTGGATGTGGAGTGTGGTGATGGCTTCATAAGAGCAGCACAAGAGCAGACCAGCCATTTTCACAGTCTGGCACTGATCAAATTATCAGAGATTGTCTGAAACAGACTGATGGTCTTTCTGTTACCTTCCAACCTGACATTTCAAAAGCAACTAATGGCCACCAGTGCCACACATTTGTGGCTAGCCAATCTGAAACATCATAAGAGGTTTGGGGGTTGAAGAACAGTGGGTATGTGGGCAGGCTGAGAACCAAGGTTGGTTCAGCTGTGCAGAATCAAGGTGAAAGAGAGCCCAGTTTGTGGTTCTGCCCATATTCATGTGCAAAACGTTGATGACACCTGCCATCTGTAGCAAAGCTGTCTTGAACACCAAGAGGCTGAACTTACTTCAGTGGCATGCGTGGGCTCCAAGGATATCTCTGTGTGCAACTGGTCAGGATGATGCAGCTGCTACCTGACTTTGTTTCTGCTTCTTGCCTGCAATTCATATACCTCTGTTCATTTGAAGGTGCTGGATGGAAGATGCTTGCATGCCATTCCGGGTCTTAGCAATGTTGATTTTCTGGTATTTTTTCAGATAAGAAGCTGGAAAGTACCATGGGGTTTAGTATGCTCTAAATACAACTCATTATTATGTTAAAAACTCAGCTCTTTTTCTCCACAAAGAGATTGAAAACATAAGTACATAATCCCTTCACAATCTGAGTAACTCCTTCATTCAAATAATTTACCAGTTACAATAAATTAATTCTGGGATGAATACAGAAGCAGATGAGAGTGAGAGAAAGGGAGGGGGAACAATGCAATGCTCTTTCTCTGGTGAGGGTTCCCATTTCTGCATGCGTCTCCCATGCTGTGACTTCTGGGTGTCCCCTCATGGCCCTTCTGTTGTGTGGAGACCTTCTTGGTGAGACAAAGAAAGAGCACTGCCTTACCTCAAGGAGATGGACATCTGTGTGTGAGATGGCAGGGGGTCGCTCTGGCAAGAAGGAACAGAAAGAGGAGCAATAGGGCAAGATTTTTTCTGAACTATTGCAATGGATGAGAGGTTTAGGGACAGAGTCAGAGGCAACATGAAGTATTTTATCACTTCATAAGCTATCAGGCAGTGCTTGACAGTGCTGCTAGTTTCCTCAGCAAGTTAGTTGGTCCATTTGGCACTTCAAAATAATGATTCACTTTCTAAATATGTAATAAAGACACTGACAGTGCTTGTCAAGGAATAATTAATTTAGACTCTGCTCAGAGAAATAACTACTGATGCTTCAACTTCCACGTGGTGTCAGCAGACAGAGCAGTTGTGTTTACACAGCCTGTAGGCCACTGTGCTGCAAAACTCCCTCCTTGGTCATGAGTTTGAGCAGCAGAGGAATGTGCCAAAGCCAGCATCAACAGAGCAGAAAAAGATTTAAGGAATTCAGTTCAACCACATGAAGTTTATTGTGCTGGTGGGATACTAAGAAAGGTTTGTCATGAAGCGATGAGGCAGTGGGAACGTCTAGAGATAAGGAAGGGTGTACTTCTTCTGTGGCTTTTGGGGATTTTTGTGCAGATATTAAGTTACATTAAAGTTAGAATTCCAGTTAAAAGTCATTAAAGATACCCAGAAGGGTGTAGAAATCCTATGTCTTCAAAAGGAAACTGATGAGATTTCAAATCTCCAAGGTCATCTTCTTTCTCCAGAATGAAAAAAGAACACAAAGCGTACAAACAAAGAGGCTGAGAACCAAAATGAAATCCTGGTCTGGCAGCAAGCCTTGTGTCTGTAAACAGAAGTGGTGCAGGTTTTCTCATGCCCAGCAGCAGCCTTTCTGGCCCAGCCTGGCTTTAAAACAATGTGGCAACAAGATTTGGACATAATTCTGGAAAAATAGCAAAAACAATAATGGAAATTCATCCTGCAGATCAACAGAAACATCCTCATACATTTCTTTCCCTTCTTGCCACAGATTTAACAGGACTGGCTGGTAAACTACATTGCAAGTTACTACTAAAAATGAAATGCAGTTTAGTTGAACATGTCTTATCAGGATTGCAGTTGGTCAGATTAATGCAAAATTAGATGCCATTCTAGTAAAACAGAAGGGAGAGGTCAATTACCCATTTATACGAACTGTAAAATCACTCTTGAGTGTGTTACATGTTTCTCTTCTTCCCCTATTCCCTCACATACACACACACACTTCCTTTTGTGCTATGGAGCATTCGTAGCTAAATCAAAATAAGTTCAGTTGAATATAATTTTCATATCATTTGGCAATGAGATTTTTTTTCCTCTTAAGAACAGGCCAGAACATTTTTTCTCTTGAGAACATAGTCATGAAAACTCCAGTCTGTTTGACTGGCCATGACTGTTGATGGAACTCTGATTTTAATTCTGCCTCAGGCTGATAGAGTATGAGACTGTCTCTCCTTTTCTCCTAAATTTTGGTGCTTCTAGAAAAGACTCAGATCCCGTGACATGGCAGTATTTTTGACAGGTGTATAGGTTGGCAAAGGGAGGACCAAGAAGGGATCAGTTCATGAAGAGGTTCATGTTCCAGTGAGAGCTCACAGATTCTGTACAGCCATACCTGTAATTTCTGCAAAGGGAGGAGGATGATGATGACAACAGTTCTTATATTGCTGCAGAAACAGGGCACATATTCTGCATGCTTTGAGGGATACAAAGAGTGCTTTTACAGGGATTGAAGAAAGTGAATTGAATTAGGGGAAGATGAAATAGTTCTGAATTGGGCGATAACTATTTCATTACTTTACATGAAAAAGTCACAGGTTTCCTTTCAATGACAGCTGTACTGCCAATCTCCCTCAACACAGCCTCCATGAGACTAACACAGAGAGAAATGTTTTGGTTCTGATGCTGGGACAAGCAAATCAGACACCACGCAATGCTGGATGCTCTACAAGGGTTTCTGTTTATTCCTACATTCTTTAGGTTTAAAGGTATTGTTTCAGGACTGAGAATGGATTTATTTGAGGCAATGATGCAGTTCATGAACACAGGCATGCTTGTAAGTAATTTTCAAAACGGAAACATAAGTCATTGGGAGTATACAAAGCAGAACTAAGTCTTTTAAAAACTGTAGCAATAAGAGAACTTGAACAGATTTGGTGGGGACTGAAATTACAGATTTTGTAATGGCATGTATTGACTTTTTCTTCTCTCGTCTGAATGTAGCTGGTGTTTCACTGGTGATTGTCTCAGTATTCTTTGTCAGCCTTTCTGAAATGAGCCTGTGTTATTAGACTGTGTCTTCAAGTAGAACATCTGTCCAGAACAAATAACTTGGCTAGCACAGTAGCTGTGCTTTGCTTTTATTCTTCCTAGGCCAGTTCATTGGACCAGAACTAAACAAGATAGTAGGAGGATGGCATAGGATTGATGTGCAGCACTGTACAGAATTCTCCTTATTATCTGCTCAGGTCCTGGCACACTGCATGAGATGTTTTCGTGTTATGTCCGTTCACGGTTTCCTTCACAGGTTCAGCCATGCGCAGCTTTGTGGCAGATTGCTTGTGACACAGACACACAGAGCAAGGCTGACTTTACAATACCTTGCCTCCATGCACTCTCTTCTTGTCTCCTTGAGTGGAAATATTCACACTCAAGTGTGTCAAGCACCATCAGGTCACACCAGAACACAAAAACATGTGCTGGTAGTGGCAGGGCTGAAAAGAAGCTGGTGTTAAAGGGAAATGTTTGTTGAGAAATTTTAGTATGTTTTAATTACGGTTGAATGAAGTATCTCTGCTATTCTCACATACACACATGAATTATTCCAACAAAACATAATCCTTTTTGTTGAAATATTTTGTCAGGAAAAAAACTTGATCGTCTGGACATGAAAAGAGAAGGACTAAACTGCAGCCAATGCTAGAGGGAAAAGAAATTCTCTTAGACTGTCCAAACCAGCTCAAAAATGCAGAGAATCAGTGTATAAACTGCACTGAAACTCCTAGCAATCACAGTATGGTTCAGCATTTGCCTTTTCATTATTTTTTATTTTTTTAATTTATGCCTTCCCACAGTATGTTATTTCATAGACCAACAGATATTACTACTATTGTTATCATCAGCTTTCCCCAAAAAATTTCCTTTCCCAAAATGTATTCTAGTATAATTTCTCAGATGTATAAAATAGATCCTTCCTCTGAATGGAATTAAACATTCAGACACATGCAAAGTACTAGTTAAACAGAAAAGAAAGAAGTGAAAAAAAAATCCAGATAACTTTGTGGTTACTCATCTCTTTAAGAAATTAAGTTCTGGCAATTGTCATATCTGCAAATTCTCATCCCTCATATCTTTGTTTTCTCTCTCTCTGAAGGCACCCTTAATTTGCCACTTAAATTGTCAAAATAATTTGCAACAAGCATGCCAGCATCCCTTTGGTGGTGATAATTCATTTGGTGGGGGGTTTATAGGAAAGGCTACAATGGCTGCATGGTGTTAGGACTGAATAGCTCATTCATTCTTATTCCCTCCTTCCAGGGAGTATCAGAAGAAACTAAGTGAGGGAAAGATTGAAAGTTCCTCAACAGGTGGAAAATATGAAGGCTCTTCTTCCTATATTTTTTACTTAGCCAACTGTGTTCTTAATGCCTTATCTTGCCTTTAAGTATTTTTCATAGTGAGGAAGTGGCACTTTATTTCCAGAAACCTTACTGTGTGGAGTCTTCCCTGCTGATAAAAAATTGCTGGAACCAGGAAGCAGAGAAGCAGCATGAAAACCTGGGGTAATCTGGGTTAACTTGACCTTCGTAAGTGCCACTAAAGGACAACATAAATTAAATTAAAATGAAAATTAAACATAGGTGCAGCTGGCAGGCGTGTTACATGAAGATGCTGCACTGCATTCTGCCAGCAAAGGCACCAGTGTCCTGCACAGGGCCCATGAGAGTCCTTGAGAGTGTGAGGTGTGAGGACCCATGCCAGAAGATGGCCAGGACTGAGTGTCTGCTAAGGCCCCACAGTCTTGTTCTCAAAATTTGCCAGATCTTATTTTTTACTGACTTGTTCAACATTCGGAATAGGATTAACACAAAAAAAGGTGTCAAGACAGACCTTCAGGAAACTTCACAAGGGGTATTCCTCCTCTCCTGGCATTATGTACTGGAAATAAGTGGCTATTGAGCCATCATAATGTGATTATTGGGGATGGTTCTGTGCAGGGCCAGGAGCCGGACTCAATGATCTGTGTGGGTCCCTTCCATCTCAGCATATTCTGTGATCCTGTGATCAAAAGCCATTCTCATCTTTGCTCTCCCACTTTAGGTCCTGATTCCTCTGAGAGGCCTTCACTGCCTTACAGACTTTCATCTCTGTCAGGACTGCCGGTGTCAGTTTGTTTTTCTGCTTTGCAAAAATAACCCCGTTCATTTTTGCTGCCTTAAAATGAAGAAAACACGCATTTTGAAAGTTCTTGTAGAAATGCAAATCTTTCCATACATGACATGAAATCAATCAAAACATTCTCAATGTTTTACATAGAAGTATTTAGAAAAAAATAATATTATCTGGAACAGCAATTCTAAAATAACTTTATTTTAAAATACCTTTGTCTTTCCCCCATGTCATGGACCCTGGACATGAAAATCATTCCCTGGAGGCAGAATTTGCAGGGTACTTGCCTTAAATGTGGAAGATGAGCTGCATACACCTTCAGCAAAGACTGAATCCCTAACAGACTGGTACCTACTAACCCATTTGTAGAAAATAATATCTTTTAAAATAACAACCTATTTCTGAACCCTATTGCTTCCAGACTGGGTGGATTCTTTGCCACATCACATAATGCTCAGACAAGATGCTTTACCACAACAGAATAGCTACAAGAAAGGGAGATGCAAAATATGCTACATGATAGGAAACAAAGCTTTATTTTATCTTTCAGATTCAAAACCCACTTTGCTCCAACTCTGCAATTAAATAGATTTTTGTTAAGCAGCATTAAGAGAAATGAGTTCAGCTGTGCTCTATCAGGCAAAATTAAGAACTATCTGTAAGGAAAATGTACATATTTACTCAGACATCAAGTTTTACCTCTTGTTTTCTGGAAAACAAATTAAACTTGACAAGGAATTAGAAGAGCTTGAATCATTTGGCTAAGCAAGAAGATGAACCCATCAGCATTTGTAAAAAACAGGATGTATTTATGTACTTAGTGATGCCCTTCATCTTATCTTTGAAACCAAAACAGAGCAAAAATTGTTTGTCCTTGTTTATACCAGGCCGAATGTTTTTGTTGCATGCAAAGTAAATCTCTTGCCTTCTCCTCCTGAATTAGAAACCAGGCAAAATTACCAAAAGGTGTCTTTGATTATCCTCAGATGTTTTCTTGTAACTGAAAAAACAAGGTAATTGGCTTGGATTCAAAGATACCTACTATGCCTTTTATAAACCCCGGTTAGAAAGGACAAATATCTGCTTTGTAGCACACTATTTAATCACTTTACGTATTTATCTTACCAAGCTAATCTGCCAAGATGAAAACTGTCATTTTTTGCATTTGTAATGACTTTGTCACCACAGCAGCTGGGAAGTGAGAACTTAAACGGAAAAGGCTCCAAAGTAATCATGCTCCCCAATCTTCATTTGGTTTTGCTTGTTTAGTTTTTAAGATCAAGATTCTTTCAATGTTTTGTGGAGAGTTTATGGGGTTTTCAGGGTTGCTTTTACAACCAAATGAATATTCATCACTGTCTGAGAGAAGTAAAACCTGAGACGATCATTCTTATGTCTAGCTGTGCCAGGGCCAATGTTTCAATAAATATGTTTGCTGCAAAGGAAAAAAATGTTTACGATTGGCCAACACTGTAAACCAGGACCTTGCAGTGGTATCTACTCTGGGCTGGGACTGGTTGGAAACTTTGTACCAGGTGTGCACCCAGTGCCAGGTGTGCTTGTTTTAATTCAGAGCCAAGGGAAACACGGACAATGGTCTTAATTGGACTAAAAGGGAACCTGCTGTTCCTTTGTTGTTGTCAGTAAATTGTAAATAAACTCACAATGTTAATAAATGTTGTGCAAACAACAGCAGTGGGAATGAAAGCCAGAGTTGCTCCAGCTTTCAAGAACTTTCCACCTTCTTTTGTCCTTTTTTTTTAAACATAGGCTACGTTTGGAACTAACAAAAGTGCCTTTACTCAAAGATGATGAAGCAGCTGCATTTTAACATCCATTTTCCTAGAGTTTTTAAATTTTCTGAGTCTTTTCATCTGAAACGAATTCAGGAATTGTTTCTTTCTAGAAGTTTTCAATATGCATGTTGGTGAGAGGATTTTAAATTCATAAAGCTGGAATAGTGTTAGTTCAGCCCACTGTGGTAGTGTAAAATAAAAAAGCATTTTGCCTGCTCTTTTGCCACAACAGGCTTGTATTTGATAATTGTTTTCAACTGCAATATTTTAAACCCTTTCTACTTTGATGGAATAAAAGCACAAATCGTGGATGAATGGTGAATGCTCTTTTAAGTAGCAAGTAATACTTGAAAGTATTACTACATTTTCAAGTCTGGTCGTCTGTGTGTCGTGTACAAATGCCTCCACTGTTTTTGTGTCCATGCAGGATTTTGGTTTGTACCAACAGTGCGTCAATCCTCTCTTAGTGGTCAGCCTCACCCAGTGTTTGTCTTAAATCAACACTGAGAAACTGAAGATCAAGGAGCCTGGGGTAGGGCTTATGTTTATTAAGGCAGCTAGAGTTACATTTAATTTTAATGTGTTGAAAAAATAAATTTGATTTTTTAGGGGTGTGGGGGAAATGTGACAGTATTTTTAAAATGTCGAATTTGCATTTTACTCACTGCGGTGTGGGTATTGATTCCTTTCTTCTGAAATGCCTTTCATATCTCCACCAAATGTAGCATTTGATCAAAATTTTTTTGACTACTTTGAATAAATTTAATTTTGACCAATGAAATGAGACTTCTCTAGCAACAACACATGTGAACAGAGTCTTCAACGAGCAAGGAAATGTATTTCATACAAATAGTAAATAATGTGTTGCAAATACTACAACCTCTTCATTCCTACCATCAAACTGCCATATTTTGTAAATTCCTTGTTAAACAATGTTTCGCTTGGCTTCACTGGAATATTGAAAAATGTTAGCTAGACTTGGCAATGCAGGAGGTGTGGGGTTCCTGAAGTGCCTTGTTCATTTGCAAGAAGCAAAAGTACTAATTAGCTCTGTATTTATGTTTCTATTTTGTTCACAAGTTTGAATGGTTCACTCAGTTGACTGATTTGCATGAATGTTCCTGGGCCTACATTACCGCATAGTGAACATTTATAGCCAAGTGGCCTTGCTTCCAGATGGATACTGCTTGGAAAATTATGCTTAATTTCAGCATGAGGCATACGCAATGAGTGGAGAAGGTTGAAGTTCACCCTCTTTTCTGAACAGGATCAGATCTGAGGTTAATTTTCATCTGGAGCAGGAGCAAAGGATCCAGAGCCACACTACAGGCATGCAACATCCTGGTGTGTAAAATGCATAGTCCGGTTTAGCTAGAATAGGTGAGGTCAGAAATTTATTTTTCTCACAAGTAGGACCTACTTTGAGTTGAAGAAACTTGACTCATATCACAACTGTCATATCTTCAGAGGAAAAAAAGGGTTCTCTTAAGCTAGTTCTTTCCTTTGTTTACCAAGCATTTACGCTAATGTCTTGTAAAAATTCTCTTACAGAAAACACTTAAATCCAGTTTCCCTCGAGTAGGGACAGTTTTCATTCGTCCCTGGACTTTCTCTTATAGGTTGGTCTCTGCTATCTCTCAGCTAAAGAGAATATTTGAATAGTTATATTTCCATGTTCTGCTAAAAAAGTTGCTGGAGCAAACAATTGCCAAGCATTCTACTGCTGAGGCAAGGGGAATATTTACTTTTTTCCTTTTTTGTATACTTCATAACTTTCCATATTATTTGTCCTTTTCCACCTGGGATCAGACCTTTAAATTGTGCAAATGAGGTTTAATTTTCTATCTAAAGCCCTTCAAGAGATTTCTGAGCGGCTTGGGATATAAGTATTCACAAGTGTCTCTACTTTTCCTGATCCACTTTATTAAACTACCAAGACAGTGTTTAAGAATCCCTATCAGCTAAACACAGCAATGGTGGAAGTGGTACTCAGAGCTTCATACGATGGTCTGAGTTGGAAGGGAACTTAAAGATCATCTAGCTCCAACCCCCTGCCGTGGGCAGGGTGACCTTCCTCTATCAGAATGGGACACTTAAGATTCGGCTAACAAGGAGCTAAGTGAAGTCAAAGCCTTTTTCAGTCTTGCTTGCTGTGGGCTCTGTTTGCAGAACAGTCTGACACACAGAGGATGTGAGGAATTTGGGTGTGCACAGTCTCTTGCTGGGTGGTTCTTCAGCAGATTTCAGAGTTGTCTCTGCCTTTCACATCAGTATGACCCAGAAAGGAAAGACAGCCAAGTCAGGTCAGGTCATCATCAGAGCTGTAGCCATCACTGAGGTCTCCTGTTTCCTTAAGGTTACCCTGAACATAAATTCCACTTTCTTGAGCAAAGTGCATCAGGCTTTATTTTCCTCATGTTTTGTCAAAACACATTACTGAAAACTTCGTCTACAGTAGTGTCATGGAGTTCATAATGATGAACCAATTAGAAACACAGTCTGGGATCTACTGTATTTAAGGACAGTGCAGGAAAGTTGAGTCACTTTCATCAGTGGCTGCTGCAGAAGAGAATGAATATTTAAATATTTCATCAAGGATGACAATTGTCAATTATTATTCTTTTCTGAAGATTGTGTGATTTGCCAAAGGTTTCTGCTTAGCTCTTCCAGACTGACAATTGCTGTGAATAAAACATGGTCTGAAGTGTCCTGGAGCAATTAGTACAATTTTCATATGGCTTTACTAGGCTGGTCTTGCTGTATGGGGGACAATCCCACTGTTGTGAAGAACGGGAGACACAACATAAAATCCTGTAGATGAATTTCCTTACAGCTTTCTCTAAGAAAATTTTTGGAAGTCTGATTTTATAAAAATATTTCTACTTCTGTCATATTAGGTTAATATATTTATAGAAGAAATTATGTACTGTAACAAACAAGCTAAGTATTGAAATAATTTGTGTTGCTATGATGATTAGATTTGAAAAACATATTTTTTCCTTTTGAGTCATACAGACGTAGAAGTATGTTCATTTTTAGTCTTATATCCTTTCTCTGCAGAAATTTAGGATCCTGCAATGGACTGGATTCTGCAATGGCTTGGAAACTTGATGTCTCTTGTAAAGCAACAAACATTTACTACAGTATACCTTTTGTCTCCCTCTAAGACTGACGGACTATCTGTCAGAAATGTCTCTTGAAATTCTACCATCCAGAGATCTTTGTGAATCACCAATTAAAGTAAATTGCAGCTGCATGTACAAAGTTCATAGTTGCTCAGTATGTGGAGTTATTCCTCATCCAAGAGCATGAATTATAGGCAGTGCTGAGTTCCCAAATGTTCTGCTGGTAGAAACCACCTGCTCAGTCACTTTTACAGTCACCCACCACTGAGCTACACTTGAAAGCTCATTGCACAGCTTAATTGTGGATCCACTGACACAGTATTGTGTATGCCAAAGTACCGAATCAAAACTCCAGTGTGGACTTCATGCTCAGGCCTTTCTGATAAAGAACAGAATAACCTTTGTCACAAAGAGTTTCCGAGGAGTGAGAGAAAAAACCTGGGATTTCAAAAGCATTTCAAGACAGAACCATATTTCATACATCCTGTGTGAAGACAATGCAATGCCAGACAGTGCAGATTAATATTTTTAACAGTATCTAAGACAATTTGACTTGAAACTAACATCAAACATGCAGGAAAACAATTTTCTGTATAGACCTGCCCGCTCTAACTCAGGGAGAAAAATTATTTTTGTGGATTAGCTGTTAAGTGCGAAGGAAGGACATCTCTGTCCTTGTTACAGCTGAGAACAGAAGCAGGCTAACTACTTTATTTCTCTACATATTTCAAGTATAAAACTGTTCAAAAAAGGCCAAAAATACAGTCTAAAATTATTAGAAAGGGACTGATAAAAAAATATTTGCTAGGTTAGTTGCTTATTTATGGGCTTAAATCCCATCCACATTCACGTATGTCTGGACTCTTTCAGCCAGAAGAAATTTGACAAGAGTCAGACAGAATGCTCTGTGATGTTTGCAATATTTTAGGATGGTATTTTGGGTTAACTAAAGTGAACATGAGGCAGGGAATAGATTGTAGGGAAATGAATTGTTAAAAATACCACATAGAAATAGGTCAGTACAAGGAGACAGAAGAAAAGAATAGGTATGCAAAGGAAGGATGTGAAGATTTAGGATAGGCTTCAAAAGCAAATGGGAGCAAGGCACCAGCAGTGTTGTTAGAAAAAAGTTTAACAATATCACTTCTAACAGAAGATCCTGGTTTCAACTATCTGCTGGCTCCTGCTGACTCAAGTCTCTTCCCTCTTCTGTCTTCCTTCCGTCTAAACTCTCAAAGCACCTACTGCAGTGAGGCTGCCAGTTAGCTATTTTAATAACTGTGTCATCACTGCACATATTAATGTGCTGCCAGAAAGGTCCCCCTGCACTGCTAGATTTCCTTTCTTTCTGAAGTGCATCATTATTATTATTAAAGAAACCTATTTAGATGTTTGGTATATGGTTTTATTTGTGGCCACTTTTCAATATTTGTACATACTCTTTCCCAGGCACTTCACCCTCTGAAATTCATTCATCTTGAGAAGAGGGAAGGAGTGGAAAAATTTGAGGTGAAGTTGTTCTGTTGATCATCTTGAGGCAATTTTAATAATAAATGAGTTAGAATGCTATGATTCAGATAGTAATTAGAATAAACAAACTAACTTAATGAAAAGAATTTAGCTGTATAAACTCTCTGAAGTACTTAGGGTAACAGTAAACTGTGATTAAATTTATGAAAAAGCTTTCTTATGTACAGTACTAAATAAAGATAAGATGTGTTTTAATGAAGAGGTTATTTGAATCTTAGTCAAGGTCGGAAAAATCTGGAATTACAGCAGCAGATGTTTGACAGTCCCTATGCCCATATATTATCCTGAGGACTGGGAAAGAAGTCCAGGAGAACGTTACCCCTCCTGCTTCAATGGCTGGACGCTTTTTTTCTCTCCAAGGGCAGTCTACGTAAAGGCTTGTACGTAAAGGCTTGAGTCTCCCTGTACCCCATATGCATAGCCACCCTGTATTTTAAAGATACTCTGATAATTACTTGCACGGGTGAAAAGTAAGCCAGGTGCAGGCCAGTCCAGATGGCGGAGTGTGAACACCATAGCTAAGGATTACAGCAGGCTGTTAGCACTACGTTCACAACTTTTGCTTTTGTAGTTGTTTCTCTTCTTAGTCTTCATGTCAATCACAGCCGGCACCATGAGTTCCCTGACTTGGTGATCTTTGGACATGGAGGGAGCTGACTCTCTGGACCAACAGTGAAGAACAATCAAGTTTCAGCCGTGATCCTTACTAAGAGATGTGCATGTATGTTGGGCTATATACATTCTTCTGTTGAGGAATAAATTGCTTTTGGAAAAGGAAAAACACTTTTGTGAATTCATATACGATTAGATAGTTCTATAAGATGCATATTAGTGGCTGAAGTAAATTTATAAAGAGACGTATTTTAAAATATAGCAGCTGTAATGCAGATCAAATTTTTCTTCAGTGTCTTTTTCATTTCCTGTAAGGGAAGCAATACAATTTCTAATCATTTTTCTGAAAAATCTATGCTGCTTGAACAGACAAATATTTCTGTCCTTAGGTTGTAAACATTTTTGATGCTTTGGTTTATTGTATAATCCCCTGAGTGATTATGAACTCATTTTCCCAGCAATTGTTATTCACTCATCACTTTTTTTCAGCTTCATTCTACTTGTCTTAACCAGACATTTTTATTACTGAGGCCTCCAGTCTTTGGTTTGCCATATTTTTATCGGTGATCTAGTTTTAATGAAAAAGAGAAAAAATAAAACAGGTCTTTGATATTCATCCAAAAGTTAAACAGAATCCATTTATTTTTTAAAAATTTAGACAGTTGGATAAATATTTGTTCATTCAACTTTCTGACTTCTTTTGACATTGAAAGCAAAAATACTAAATTAGGGGAAACTTCAGATTTATTTCTGATTCAACATAGTGGAGATGAAACTGGAAAAAAACTTTATAGTGTCACTGATAATTCTGTGTCTCTAGCTTACTAGTCCTCTGACCTTCTGTCAGACAAATTTGTGAGCTATCCTGTTATCATGGACATAACTCATGTTTGCAGTGACTGGTTGATGGTTCAACCTCACAGTGAGATAAATAAGTAATTCTATACTCTGCAATAATAATCCTAACCCATTTGCTCTACTTAGCATCCTCTAAGTGGCCAGGCTTGTGTGCTCCCTCTGCTCATTTCCAGTTTTCACTGCTGAAGCCAGAATAGAGGGATAGATGGACCCATCAGTCTAACCCAACAGGGTAGCAATTTTTCACCTTTTGAGGCATTGTGACTGGAGAGAAGAGAGTGATAGGAATCACTACGGGTCTACAAAGCATGGTTTCTGATAAAACAGTGGATTAACTGGTGTTGCATCACCCACAGAAATGAAAGCAAGGCAAAGAAAGGAAAATACAGCAACAGTCTCCAAGTATGTACCTGGCTACAGCCAAGGAAAGGAATAATCTCTTCACGATGACTGTATTAGCTAAGAAATGAATTATCTGCTTATGTTTTTGTGAAAACAGTGAGGAATTGGTGTCAGGTAAATCACTCGAGTAGAACAGGTTTGCTGAGAGGAGCTGCATAATACCAGCCATTGCGGACTAGTTTAGAACAGGGAATGCAAAAATACAGCACGAACAACATAGGCACAGTTCTAGATATGTCTACAGGGTTAGAGATGTAGAGTGGGTAGTTGTCCTTAGCTCAGATGTTCCTTTGTGGTTTTGTGAATTTAGGAAGATCAAATGTTCCTTCCAAAAACAATGCAAGCTTACAATGTAGTTACTAGGGTAATGCAGAGATTCAGAACGTTGTCCCAGCCTTGCACCATGCTGAGATAACACGTGTCAGGAAAACAGATGCTAAAAGACAAAAGAGTGATTACTCATATTAGTTAAATAAGCAACAAGCAAACGAGCTTTGGTACCGGAAACTTCATTTTCCATTAAATGCAAAGTGTTGCCATGCAGTAGCAGTTATTTCATCTACCATTTTGTTTCAGGTCTCTGGCATTTCCGCAGTAGAGCTGCACCTCACTGAGGCCAACAGACCAAGCTGAGAGAGAGGTTCTGTGTTTTGGCTGCTCTAGCTGTCTGGGTGGGCTCAGCAGCCCAGATATCTCCATGTAAGGGATTTCTTCATCACTGAAGCGTAGGGGGTACACTGGATCTGGCTGGGTTGAAGTTAATTCTCTTTATTGGGTCCTTTATGGTGCTGTGGTTTGGAATTTTGACTGACAACATGCCAATGCTTTGGCTATTGCTGAACTGTACTTGAGGTGTTAAGATCTTCTTCTTTTCTCACTCTGATCTCCTCAGACAGTAGGCCACGTGTGGGGAAGGGGCTGGGAAGAGACACAGGCTGACAATTGACCCAAACTGTCCAAAGGTGTATTCCATGCTATATAACATCATGCTCAGCAAAAGAAGTTGGTGGGAGCAGGAAGAACTTTCCAAGGTAACTCAGTGACAGGCTGGACATTGTCTGCTTGTGGGAGGTGGTAAGTGATTGCATCTGCATCACTTGTTTGGGTTTTTTCCTCTTCCTTAACTTATTAAGCTGCATTGATCTCAACCCACATATTTATATTATTTTTGCTATTCAGATTCTTTCCCCCATCCTGCTGGGTGCGTGGAAAGGTAGGGGAGAGTAAATGAGTGGCTGAGTGATTGCTTAGCTGCTGGACAGGGTCAAGCCAGCACAGGAGATGTGAATACAATCTGGCTCAGGGATGATGTGGACCCTGAGCTGGGCCAGTGCTGTGTTTGAGTGATGTGTGGCAACACAAAATATAGCTATCTTCTCAGACCAAATATGGGCAAATAGTTTGGCTGTCAATGCTCTGCACTGCAGTAGGCAATGGGGATCCATCCTTGGACATGATTTGCTAATCAAAGTCAAGAGAGGAAATTATTTCAAAACCCTTGATAATACCTACTTTACTGTGGTAAAGCAAGAAAGAAAACAAATCACATGATTCTCTCCTAAAAGCCTAAACCTATGTCACACAACTCTGATGAAAATTTTGAATACATATGCTGTTTAAGTAGCCTGTCCAAATTAAAATTTATGTAAGACTCTCTGAGTCAGTTCAGCTAAAGACAGAAGTGTTGCATCTTGGGGAGAAGACAATTTGTCTTCCAGTCTGAGAAGGGCCATGAACATCTGAGGGCTGAAAACATATTCCCATATATTATGAAACACTAATTGCTTGTCTGAGAAGATGTGTTTTACTTCTGTTCCAGCTCTGCACAGCAGAGAGTGTTAGAGTGAACAGTGGAGCCATTCCCACTAGGAACAGTTGATTTGGGTTTGTTATTCTATTTGAAAGCTTATACAATGTCAGAGTGACCCTGAACAGTGTGTACTAGCAGGTGTTTGTGTAAGATTGCATCAAATGAACATAAATGCTGTGAAATTTCTGAATAATTACTGCCTAAATGAATAAAACTGCCTGTCTGAATTGGTTCTCACAGTTAGAGTGGAAAGAAAACTTCAGGGAGCATCAGAAAAAAGCAGAAAATCAGCTCTTAACACCACAAAATGTGCACATAAATCTTTCTTGTGTTTTCCAAACATGCTGATGAGTCACTGAAGATATTGTCATCTCCAAATTTCAGTTTCCTGGATGTGAAGGGCTCCATCCCCAGTTTCTTTCAAGGAGTTAGGTATCCCACAGAACGTGAGCAAAAATTCAGATAGGTGAGATATTCCATCTGCTGCAAGAGCTACCTCCAAAGAGAGATGAGTAATTATAAGAAGTTCATAACCTGTTTTACAGAGAAAGATCCTTCCCTTCTAAGCAGAAAACACAGAAATGCATACCAGATCAGATGGTTAGGAGAAGAAATAATGAGATATAATATCCTTCTTATACCTCCATCCACATAAGAACACCAGTGTTTTTAGTTGGCTTTATTCATTGTTTAAAAATGTTCACAATTTGACAGAAATAAGACACTTTTTTATATACATATATATATATGTATGCTTTTCTTGGTTAATATATAAAATTCTTCGTAACCCAAGACCCCGTCTTTGAAATTACAAAAGAACTCAGTAATTTTCAGTGGTGAAATAAAAGTCAACTAGTAGAATTTGTTCATGTGGAGGATGTGGAGCAACAACAGATGAGGAACTGAAAACAGCTTTTCCTTCCAAACAGATAGGGATAAAAATGTGTTTTCTCTAGTAAGGCCACTGTTATCCCGGAGTTTACACTTGTTGCTCCAAATTCACCATGACCATATGCATAAAACATTGTGAAATTCTTTATAAACATGATGATAACTGTTTTACTTGTTCAGACTTTGCTCAGGTTATGGTGACGCTGAGGGGTGAGCATGACCTGGTAGGTAGGGTCCATCCCATCAGCCAGGGAGCAGAGTAGGCTGGAGGCAGAATTTTTCAGGATGTTTCTGTGGAGAAGAAAAGTGGGAAAAAAAAAAAAAAAAAGAATAGGGGAAAAGAAATTGCTAACACTGTGCAGAAGGAAGGGAGAACAGTCATAAAATGGAGGATTGAGGGTGGTCTACATTCCCCAAAATATAGAATATGTTTTATCTACCAGTCTCTGTTCTGCTGTCCTGTAGCCTGTGCTGGTGGAGGAAAATGTGTCTTCCTTCTGCACCTCACCTGCGTTCACCTTGGTCAGTTTAAAGATGCAATGGTCATCAGAGAATGAAGTCTGCAGGATATGTGGTCCACAGGTTTTGCAAAGGCAGTATTGTTGTATACTGCCTGCTTCTTAGCCAACATTCACATGGCTTCTTCTTGTTGTTGTTTTATTAGAAATATCTGCTTTCTGTCTCTGTAATTAATTGCTTTCTTTTTTATAGCTGTGTCAATACATGTTTCTTTGTTGGTCCCTCCCTTTCCTCAACTGAATTTTTATTCAAAAATATGTTAAGAGGACTAGAGAAGCCATTTGTTCAAAGAGCCCGCAATATGTTGGTGTTTTGAATGGTAAATAAGACCTTTGAAAAAAAATGTGATCAGTTAATCTTTTTATGGAAGTATTTGTTAAAGTCTGTTCTGAAATTAACTCCCATGTGATAACTGCATTATGGATTTCTTATGATCTGTGATTTATAATTAAGCTCCAGCCTTGAAAAACACTATATGATTATTTGATTGTCTGTGTGAAATACTCAGTTATCCATCTTTTAGCCAAGAGAAAATACCTGAGTGTAGCAGGTAGGTGGGGTGTTGCAGGAATGAGATGTCAAAGAGACATGTTTGGAAAAGTGCCATCTTTCTGTTGTTGCACATACATTACTACAGTGAAAAGCAAAATAGCTTATCTGTTTTAGTATGTGGTACATTTAAAAACTGGAGATATCTCAGCCTGGAAGGGGATGTGCGGGCTGTGCTGAACACCCCCTGTGGATGGGTAGCTGAAATAGGGAATCACTGATGCGCCATCATATCACTGATAATTGCACAAGGCAGGGACAGAGACCATAGCTGTGCTGACAGTGGCTTTACACTGCTGAAATCTCATCCTTCCCAGTGGTGCAGGGGGAAAGTGTGTGCACCCAGAAACGAATCTGAAATTTCACAGAGACAAGCAGCTCTGTCCCAAAATAATTTTTCCTTGGAAAAGTCCAGCACAGGGACAAAGGAAACCTGTAATATGGACGATAGTTTGATTGATGGACTTTGACTTACCCAATCTGCTGGTTCTTGTGTAAAACTTCTATAACTGCAGAGGAAAAAGTATCATTGCTACAGGCTCTTGCTACATAAAAAATACTTTAGTTTGAGTCTGCACGTTTCACACACCTTGATTTACAACAAATGACATCCAAGGGATTATCTTCTTTTACATACATATAAAGGAGCAGGAGATCATTCTGCACTTTAAAAATCTCCTTACTCCCAGGCCTCAATACACAGGCAAAATAAATACAGGCAAAACTAATTTTTTTTTCCACTGCTTTCCCACTTGTGAAGTTCTTTCTTGTATCTTATGGGAAAGGAGGATTTCTCACAAGCAGCTGTTTGAATCAGTAAAATCTTGCCACCAGTAAGTCACCATGTTATCAAGGTTTAAAAACCTTAAAATGTAAACAATCCAGCTATTGTGTAGGGTTTTAATGTCTTGGAAATTTGCTGTACCTTTATTTTTTTCTCTTGTGCTTTTAGTTTCTGGTTCCATTGCCTCATTTTTAGGTACATTATGGTTCTGCAATCATTCAGATTATTAAGTTCTGGCATTTATAAATTGCTTTTATTACCTAGCTGATGGCTATGAGGTTGATTTTTAAAGTGTTTCTGAAACTTTAGTGTGATTTGATATTTTTCAGGAAGATATATAATAGAAATATTTTGTCAGCATAACTGCAGTGAGGAAGGGATTTATATTATTAATGACTAGCTTAAAATAATAATCACGAACATAACAGCAAAATAATACTGTTCTTGAGGGTTTACCATTTACAATGAGGACAGCTCTGATGATATAAGATTTTACAGCTGAGATAAAGATGAGCCTTTGATGGTGTTATGAGTGTGGAGATTTGAATGTCTAAGCCTTTTGCATGGAAAATTGCTGTTTTCTAATTAGACGAATAGAGAAAGCCAGTGAGCACAGAGATGAGATGCATGGTAGGCCATATAGTAACCTCCATTTTGCTTTAATCTGCCATCAGGGTGAGCCCCTGGCAGCCAGGGATGAGAGAAATAGAAGTGACAGCTGGGCACTGAGCCTCTGCACAGGGTGCACTCATTGCCATGTTGCCCAAAGAACATGTCCAGAAATTCCCTTGATCTCGTATTATGAATTGATCTCCCATCCAGGAATCCACCTCTACCCCAAATTAGATGTAAACAGGTTTTGGTCAGACCTGAGAGTGTACTGGGAGCAGGGAGAACTGGGCTGTGACTATTTTCCTCCCTTTTCCTCAGGTGTGCTTGTTTAATAAGCAACCTGTTCAGCACACAGTCCCCACAGCTGCCTTAGCACTGATGGTGACAGAAATCCAAGGCTGCTGTTTTCTCTTTACATTCAAAAGCAAATATCAAAACTCAGGGGCCTGTTTCTGATGTAATATGATAATCTTTCTAATGAAACCAGCTTCATTTTCCTTTTGCTCTGACACTACTACCTATTCTTGGGAAGGACTAAACTCTTTGCTTTGCCTCAGCCTTCACAGCTTTTTGCTGAGTTGAAAGATTAGTTATACTTTGGACAATGACAGTCTCAAAACACCAGCTTGCAGAACACATAGCCAGAAGTAGGTGAGACATTACCAACAAGCCTCCAGTGCACGACTTCTCATTGTGAATGCACTTTTTACTTGATGTTTCAGGAAAACAGCAAAACAAAACTTTCTCTGTGTCATCCTTTATTTTACATATTGACCTGATCTTCTTTAATAACCCTCCCTCCATAAAAACTGCTGCTTGTCTCCAACAACCCCTCAAGGTTGCACTGCATCAAATGGGTTGTTGCACTTCCATGAATATTAGTACTTATTTTTTCCATTTTTTTTTCATATTGGGAAAAATATAGTAGACAAGGTAGAACACAGCATATTAGTAAATCCAATGTATATAAAGGTGATATACTGTGAGATTTTCAAATTATATTTACTTGTGATCAATTTGACTGTGTTTAATATTATAGCCTTCAGATCACAATGTAAATGGAAGAAGAACAGAAACAGAAGTTTCAGGTGCACATCCATAAAAATGGAAACACTGAAAAGCTTGTTTGGATGTGAGACTTCATAACCACAGCTTGCACCAAAGTCAGATCACGAAGTCATGTTAGTCATTTGTAACTTTTACACAGGGTCACCAGGGACAGGAAGGTTGTTTTTCCTTACACTCAAAAAGGTAAGAAAAGGTACAAAACTGTTGTATAACTGTATCTCTTTGACAGAACAGTAACAAGTGACGTTAGTGGGAAGAAAGATGTCTAACTCCTCAGAAAGTAAGATCCCCTGTGGTTACTTGCCTAAATTTGGACACACCAGGAGACCTACTCAGGTACGCAGTACTGCAAACTCTTGCCATGTTTGCTACATGTCCTTCAGTAAGCTGAATGGAGAAAATAATCTTGAACTTTTTTTCACGGCAAAACCTTTTTCTTGCAGTTTACTCAAACAGCCTGTCATATTTTCTCTAGGTGAAGAAGACTAACCATTTCCTATCTCTCCCTGTTGTGGATTGGACTAACAACGGCACCCAAACCATCACTTACCCACTACTAAAAATGGGGCAGCCCAAGTACAAATGTACCATGGTCCAGACTTACCAGCAAACATCACTGCCGTGGTAAGACTTACCAGAGTTGAGGTTCACTCTGCATCAATGGCTGAAGCTTGTGATGGCAGCAGAATGTGCCAGCAGCAGAGGTGTTGCAGAGAAACCATGTTCTCAGAGGGACATTTTGGGTGGCCACCAACAGAAGACAGAGCTTGACCAAGCTTATCTACTGCTCTCATCAATGCCAGAGCAGTGTTTCATCTTAGAAAGAGCCGTTCTTCTCCACTGGGTTAATATTCAAAGCACTGGCAGCTTAAGGAGCATGGCCTATTTTACCAACCACAGCCATTTGTTATGGGCTGGCCACTGGGTACAGATAAATGGTGTAAGGCTGAATCAGAAACAGTAAGTCCACTCCAATCCATGTCAGGCATCTACAGATGAAACAAATTCATACAAATTGTGCCCCATGGAAGGTCTGTAGAGTGCAGGATTAATGTGATTAATGGTCTCTGGTATATAATAACTGGAGCAGATGACGGAGTGAAATACGGTTGATCGTTAAACAGTTCAGAAATAAGGAAGTTCAGTCCAAGGTCAAATGTGAGACAAACAGAAAGAGAATTAAGCACCATTTGATACACCTCAGCAAAAGCTGCTCTGACTTCTTGAAAGCTAGTTCTGTCAATTAGCAGGTACTATGTGTTCATCTCTTAGAAAATATAATGGAAGATTACAATAATAGCCTCGAGTGGCTTCAGGAAAGTGTATCCCATGGAGAAGCTGGATGAGTTCAAAGGCTAAATAATATTTCTTATGTAAACAAAATTCCATAGTCCTGATTACAGATATTGTCCTAATTGATGAGGGAAAAGGAAAGAAAGAAAGAAAGAAGGAAAGAAAGAAGGAAAGAAAGAAAGAAAGAAAGAAAGAAA